>PVJH01001478.1:0-208775 GCA_004026705.1 Nesogale talazaci
ATTTGGATATCCTGCTTCTTGGAAGTTCAAAAAGGCAGGGGATTGAAGAGGAAGACAGAGGCTGAAGAGGGTAAGGAATGATAAGAGGACTCCTTCTTCTACTCTCAGCAGTTCAAACCCACCAGCCACTTCAAGGGAGGAAAATGAGGGTGTCAGAGCCCATAAAGGTTTACAATCTCAGAACCCTCTGTAGGATCCGTTTGGTGTGGCTTTGGTTGATTTTTGTTTCCTTTACAAGAAGGAGTCCTGGTGGCAGAGTGGATTATGCCTTGGGCTGTTAACGACAAGGCCAGCAGTTCAAACCCATCAGACACAGTAAGAGAAAAAGATGGAACTGTCTGCCTCTGGAAGATTCCGTCTCAGAAAATGAGTCGGAATCATTATGAGTGGAAATCAACTCAATGGCGGAGATTTTTATTTGATTTCTTTATAGAATCCCCTCGTGGCACAGACATTAAATATACTCGACTGCTACCCCAAAATTCGGAGCTTCCAATTTACACATGAGTGTATCTGGAGAAAGGTCTGGTGATCTATGTCCTGAAATTCAGCTTCTGAAGACCCTCCCAAGCACACTCCTACTCTTCCCAACCTGCGATCACTGTGAATCAAGCTTGACTTACAGCAAAAGGGTACAGTTTTCTTTTAAAAATTAAAAAAAATAACCCCAAAACATTGCAACACCTCTAAGTATCAAGAAAAAGAACTGCCTTAAAAATTATGTACATATTCCATATGTCTGCACACTAGAGGGTCTGTACCTCTGGCATGGCGCAAGCTGTTCCTTCACTATGGCTGCTGTTCATGTTTAAAATGAGGCCTCCATGTTTCAGGGAATGTGGTAAGCCGAATGGCCAATGAATTTACTCTCCAGGGTGATGGGGATAATCCAGCAGGTAGTTTGCTACTTACTCCAGGATGCTAGAGAGCATGCACACCGTTAAACAGCGATGGCAAAATAATAAGGCCCTCTGCTGATAATGCCCATATTCATGTAAGATATTTCATTCCTAGGGCACTGAAAGGTTTAAGAAGAAGAAGAAGGAGAAGAAGAAGAAGAAGAAGAAGAAGAAGAAGAAGAAGAAGAAGAAGAAGAAGAAGAAGAAACAAAGAAGGAAAACTTAACCCAGAGAATATTAAGAAGATATGTAATTTTCTGTAGCTTGTCTTATAGTTTTGAGATGCAATTTACCCATCTACTAAGATAATCTAATAAAATGTATTCACTGCATCTTCATTTCCAACATCAGAATACCTATTATAGTCAAGCAAGCCTGAACCAAGCCAGGGAAGCCCAGAAAAACCACTAATATTGTCTCCACACCTACAAAATGGAAAAATAAAATTATAAATCTCATGGAGTTGCTGTTAATAAAATAAGACTTGCTTTGTTTTGGTTATGGGGGGCATCACTGCCCTCTGGTGGTGAGAATAGGAGGCCCAGCCTTGCTCCTGGAGAGCTGCTGCTGGATTTTAACCTCCAACCCAGTGGACCGCAGTCCCGCACATAACCACTACACCTCTGGGGCTCAGCCCCCAAATAAGACTTTATAGATTGGTATCAAACTTTTGGACTTGAACTGGACTGGCCTGGGTTATGTCCTCAATAGTCAACTGCTCTTGTGTATTTACCTTTTTCTTATACACACACACACAAACACACAAACCAGTGTTTCTGACATTGTTAAGGATTCAAATATTACAACTATTCTCTCAATACCCGGCTAGTGTTGTGTTGTGGATTCAAACACGCAGTAATCCTGCAGGACAGAGCCCACCATGTAGGCACTACACGACCAGGGTTCCCACAAGGCCCTAGTCATAGCACGATAATAATAATTCTTGTTTTTCTCAGAGAGGTCCCAATAAACCTGAAATCACATGTATCTTCTGAAAAGCAGCCGATGAAAGCAACAGACAGACAATGAATTTATCTACAGAAAATAATATTCACCACAGTCACTTCCCATTCTGAGTGCTCTCCGCTGTTCTAATCAGTTCCCAGGTAGTGACAATTTTTTAGACAGGCAACAACTCAGAGATCCTGCCAGAGGTGCTCCGAACTCCGAACCTCTTCAGGATGCTTTGCCTCTGCAACTGTGCAGACTCAGAGCTGGGGGGTGGCCCTGCTGGAAAAGACTGGAACTCTCAATGCAGACCATCCCAACTTCAGGCTTGCATTTGACCCTATCTTGGAACAACCTTATCTAACACTTCCCACTTACAAGCTTCATTTCGTTCTGGGGACCGCTTCCTGGGAGGAGAAGGAAGGGGAAGTCTGAGCTATAAATATCCCTTCCTAAGTGTCTCCACCCCCACTCCAAGTGGAACCACCTGCCAGGCCTGTGTGTGGTACCCAGAGATGAAGACTCAGCAGCAGAGAGACCTTTGCATCTGATCCTTCCAGGGAGGGTTTTTAAGGGCCCCTGTGGTGCTGTGAGGGGATGAGGGGGTGGGGGTGGGGGACTGACTGCTCTGCAGGGGAAGGAAAGTAAACAAGCGCTAAAGAGTGGTGACATGGCAGGGGGTTTATCATCTCTCTGCTTAATTTTGTCAGTGAGAACCCAAAAGCCAGTGGTAGACAGATAAAGCACCAGAGGAAAGCAGAGCTGTGGGCTTCCAGAGTCCCTCATCTAGACAGGCCCTCTGGAGCTCTGCGGTTCTCAGAGATTTCTTGGGAACTTCCTGTGTCCTCTGCATATAGCCTTTGGTATGGAAGTACTTTCGAGACTGGATACGTCCCAAATTCTCTTACAACCAAGACAGAGAGACAAAGGCAAGGAGCTGCTCCAGCGTCTTGGAATCTGGAAGAGTGAGGACATTTTATGTTGCAGGTGTCTGGGTCCAGCCTGTTCTACTTTGTAAAGAACGGACCGAGGGCAGAAGTAAGTCAATGATTCAACTCGAATCTCCACTTCTCTCAGCAGCAGCTTGGTAAGGCTGGCACGACGATGCCCGGCCAGGTTTCTGAGGTCTTTGTGAAGGTCAAACACAGGGCAGAACTGAGTTAGCAACCTACTATGCTGGCTTTTGCCAACGAGCAGGGTTTCCCTGGAAACTCCCACACGCGACTGCGAGTGTGCGCAGCACAGACACGCATGCATGTACAGCTAGAAGGAATTTTTATTTTCTGGAGTCCTGATCCAGAGTGAGAAGCCGCTGCCAAAGGAGTCCCTCCAGCAGCACCTCCTACCCTGGGAGACACAGGGCTGCAAACTGTGCTCTGCGGGCGTTTTAATGGTGAATCCAGATGCTCTAGGCCTTCTGTTCTCGGCACTGACCTTTCACTTGAAAGTCGATTTGTCAGTCTGCTCCGTGTGCCTGAGAAAATCATCAAAGCCGCCCTGCCGAGGAGGTCCTTCAAGTTTTCTCTGCCTTGTAACAAGGCTGCATCTCAGGCAGGGGGACTGTGTGCTCCACTCCAGGGTGCCTGGGTGCCTTGTTTCTCAGGACCTGCATTCCATCACAGAGGGGTGAGCCCTGAGTATCCTTAAGGAAGGAGTAGCCCAGGCAGTGAGCCTCCCTGGGTTATGGTTTCTAATTCAGTGTCTGAAGTTGACTTTCTGGGAAAAGGACCCACTAACAAGGACTTGCAACGCTTGAACCCTATATAAAAGGAGAGGGGGAAGGGGATTTTCTCTTGTCTGCCAACCCGACCAAAGACTCCAGGGTGGAAACTAATGTTCTTCTGGGTCCCAAGCAGGAAAATGGGCCCGGTTAGAGATGTGAAACAAAGGGTTGGATTCAGTCAGCTCCTTAGTCTTTGAGGATGAGAGTGCTACTTGCTGTACAGTCCTAGATAGGGCTAGTTCCGGCAGTATCTCTGCACCATCCTGAAAAGAAATAAAGGACTCACTGCCATCAAGTTGATTCTAACTCACAGCAAGCCCGAAGAACAAGGGAGAACTGCCCCTGTGGGGTGTTGAGACGGTAACTCTTTACAGGAATAGAAACCTCACCTGTCTGCCAAGGAGCAGCCGGTGGTTTTGAACTATTGACCTTTGGGTCAACAACCCAAAATGTAACCATCACCCCTCTGAGCACTCCTGGAGTTCTTCTCTGCCAAAACAGCACTGGCCGCTCTAGCTCCTTCTCTCCTACACCATACCTTCCCTCCTCCCAAAACACACAAACACATACACACACTGTTACCAAAAAAGACAAACTAAAACGTCTCTAACTTCTTCCTAATCCCAGCAATCCCGCTGAGTGGCTGACCAACCTGAGAAGTGAATACTGGTAAGTGCATGCACTGGAAAAGACCAGGCTCTTCAGGCATCCAGGAATTTTGTGTGATAGGGCATATCTCTGAATACCTTTGATTCATTTATTCTTCATTGAAACACAATGGGATGATTTTGTTTTGCTTAAATTTGAGTAACTTGTGCTTGGGGATTGGCACTTGTGCAGCTTTCTCAGCTAGTTTGCTGTATGGGGTAGTGGTTTGGATGTTGCTTTGTTGCTACCAGCATTTTAAATTCAAGCAATGTCACTCATGGTAGGAAGACTTCAGCAGAGCTTCCACAGTAAGATAGACTAGGACAGAAAGTCCACTTCTAGAAACTAACCTGTGAAGCCTATAAAATATTATGGGAAACTTTATCTTACATCAGGAGAGACCTATCATGGAAGAAGGATAATTTGCTTGCAAAAGAGGGCCAATAGAAGTGAGAAAATCTTCAATGGACACACACATCTCAGCAATTATGAAGATGTCTAGGAATAGGCAGTATTTCATTCTGTTAAATATGGGGCTGACGTGTCAGAAACGCTCTGTGGTGACTAATGACACAGCAAGTAGTCTTTGTCTTCCATTAGGGTTCAATCGACTTTTTAGTTGATTTTATTGTGCTCTTTTACTATGTGAGGAAGGAAGAAATGAAAAAGAAAAGTGGTTTCTGAACAACTTGTCCCCTAGGCAGAGGAGAAGAAAAGAAAATACACTAATTTACATTTGTGGCCCAGAAGCTACTAAAAGACAAGGAACAAGAAACTCATTGCTGGAATACCAGCATCTGCAGTCTGAGAGAGGACTCAGGATGAACTAGTTCAACCAGTGGAAAAGAATTATAAGATCTAGAAAATAGATTTTTCCATTTTTTTAAAAAAGAGTGCCTACATTGTCCACCATCAAAGCAAAGACAATAATAGCTCCACAGACCAACTAAGTTCACATCACAGAAAGTGAATGAGAAATCTGTTTAAGAAGCAGATTCTTTTGCTTCTGACAATGAAAAAATAACTTTTTGGAGACTAAGTTACACATCACAGAACAGCATGAAACTGGGAAAATAGCCAAACAGTTGTTGCTGGCCATGAGACAATAGACATCGAAAGACTGTGATTGCTGAGAGTAAGGGAGATCCCATGGTAAGGCACAAAATTGCACCGAGGACAAGGTCATAATGATGGAGCAATGAACTTATATCCAATCAAAACTTCTAACACTCTCTAACTCTCATTGTTGTCAGCACAAAATGTTAAGTTGGAGCTGTGATTTAGTGTGAGTCCAAAAGTCTATAAACTTTTTGCTATAAATTTGGAAATTATTACTCATGTCATATGCCCTGGCTCAATTGTGTCAAAGATAATTCTATAATTTCTTGCATAATCAGTCTCCAGACAGACTGGTCCTTCCCGGACTTCTTGACATCATTTCCCTCTTCTCCCCACCCCTCTATCTAGCCTCTTCTCCAACCCTTGCGATGATACTTCCTTAATAGACTAAGTAAGCTGTCAACACCACCTACAACCATCGACTTTATTTCTTACATAGCACTTACCGCCATTATATATACATATATACATATATATATACATTATATATACATTCTTTTTAATTTATTATATGCGCCCCCCTTCCAAAGAAATACAAGCTCATGGATTCAGGCATTTTGTTTTGTGTTCATACCTAAATTCTTAGTAACTGGGATAATGCCTGGTGTATAACAAATTCTCAACAAAGATTGTTGAATGACATTTAAATGAAGGATAGGTTTTTTTCAGCTGAAATAGTTTTCATTTCCTGTATTCTCCACCTGTGCTTTCAGCTTAAGAGATCTAAGCTAATTTTATCATTGACTAGATCTCTGTGTATCTAAAACAGTAACTCTATGGCCCTAGCTCCCAAATTTCTTCTATTTTCAATCGAGGATTTAAATGTTTCAGAGCAAGAAACATCAAGGAGATTCAATGTCCAATGCCTAATGTCACAAGGAGATTGAGGGAGAAAATTGGAATACAAGGGGTTATGCTGGGCACAGCTTTCATAGAACACATTCTTCCTGCTAGGGAAACTTCTGGCAGCATGCTCTGAGTTAGGGTATCCAGTGGCATCACTTGGAAAGAGTCTCTCAGCTCACAGTGATTTTATTTCTAAAAGCAGCTATGCTCAGACCTCATATTTCTTGATGGCCAATTTAAGATAACAGTGTACAGATGTGAAATTTTGCTTCCTGCTAGGGTAAAATGCAACAGAAACTGTTGTGATGTTGAACACAGCTTACAAGGACAGTGCTATAGGAAAAACTCAAGTGTACACGTGGCTTTCTCATTTCAAAAAAGAAATGTCGGTTGATGACAAACCTCATTATAGACATCTGTCAACTTTCCAAATGGACAAAAAAATTGTACAAAACTTCTGCAGTCATGCTCAAACATCGATGGCAGACCATGAAGAGATGGAAAAGTTATCTTAGAGTTCAGTTCAGCGAGTTTTCAGAGAGAAAAGACTCTTACACAAAAAGAAATATGGACAGCCACTACAATGGAAATCACAGGAATAATGGGGTTTTGGTGCAGCAGGACAATGAGTACTCCTAATGCAAATAGGTGTCTGTCAATCTCATGCTATAGACCTGCGGTCAGGATATGCAATGGCATCAAGAGCATCTTGAGGCATTCATTATACCCCTGAACATTCTTGGTAACAAACAACAGGAACAGGTTTTGGGCAACTAACATGAGAAATAACTTTATTGGGAGGATATCAGATGGCTCCTGAATCAAAATTAAGGCTGGTGAACCTTACTGACTAAGTACGCCAATGAGAGTTAAGGAAGCTTGGGTAGCCAAGATCATGGCTGAGATCATAGCACTGAAACAGTTTGGTTAAAAGGTCACCCATTCTAAACATATCTACTGCTTCTCTTGTCATTACATTCCCACTAGGCACTCACTGATCCAGCTCAGGACTTTCTACTGTGTTCTTTTGCCACCATCAATCACCTGCCCTCTAGATTCAAAGTGGGATCTTGAACTTGATTGGTCAAGTCTGTCCTGGTCATATTGAGGTCAGAAAGCAGAGTAAAGTAATATCTGCCTCCTTGGTTTTCCTATCCTAAGATGGGAATTCACTATTCTACCTACCTTAAAATTTCTTCTAAATAAAAATGATCAGATTCTGTATATCCAGGTCTACTACAATCTATCCTTTTGGTTGAGTTATCTCCCATAAGCAAATTTACACATCTAAAATATTCTTAATCAACAAAAGTAACCCATCTCACAACACCAAAACTCTACTCCTTCTTTCTCCAAAGAAATAGCATAGTAATAATTTTAGGAATATATATTCTCTCCCGTCCTGAATTCCTAGCTTGCAGCACATGATTTTCTTCATGTGTTACTGTGGTGGTCATGTGCTATGTTAATTTCATGATTGAGATGTAGGGGTGGAGTCTATCTTGTAAATCTGGAGATAGCCATTGAATAGTTAATGAGGCCTCCATGTGGGCCTGGCTTTCTCCTGAGACTTCTGGGAAATCTCATGATATTTCCCTCGAGAAGATGAGAAGCTATCTCCCCAGTTGTTGGGAGATTGTCTCAGAGATGTTCAATCAAGGACAAGACAAGATGGCAGTGTCTGAGTAACCAGAGAAGTCATACGGCTTGACCCTGATGGAGCCAGACCTCTGAAGCTGGAGAAGCCATGTTGATAAACCCTGAGCCCTGAAAGTGAGGAGCTATGGGGAGACCCCTGGCAGTGCTGGGATTCTGCACCCACTGACCTGTGACTTCGTGAGTCAAAGGGAGAGATTAGAGACTGGTACCGAGCATATGGGCTAATACCAGACAGATAACTTTGAACTAGACTGGGTTGGGATGCTTTCTTTTTGTATATAAACCCCTTCTTTTATATCTATATGTGTGTCTATTGATTTGTTTCTCTAGTTTACCTGGACTAGAACAATTACAAAGATCTTGAATTTCTAAAACTGAAGACTAGAGAGTAAGCTCAAAACCAAAAAACAAACTCACTCTGATAAAGTCAATTCTAACTCACAATTACCTTACAGGAGAGAGTAGAATTTCCTGTGTGTGTGTCCTACACTGTCAATGGGAGTAGAAAGCCTCATCTTTCTCCTAAAAATTGGCTGGTGGTTTCGAACTGCTGACTTTACATAAACATGCAACTTATAGGACTCCTGTGAGTTGGAAAGGGTCTAAGAGCTGTGATCTTTAGTTGATTTCCATCGATGGTCCTCTACAGTCTTTCATTCATTTGTCTATTATGCATTTGACTTTTCTTGAGAGCACGAGACTTTCTCCGTGCATCCAAAGGCTTGGAGACAGCATCTGACACTCTCAGACTTCACAAGCAGAACCATACTCAACATCAGCGCAAGGCGAAGTCCTTGGAGGCAGAAATCATTTACACCCTCCAAACATTTTATGATGTCAGCCAGTTATCGCTTCTTTCTGTTGGATTTGACAATTCATTGCAATGACAACACAGAATTCACAGATCATATACATGATTATGTGGTTTATTAGGTAACGTAACAGGTTACCGAATACTGTCCTTCCAGTCAACGACACCTCTTTTTAATCATCTCTGTATCTGGTCCTTAACTCCTCAGCTAAACAGCTTCTTGGCTTTTTCCCTGTCCAGGCAAGTGCTACAAAGCGTGGAGTTCTAGATACAGTGCCAAGGATATACTTTGGGGCCAGGGTGTAGCATCCCATCTAACACTCCTGGAGGTCAATGAACAGACCTTGAACTATTTACACATTTTTATATTGTTACTTTTATGTTTTTACATATATATATATATATATATGACATTGGGTTTTTCATTGTTATCATTGTTTTTTCTTTGGTTGTGTCATTTTAAGAGGCCTTTTTGGGGGGTACATATTGTTACCTCTGCAAGTCTATTTAGATAGGATAGGCTGAACGAACAGTCTGGAGGTGAAAAGGAAGGGACTGATGATTCCAGGACAGAACGACATGGAAGAAGGAGAGGAGGTGGAAAGAAGGTGCTATTGACCAGCCCAGGGATAAGAGAATAACAATTGATTCAAAATCAGTGACAAGGTGGGTATGAGAAGCCCGATAGGGATTGATCAAGAGTAATGTAACATAGAGACAATACTGAAACCCAAATTGAGGCTGAGCATGATAGTGGGACAAGAGGAAAGTAAAAGAAAATAGAGGAAAGAACTGGAGAATAAAGGTCATTTATAGATGTTTAAATACAGGCTCATACATAGGTGTATATATTTGTATGTGATGATGGGGAAATAGATAAATGAGCATATATTTATAGGGTTAGTAGTAGGACAGCAGATGGGCATTGGACCTCCACTCAAGTACTTTCTCATTGCAAGAACATTTTGTTCTATCAAATTGGCATTACAAACAAACAAACAAACAAAATGGCATTCCATGATGCTCATCTTCCCGACATGATCACTGAAGACAAATGCGTGCATAAGCAAATGTGGGAAAGTATGCCAATAGTGCCTAGCTAATAAAATATATAGCATCTGGGGTCTTAAAGGCTTGAGTAAACAAGTGGTCACCCAGCTCAGAAGCAACAAAACCCCTATGGACGAAGCACACCAGCCTGTGTGACCACGAGGTGTTGGAGGGATCCAGTGTCAGGCATCAAAGGACAAAAATTATATCATTATAAATGGAGGGGGGAAGTACAGATTAGAGGCCCAAAGTGCATCAATAGGGGAAGTGACATCCTCTTACAGAGGGCTTGCAGGGAAGAGATGAGCCGGTCATGGTACAGTGTAGTAACAATGAAATATGCAACCTTTCCCTAGTTCTCAAATGTTTCCTCCCACCCACTATCATGATCCCAATTCTACCAGACAAATCCAGCTAGACCAGAGTTGGAAACATGCGGAATTTAGGATAGATGTTCCCTTAGAACTAGTAGTGGTAGTGGAGATACTGCGAAGATGGAAGGATGGTAGAACAGAAAGGGGGAACCAATTTCAGAGATCTACATATAACCTTCTCTCTGGGACACAGCAGGGAAGTGTGAAGGGACACATTGGACAGTGTAAGATATGAAAAAGAGATAGCAATTTATAAATTGTTAAGGGTCATGGGGGAGGGAGAGAGGGGAGGGAAGGGAAATATGGGGAGCTGGTACTGGGGGCCTAAGTGGAGGGAGGATGTTTTGAGAGTGATGATGGCAACCAGCAACAAGTGTGCAAATGTGACCTGCATACAATTGATGGATGTGTGGATCATGACAGGAGTTGTATGAGGCCCCAAAAAAATGATTCATTAAAAAAAGGGAGGGGGGAAAGATAAGTTTTTACAAAGGGCTCTAGTAGAAAATATTTGGAAATGAATATGGCAACATGTGTACAAATATGCTTGATACAAGTGATATATTGAATGTTATAAGAGCTGTAAGAACCCCCAATAAAACCATTGGGGAAAAAAAAAAAGATATGCCCTGCTCCTGACTCTTCATTCTTTTTCTTTTTAGTTAAATAGTTTTACTGGGGGCTCTTACAGCTCTTGTCCCAATTCATCCTTCCACCCATTTTGTCAAGAACATTGGTACAACATATGGTTGCCATCATCATTTTCAAAGCATTTCCTATGTACTTGAGCCCTTGGTATCAGCTCCTCCTTCTCCCCCTCCCCACCTTCCCTCTTTCATGAACCCTGGATACATTATTCTTTTCATATCTTACATTGGCTGCTGTCTCCCAGAAAAGTGAGTGACAGGAGACAATGGCTCTTCTTTCTTAATGCAGTATTGCCAGCCATTCCTCCTTCTGAAATGGCTTGTCTTAAGTCAAGCAGGATGACAAAGTCGAAGGCTGTCGACTTCCACCCATAGATAAAGACCCTGAAACTCTCAATGGCAAGTTCTACCCCATAGGTATCAACTGGATGGCACTGAGCAGTGGTAAATCGGATGGCAAAGTTGATCAGTCCCTGCCTTAGAGTTCCATATCCTCTAATTTGTATAGTCTGCTTGGTTCAGTGAGAGTCAAAAATTATGACTAGAAATTCTCTTCACTTCAGGGCCCACGTTTACTTAAGTTGCCTATTTTCTATAATTATGAGGACTTCTGTGGGTGTAAGCAATTTCCTCCTGGGTACTAAAAGACTTAGACCCGCAGAGCTCAGGAATGGAAAGGGAAGGCATACTAGCTCACCATTAGATCGTAATCGCAAGTGTTCCCCCCACCCATCTCACTTTCCAGAGGTTCCTGAAACTGTGAGTTCTGGCACTATTAATCCAAAGTTAAAATGTCTCCTGCAGAATAGTACGCAAATTGGCAAGATGCCGCTACCAACTAATTTCCCATAGGTCTGGTAAGGCCAGTTGCTTCTGGATATTGAAATATATGGTTATTCTTCAATTAATTCTTCAGCCATCAACCATTGCCTTATTTCTTAGTAAAGGCATTTCCTTAATCAGAAGCCATCTAGACCTTTCCATTTATATTTATAGCCTTTACTCAAGTCCATTTGCTAACATCATTTCAAAGGTGTATTTCTATGGGATATTTTCATGTTAGGACTAAACTTAAATATCATTTCCCACAATCAGGAAAAATGATTCTTAGAAAACCCAAAATGACTATGACAAAATAGATGTAGGATTAGGATGCCATATAATATTTGAAAATTTTAGTTAAGTTTATCTAATGAACATCTTAAGAGGGGGAACACTGGTGGCATAGTGGTTTTGTGTTGAACTGTGATCCATGAGGTTGTCAGTTCAAAGCTAGCAGTTGTTTCTTAGGAGATAGACGGGGCTTTCTACTCCCATAAAGAATTACAGTGTCAGAATCTCAGAGAGAGTAGTTTTACCCTCTCCTCGAGGGTTGATATGAGTCAGCATCAACTGGGTGGCAGTGAGACTGGCCTAACTTTTCCCTTAAACTTCCCCCTCACCACTTCTCCATTATTATTTTCTCCAGGTCGCTAACCATCTGGCTTGACTGTCAGCCACTGTCTAGGAAGTGGGTCTGGATTATTGCCTTAGGCCATCTAGGATAATTAGATATACCCATTAATAGATGCTTTCAGAAGCAACTTTCATTCTTGATTGTACTTTGTGACAAACCTGGAATAGAATAACATAGTGCTGCCATTCGCAACCAAGAAAATTGACTGATCCCTTCTCATTGGCTACATAGTCCCATCTCGTGGACTACGTGGGAGAAGCAAACCAGCCCGAAGAATCTTCTCACTGCCATTAGGTCAGTGCTGACACAAAGTGACCACCTGCAGGTTTCTGAGACTCCCACCGGTGATGAGAGTAGAAGTCCAGTCTTTCTTTTGTGAACTAGAGCATTACTCCTTCCCAAACCCCTAGGGAATGATCCTGGGAAGAGACGTAGATGGGGTATAGTCTTGGAATTTTTCGAATTGCATTTGAAGGAGCTGATGAACCTCGCATCCCCCTAGACTAGTGGTTCTGGTGACCCTGTGTGTGGGCAGATCCACCTGGAGACCAATTGAAGAGTGATGTCTTGGGTCCTAAGACTATCAGAAATATGCTCTTCGGTGACCCCTGTTAAAGAGTCACTTGACCCTGCTAAGGGACACGCCCCCCAGATAGAGAGGCCCAGCCCTGGATTGTACTTCATTTGCTGTTAAGTGCCATGGCGTCAGTTCTCCACAACAGAAACACTGCCCCTCCTACAGCACCTTTGCGATTGTTCTTATGTTTGAGCCCCCCTGTTTCAGCCTCTGTGTGGGTCCACCACCTCGACGCCTTTCCTCTTTGTCGCTGCCCCTTTACTTTACTAACCATGAGATCCTTCTCCAGGGCCTGGTTTCTCTTGACAACGGGACCCAAATCAGTGTGATGCAGTCTCGCCATCTTACTTCAAAGCAACATTCAGGCTGTCCATTTTCCAAGACTGCTGAACACCGATGATCCCTGGAAAACTCCATCAAGTTACACAGCGTACATGGGTGGGGCAGCAGCTCTACACTCCCACACAAATAAAGGCTGTCCAAACACATCCTGCCTCTGTGGTGGGCAAAAAGCTGGAGACACTCTGGGCTGGAGGGAGGTTTTAGAAAAGGCTTTACTTCTGAGAAACTTCATTTCCAGAGCTTCCCCCAATATTAACCACATTTGCTTGGAGTTCAGAATCAGAGATCGACTCTCCTGGTGGCCTTTTAACCCTAATTAACCCACCAGCTCATTCTGCGCCCCCACCTGAATTAACCATGCGATGGGGCTTGTAAAAAGCTGTGGCCTCTGCTCTGTCAAATGCTGCACATTCCACAGTCCTTGCTCAAGCCACTTCCTTCCCTATGGAGCTGCTGCTTGGCTTTTCCAAAGGTGATATTAATATCACAGACCATTATAATATAGTTATTTTCATGGAAGGCAGGGAGGAAGTCACGTGGCATTAATTGATCCCAGGGGGTCCTGAGAGTCTCCATTTAGCATGTTGTTTTTATTCACATAAGCAGCAGTGGAGTGGAAACAGTGAGGAAGTCACTGTGATTGTATTAGACGAATTTTTTTTCTAAAACATGGTTAGTTAATGAGTCATTATTCCTTTTTTAATTGTATGAACACATGCAGTAGTTGGGTCAAAGGGACACCTGCATTTTCTTAAGTGCACACAGGCACACACACACACACCATCTAGGCTACTGTTTGCCTTAATGTAACCTCCACTGTGATGTCAGCTCACTAAAGGTTTGGGACCCAACAGAAGCTAAGCAATAGAGCAATCAAGGGAACTTCAAAAAGTTTGTGGAATACTGCTTTCTCTTTTAACTTCATTTCTCCGTGAATTTATGTGAAGCTTCCTCATATATGTGTTGTATTTGGGGGAAATCAATTTCAAATTCCTGAGCATACAATATAGATGTTTCTTATTCTTTAAGTTATTGAGTTTTTATGTTGATTTAATATCAAAATACTGTTGTCACCACTATTCATTACTGTGTGTTTGAAATCAATACACTATTTGTTTTAACCTCTGCAGTGCACCTTACATGTAATCAGGCCAAAAACTATTATGCTCATCTTCGAAGTGAAGAGTGGATGACAAAGGTTTAAGATTATATAGCTATTAAGCGATGCCCTTTTTCTTGTGGGAAAGAAGTGTGCATTTATTTGATTCAGTTAGATCGAGATATTAAAGAACCATTCAGTTCACACAAGAGCCATTTGATTTGATGTAAAAACAAATCTAATGACTATTGAGTAGACCCCACACAAGGTAAGCTGGGTATGCCACAGAAGACCGAGGCTGTGTGAGGATTTCAATGGCTTATTTGGCCCAAAGAAGTTTGCCAGGCATTTCTTCTGCTGTCACTGTGGGTGAATTTGAACTGCATTCCTTTCAATCAATGACATTAGCATTTTGCTACTCTGAGGCTCTGGTAAAAACAAGAGCAACCAAAAAGTTAATGAAAATTGATCCCTGGCCACAGAGTGATAAGGTGCCCTGCTATACAGTGATGCATTCCCTGCACAAAGGCTCACTCACATCCCATAGAAAACCAGGCAAGAAGCATGGTTCCATTCAAACCATGACTATTAGCATGACTCACAGGGTTGATCCTATAATTGGTTATTAACCAGGATCATCATCACAGAGGAGAACAGACGATCCCATTGAGCTTCCAGAACCTTTGAGTCAAAATAGACTCCGAGGTAGTGAGTCTGGTTTTGCACAGAGTAAAGCCAGAGTCCCAAACTACACTGCATGAAATAAATCTATCCCATAAGCTACTGGGGAATGAAAGGGAGCCTACTAATAAATTTCATCTGCTAGGGGTTCTGTAACAGAACTACCCTAAGTAGATGGCTTAAGAAAACTGAGATTAATTTTCTCACAAGGTAGGAGGCTAGAAATCTGAATTCATGGTACCAGTTGCGGGAGGCATGTCTTTCTAACATCTCTGGAGCTTAACACTTGGGTCAGCTCCCCCCGACTCAGTATCCCTTGGTTCCTAAGCTATGTTGACAAGGTATCTATAGTCTCATCACTTTTGTTTGCTCCTGTATCTAATTTACTCCTTCTTGAACTTAAGAACTCAAAAATGATTAGCTTATGACACACCCCACACAGCTGCAACCTCAGGTGAAGACACAGAATGCTCTGTTGCCAAACAGAGCTACATTCACAGGGATAGGAAATAGGATTCCGACACATAATTTGGCAGGGTACACAATTTGAGCTACACTGCTAATGATTCAGGATGAATTATCCAAGTTGTGAATTGATGAAGGCCATTGAGTTGCCACCTTCCATCTTGATCATTTCAGTGTCAATTCATCATGTAGGCAAGGAATGAGTCAGAGACCTAATCTGGGAATTCTAACTTCATTTTGCCAGGGCTTAGGGATTCACTTGGATTGGATGGTGAATGAGGAACATGCTGGAGACTAAACCTGAGCTGTTGCCAATTTCATCTCTTTGTTCATAAAATATCTAAGGGATCCGTGAAGGCAATAAGTAACAAATGAGCTCTTATAGACTAGTTGGTTTCTTTTGAGCCATTACAGTTGTGAGTTAGCTAGAGAAGGATGGATTTATTAATTCGCCTGGGCTTCAGGTTGCCCATACCATCCAAGTCAAAGACATGGACTCCTCTCACAGAAGTTGAGAAAAGAGGAGTTGTGAGAGCTATAATGTGGTTGATTTCTCCTCATATTTAACAGATGTAGAAATGAATACCCAAAGGGATGCAGCCAATATCATAGAAATGCGCTATAAGGGTGAGTAAATGGAATCACTAAATTCACTTAATGCTTCATAATAGCATTGATTATATTAAATACATATTCAATAAAAGTTTCATCTCTGGCTTGGTTTATGAGTAACAGTTGTTTTCTATCACAGAGCCTCAAGAACAATTTTATAGTAAGCCATCTGTTAATATTTTTAGAAGCACATCATCCATCAGGTCATCATAAAGTGTGACATGCTTTTTGTTTTACTGAA
The DNA here is from genome assembly GCA_004026705.1 of Nesogale talazaci. Taxonomy (NCBI): domain Eukaryota; kingdom Metazoa; phylum Chordata; class Mammalia; order Afrosoricida; family Tenrecidae; genus Nesogale; species Nesogale talazaci. The sequence goes on from PVJH01001478.1 coordinate 16,198, forward strand.
GGAGACAGAGTGAGATATCTGTGTCTTATGACCCAAACATGGAAATGTCTCAGAATTATCAGCCAATCTGCTACTGGTTCCGCAGAGAGATCTTACAAATGCACACAGTGAAGGCAACTGTTCTTCTTGGGAGGTACAAAGAGGAGGAAGGAGGGGAGTCAGTAAGTGAAAGTGACACTTCCATCCACCTATTTTTCTGTCATTGTACAAACTCTCCTCTTCTCATATCCAGATGGTGTCATTTTTTACAAAACCTCCAAAAAGGAAATGTTGTCTGCTGACACTGGTATGTAACAAGGTTTGGGATGGGGTTAGATGAAATTCTAGTTCTATTTGGGACTACTTTAAATTCAATCAATTTCATAGCTCTAACACAAAGCTATACTACAGACAACCCATGGAAGACTCAAAGGCAAAGTCTTTGAGGAAGAGTCCTGGGGAATGTAGTGGGCATGAGAAGTGCGTTAGACCAGATTGACTAGAGAAATCAATTTTGTGACACTCATATATGTATAATAAAGAGTTTTATATCAATAAATAATTTTTAAATCATAAATGAATAAATATTTTTAAAAAAAATAAATAATTGTACTTCAGGAAAATATCCAGCCCAGTCCCACTCAAATCCATAAGTCTGATACTGGTCCATAAATCCTTCTTCAGACTCATGCAGCAACATGCAATGAAGCAGAATGCAGGAGAATCACAGGCCAGTGATCGAGTCTTGTGGATCAAATGGGAGTGGAAGGATCACAAAGCACAGACAGATCTCCAGTGACTCACCAACAGGAAGGTGAAGGCAAAGAGACACAGACAGACAGTGAGGTTCCCAGGAGGGAGGTCAGACTCACAAGGAGGCACCATCAGGCTGTGACCTGATTGATAGGACAGACTCCACGTCTACACTTCAAACTGACCTGAAATTAGGCAATTACCAAGGAAGTAACCCTAGAGTGAGAGGAAATAGGAAAAATATGGGGAGGAAAAGGAGGGAGAGACACCAGCAAAAACCAGGATAAGTCCAAAAGTCTAGGTATCAAGGTTCCTGTTTTTACATGCAAGGGTTTATTCCAAACAAAATATGTTTAAATATGGCTCTATAAGCTGGGAAGGGCTGCAAACAAGTTCTCTTAGTAACAACTTGTTTTTGTCTCTTAAAGGTGGCTGAAAAAGACGACAGTCTCATGCAATCAGGCAATGTAATCTGGGCCACTTAAATTCGAGGCAGAGAAGTCGATTCAGAGGTTTCTTACAGGGCTTGCTGCCTTGATATTTCAGAGGGGTAGTGCTGAGAGATTTTGTTGAAGAATAAAGGACCATCATGGGGGGTTATTAGGATGCATTTTTTTTTAATGTAGAACTGCATTGGTGAGAAAAAGGCCAGAAAATTTGCCCTGAAGAGACTTTTATTTTTTCCTTGTGGCAAACACCTGCTTATTCTTTGAGGGAAGCAAGGGTTGCCCTATGGTAATTTCATCAGGAAATGTCCCCTATCTATCTAACCATCGTGACCTTGCCCTCTCACACTTTTGCTCCATTTTCCAAACTCAAAGAATACTTTAAAAGAACACGATTGGAGGATATTTAGGATTAAAAAAAAAAAACCTTGTGGAATTGGTGGAAATCAAAGAGGGCAGAGTTCTTTGGGGAAAGTTAGAAGTCTATAGATCTAGAAGGAGGATTGATTGAAGAACAGTAATTCACATTTTGAATATTTTTGCTCAATAAAGGTGTATGTGATTTTGTAACTATTTTTGTACCGGCCTTCATAAATCAAGATTTTCTATACCCTTGGAAAAATGCAAATTACTATTACAACATACTCATAGTACTGTGGATTGAAGCAAAGCCAAGTTGGCCATTCATAATAGATTGCTGTCTTAGTCCAGGTAGAGTAGAGAAATAAATTCACAGACATGCATATGGATATAAGGGAAAGGTTTATGTACAAGAGGAATGGAACATTCAGTAAGTATCCCAAACCAGTCCAGTCCAAAGTCATAAGTCCAATATTAACCTATAAAGTCTCCTTCCGACTTATGAAGCACATGCATGGACACCAGGATAATCGCACACAGGCCAGTGGGTGCAGAGTCTTGTGTATCCAGATGGGGTAGAAGCATCTTCATGCTGGCAAGGGTCTCTCTGTGGCTTCTCCTGCCCCAGAGGTCTGGTCCCATCAGGGCAAGCCCATGTGGCTTCTCCTCCAGGAATCAGGATCGATCAGCATCCTGTCATCTCATCTAGTCAGTAAACTGACTCCAAGAGACTGAGTCATGTTTCCCTTCTCCAGTTGAGTAATGCCACAAGACTTCCCAAAGTTCTCAGGAGAAAGTCATGCCCCCACAGAGGCCTCATTAGCTATCTCCAGATTAACAGGCTAGACTCCATCCCTACCTCCCAATCATACAATTGACATCAAGTATATGATCTCCAAAATTGCCCTATAGATTTATAAAACTAACCCTAGTAAAGTGGGCAGAACTAGCATTATTCCACAAGAAATTGATGTGAGAAACATCCTTCCCATTTTTTCTTTGGGTAAAAATGATCAGCTTTGTAAATTCAGGGTTGCCTCAAAAACCCTATTGGTCAAATTCATTCCTGCCATTTATAGCTTGATATATGTGGCAGACAGTAGTTTGTGCTAATTAAAAGTCTTAGCATAACTTTGTGAGATGAGTGCTTGTCTGGTATTTCAGACAGTCCTAGAATTCAAGGAGAGAAGATTCTGCTACCCAACAGACTTCCAGACTTCATATTGCCTTGACCAACCTTTCAAAATGTCCTCACTTGACCAAGTTATCTTACTATTTTGAAGCTGGTGAAAACTTCTCATTGATATTCTGTTGCTTACATTTTCCCTCCCTTCACCTTAGCCCAATTTGCTTCTTGGTAAACTGGGATGACAGAAGAAAAGCCATGCTGAAGAAAAACAACAACAACAACAACAAAAATACACCAAGGTCCCTGCCATCAAGTTGATACCAGCACATAGAGAGTCTATGTGCTGAGAACAGAGGAGAACGGCCCCCTTCAATCTGAGACTGTCCATCATCACAGCTTCATCTTTCTCCCAGAAGGATGTTCAAGGAAGTGTGAAACGCCTCGTCTTTCTCTCAGAAGCATGTCCAAAGACATGTGAAGGATGGAAGAAAGGGTCCAGGAGAAAGGAGGTAAAGCGCCTGCTGTGAGAGACAAGGAGTGGCAGAATCAGAGTCTCCTGGAAATGGCTGCTCCCCACCTTGCTTGGCCTAACAGGGGCAGGAAAAGTGCTCAGAAGAAAGAACAAATAATGACTCTTTTCCCTTCAGTCTTAATATAGAAAGCCCCCAAAGGTTCAAAACAATTTTAGAAAGAGAGCAACAGGGCAGGGAGGGAAAATTATTGTGTACCTCTGAGGAAATGAATGGGAGGATAAACAATATTGTTTCAATGTTTCAAGACTGCTACAGTCTTGGTGGGCCCTCAGCTCTGGTCAACTGCATCCGCCTGACCCTAGGACATTTATTGTCAAATATTCTTTAAAAAAGTCAGCACTGAGTAGAATTCTCTGAGCTATTCTATTTCACAGTAGACTATTTATGGCTAAATTACGTGCGCTTTAACGTTTTATAGCTTTTACAGCAATGAATAAACAAAATCACGAGTCTCACTTCCCTTCCTCCTGAATTCATATGCAATTACAGTGATTGCGGAAAGAAAATCTGATGTCACGTAGTAGAAGTGGAATTTTATAATGCACAGGAAAAAACAATCTGGGGAAATCATTAGATGTAAATCTTTAAAAGCACTGCAAATATAATTTCCATTTATTGTTCAATTGTCTACCCTTCATCGTATGATTTTGGGGGTGCTCTGAATCTCCTGCCGAATGGGACATTATCATTATAGATTTACTTATTTCATCTGAAACAAAATAATCTCACTTATAATACCCACCCTCTGAGTGGCTGGAAGTCTGACTTAAAAGGCCTGCCGAGGAATGAGCTCAGGCTATGATTAGGAACAGGCACTCAATCATCAATAAGTAACCATAAGTCAAGTAGAAATAAGGAAGCCTGGTGGGGAAATAGTTCGACTCTCAGTTGCCAGCTGAAAAGTTTGCAGTTCAAACCCAACTGCCGCTGAGCAGGAGGAAAGGCCCAACAAGGTGCTCCAGTCAAGGTCACCTTCTAGGAAGCTCTCTAGGAAATTGATGGGACAGCACAGACAGTAAGAAAAGACAGCAATAAACCAAACCAAGACAGGTGTCCCCCCAATCCATTCTAACTCACAGTGGCCCTGTAGCACGAGGTAGAACTGCCTCAGGGCTTCTAAGATCATCACTCTTTAGAGGTGTCGAAAACCTGGTCTTTCTGTGGAGGAGCCATTTTGAACTGCTGATGTTGCAGTTTTGCAGTCCCAAAGCAGAACCCCTCTGGCCCCAGACCTCCTGAAGATAAGAAGAGGCGTTATCTATAGACATTTGTCTTCTTTTGCTGTGCCAAAAATGATTCCCAAGCTTAGTAATTAACAACAGCAAGCATTGATTGCCTCACAAGTTCGGTGGATCGGGGCTCTTGGAAAGTTTTCCGAGTCTTGAGCTCATGGTCTTTGATAGACTGCAACAGTCAAGTGTCCGCACAGTATTGACTACCAAGGAGCCATTCCCAACCTCACCCGTCCACAGGGCTTCTGACAGGCTCAGGGCCTCAGTGACTTCTTCCCAGAGAGGTCAGTCTTTGCTCCCAAGGTCTTTTCTTCAGGCTAGAGACAGGATAGAAGCAAACTTCTCTCTACATGAGGGCCTCAAGAGAGAGAACACGAGAGAGACTGAAAGTGGAAGCCATAGCTTTTTACAAGTTCACAAGTGTTTCCACCGCCAGTTTGTTCAGCATACCCTCAAGAGGAGAGAATTACCCAAGGCTGGGCTCACTAAGGGTATCTTAAGGGCTGCTGACCACACATTACCTGAAGCAGAACAGCACACTGAGGTATTAAAGCTTCACAAAATTGGTGTGTATGATGTAATCAGCTTCTGTTAATACAGAGAAGCAACAGCTAAAAGAAACTCACTGTGATTTATATGCAGGTAACTCGTAAAAGGCACAGCCTGAATGACGTGCCAAAGATTGGAAACAAAGTATGACAAATTCCCTGTTATCATCACTCTCAAATTAAGAGCCCAGAGAGAAACAGTGCATTCATTTGGATACGCTGCTCATGCTACATTGGTTCTGGCTACACTTTAGTCATTTGGCGAATGTAGCAACTTGACATATGAACTGCCTTTGAGGGAAATTTGGTTTAGAGACTTCAAGACTTCATCTCAGAACAATTTATCACTGGACCAACACAGTAAAAAAATATCACTAATCCTCCCTCAAGGTGTGTGTGTGTGTGCACGTGTGCTTGTGCCTGTGTAAGAAACAGACAAAAAAGTTTGACAATGTTTCACATACAATGTTGAAGAAATGTTCAACTTGTTGTAATAATAGACTCCATGGTGCAATAAAAGTTTATCAACTGCAATTTGGAAAGAGTAGATCTTGGCCATGCTCTTCTGGATTAAAGTGAGTTGTAAAAATCAAGTGCGATTTTGTCGGACATAAATAATGTAAGAAAAAACAACTCCAAAAAAGTTAATAGACGATCCAAATTTGATTTTCTACTCCTTTAAGACAACATAATCTCACCGATTTCATTTTCTACTCAGAAACCCAATTTCAGACCTCAGGATTCATCTCTGGATGCTCTAGAATTTTTGAGGACAAGGCAAATGCAAGCATGCGTGGTGTCCCAGAGCCACAAGGAAGTCACGCATTATTTAGTAAGTGACGTGCAATAGGTTTGGATATTGTTGTGTCACTTGAGAAAGTCACTAGTCAAAGCACTGTCATTGACAGTGGGACTACCTGCCTTCACTACTTTCTCTCATGCGTGGATTCCTGCTGTCCTTAACCAGGAGAGTTCTGTTTGAAGAAGGGGGCTGCTGTTTCTTTCAAGGCAACTCATGATTGCAACTTAGGGGTGGATTTTGTTCTCTAGCATTTAGATTCCTTTAAACTACTTCATCCAGTTGTAGAAATGAGGCAACATTGCAGAGTTATGGAAATTCTTGAGGATATAAAAGCCATTGGCTCCTTTCTCTGATCCAGAAGGTACTATGTGTTCTTTGGATCACAGACAATACTTTTTGGGCAGGTCCAGATAAGGTATCCAATAACTTCACTCTGCCCCCCCCCCTTTTCTTGCCCTCATTCCAGAGAAAGTTGGACAGCTGCCTCCCAAATAATTTTATTGTGAGGAAAGTTATTATGAAAACGTCCTCCAATGGATTTCACTGACCTCTAAAACACACTCCCTAATTAAGTGCAAATGGGAAACTGACTTGGAGCAGGTTGCCTCTGATTTTGGACTTGGGAGAAGTATTAAAGTTTATGAACTCGATATGCAAGCTCCATCTGCCAAACGAGGAATTTCTTATTTCATTTGGTGACTGCACTGAGATTATATAATGTTCCTCAGAACGCACTGGATGCTGAAGATGGGTAAACCATCTGTCTATGCTGAAGAGTCTAAGAATACACTGCCTCTGCAATGTGTCTCTGGGTATCACTAATTATTTATCCAGAGCAATTTCATCGTGAAGTAGATTGTTTTGTTTGGTTAACATTGAGTTTCTACATAACCATAAAATTTTACAGCACTAAAGAGGCCACGATCATATTCATGCTCTCACATCCTTTAATAGGAGGCTTGGGTTACTCAACATTAGCATTTAAAGAAATCTGAAGGCCTGGTAGAGAGGAGGGAGAAAGGAAAGAGCACTTCCTCTTACCTCCACTCTTGCCCCTTTCCTGCTCGGCCGGCAGGGGGCAGTAGTAACCGAGGAAGGGAATTGCTGTCCTTCCTGCATGTGAAGACGGTCTCTGAAGGTGGAGATGAACGGTGGAGGTTTCTTAGCTCTTCCTCTAACAAAAGGCAACTTCAGGTGTAGTTTCCAGCTCCTAAATGCTGTCACTTACGAGCTGAGTCTGACAAATACGTATGATAATAATAGCAATAAATGTCCCGTGGCCAAGCTCTGAGTGAGTCTCTAATGAACAGTAAGGGGCACATGATGAGGCTTGAGATGATTTTCAGTATGTTTTGTTGTTGTTATTCATATTGAAGTGGATCTTAGCTGTGTATTGTAATTTGGGAGGGGGTCACCCTCTTGAATTTTTCTTTTATGTTTTTCTGGGTTCTGGTATTTGAAACCCAAAATTGATGAACCTATAGGAACCTGTAAGGGGGTGCGGGAGGGGTGGTACCGTGGTCGTCCTGGAGGGGCAGCAAAGGGGAGCTGATGTCAAGGTGTTCAGGAAGGGAAAAAAATGTTTTGAAACTGATTGTGGTAGCAATTGTATAATACTGACATGATTGAACTAAGTAAAGACTCCCAATAAAATGGTTTTGAGGGGGAAAAGAAATAACAATGTGCTTGTGTTGCTTTGTTTTCCTGCAGGGTAAGATGAATTGGCATTTGTTATTATTTTTGTTAACCATGGGGAACCAAGGCTTGCTCAAGGTTACATAATCAAACATAACAACTAGCTAGGAATGAGAAACTGAAATATTCCTTTTGAATGCAGACATGGAGTCTTATGCTTGCCAAATTTGCCTGTTTGTTTTTCATTTTCTTAATCTTTAAAAGCAAAAAGTGTCTATTTATTTTGCCATTCTTATCCTTACTTATTAAAGGTGACAAAGAAGGTGGAAGAAGTTTTAGTTGTTCTGTTACTACCCACATTGTAACATGTGGTGGGAGATTCATCAGATACATTTGAAAGAATTTGTATTTTTCAATTAGAATTATTCAAGTGAAGAATAGTTGTCCCCAATATAGCAAATTGGCTAACCACGGTGTGATGATGTGGTCATGTTACGAATATAGATGTGATACAGTCTCCCTTTCTTTTAGCAGCAAAGCTATCATCTAGCTGTGGATGACTTGCTGCCTTGGCCCCTGTCACTGTTGGGATGGGATGGAATACACTTCAAAGCCCATCAGACAGATGAGGTTGTCACAGCAACTCTGCACCTCTCTCTCAGACCGGCAGCACCCTCACCTCTGTGGCCACACTCATTCACTGTGAAGGTCAACCAAGCTAGAGCAGGCAAAGTGCACAATGAGAGTTAGTGCTCCACAGTGAGCATAATCATTCTGATAGTGTCACATCTGGAAAACAAGTGAAGAATTCAAACAAGTCCCTCTAAAGCACAGATATTTGGAAAACCTGAGAGATTCTATTGTCACTTGTACATGTTGATGTCCACCAGTTTAGCTGGCACAATGGGATCCCAGGTAGCTTTTGAGGGCAGATGGGGATTAATGCTCTCCCCATTCAAGCACAGTCGCCCTTTGTTAGGAACTAAATATACAAAGATATAAAAGCTTCCCCTTTCCATGTCTGCTGAAAAGATTATGCACAGTCAGAAAGCAACCTTTTAAAATTTTTTTACAAGCACTTAAACTTCTTTTAAAGTCTTAAATTAATTTTTGAAAGAGCATGTAATGATTTCTTATGCTTCATTTTCAAATTTAGAATACATAACAAAACCTCTAGATGTGATTCAATATTTTTCTTTCACCTTACTTTAATCCTAAACAGCCCAGGATTAGACATCTAGGGGCAGGTTTATCAGTCTTGCTTAAATAGGGTTTTGGTTATCATTGTCTATGGATGTACATACTATTTTAAAACTTTAGGTACTGATCAATAGGAATAATGTTTTGTAAAGTGTAAATTACTCTCAGCTATAAACATCTCCTGAATGGCCTTCCCTCATTTAACTAAATTTGATTTATAAAAATCAAAACTTTAATAGTAAGCCTATATTTTGAAAGTCATAGCAACCTCTTATGTGACCCAGTTGCCTTTTAATGACACATTTCTTTTTTTGCGGGGGGGGGCACCACTGCCCTCTGGTGGTGGGAGTAGAAGGCCCAGCTTTTGCTCCTGTGGAGCCACTGCTGGAATTGAACCTCCATCAGCAGACCTTTCTTCTAAACTATCTCTTGGTAGACTTCAGTGAACAGTGGAATACACTATTTATATCATCCAGTGACTCCAATAAATATATTATATAGGAATTACTTGTATCATAAAATAATTGGCCATAGTAATAAAATTAGATAGTATTTTGTCTAATCATTTTTTAAAGATCATAATTTCACACACAAGCTTACTCAGATGCTTCATTTTCACTAGTACTGCTTCCATTTTTTATAATGTTCTCTTTATTCCACCTAGCTTTATAACCTTACAGAAAGAAGATTGTTTAGCTTCATAAGGTCATTTTTGCTTTGTTTTACTAATGCTTAAGTAACATAAAATTATTCTTTTTTATGGAGCTTAGAATATTGAAATCAAACTTTATGTTTCCTCAAATCCACTCCCAAACTTGGGTTACTATAGTTTATCAGTCAAAAGGTAGATAATTTGATATCAACATTTTTAAGTGATAGTTTTCCATAAAAATTTATAAATTATGCAGCTGTGATCATATCTGCCCTTGTAAATTTTGAATCCAATCATGCTTCTGCCTCTTAGCCTCAAAGATGAACTGTTGAGCAGAGAGTCCACCAGGACAACAACAAAGTCAAGTGGTGAAGAGAACCCCCATCCCAATACGAAGAAGACAATGCTCTAGGCACCCATATAATTAGCTCTGTGTGACTTAGTATAAACAGGAAACCCAATACCACACCTCAAATACCCCTGGAAGGCCCCTTCGTTATGATTTGATTGATCAAGACTTGAGAGGAAGATCCGGTCCTGCTCCTCTGGTTATACACTTACCTAAGAGAAACATAAAAGGAAGGTAGTGATTAATGCAGCACTGACCAGAGAGAATTATACTGTGGTAGTTTAATTTTCCTGCACCCATAGCTCAGAGTACTCTGTGGGGATATTCATGATCTTGCTGAGTCAATTAGACAGCATGGTGGTAAGTACTGAGCATATAATAACATATGATACGTGTTCAGTATAAGTATGATGAATTGGGTTCAAATCAAACATATTGACAAGGAAATTGATAACCTCAAAATTGCAAATTATCAAATCTTCTTGTTGCAAAAAATCATTCAATAAAAATCATATCAGGAAGGTGAGCATCACAGAATACTGAGTTATTAGAACAAAGTATTCTTGCATTGAGGGAGTAATTGAGTTAGAGACCCAATGTCTGTCTGCTACCTTAATACTTAAAATGTAAGTATATTCTCATAGATCGATTTCTCTATTGTTATATATAAATATATAATAAATATATACACTCACTTTCCTGACACAATTTATGAAGACAAAATGGGTGCATAAGCAAATGTGGTGAAGAAAGATGATGGTGCCCAGCTATCAAAAGTTATAGCATCTTAAAAGATTAAAGATAGAGAAGCAGTCATCTAGCTGAGAAGCAACAAAGCCCATATGCAAAAAGCACACCAGCCTTTGTGATCATGGGGCCTTGATGGGACCAGGTATCAGCCATCAAAGATCCAGAAAAAAATCTTATCTATGTGAATGAGGGGGAGGTCAGAGTGGAGAACCAAAGCCCACCTGTAGATAATTGGACATCCCCTTACAGAAGGGTCACAAGGAAGAGATAAGCCAGTCAGGGTGCAGTAGAACACTGATGAAACATACAACTTTCCTTTAGTTCTTTAATGCTTCCACCCACTATCATGACCCCAATTCTACCTTACAAATCTGAGTAGACAAAAGCATGTTCATAGGTACAGAAGATAAGAGCTGGAAACACAGGGAATCCAGGACAAATAACCCCCTCAGAGTAGAGATACCAGGAGGCTAAGGGGAAGGTGAGGGGAGAAAAGGGGAACCAATCATATTGATCTACATGTAGCTTCCTCCTAGGGGAACAGATAGCAGAAAAGTGGGTGAAAGGGGACAGCAGTTGTGTAAAACATGAAATATATATATAAATTATCAAAGATTCATGGGGAAGGGGGAATGAGCTGATACCAAGGGCTCAAGAAGAAAGAAAATGTTTTGAGAATGATGATGGAAACAAATGTGCAAATGTGCTTGATACAATGGATGTATGGATTATTAAGAGTTGTATGAACCCCCAATAAAATGATGTATAAAAAAGAAAAACCAAAATCATATGTATTAATTCTCCATAATTAATCATAATTCTCCATGATTATTTAATCATGGTGGCATAGGCTATTATTACTAACTGTTCAGTTGGCCTCTAATACATGGACCAAAACACTGCTTAGTCTTTGTTCTGCACCTTCCCCAGAATCAGTTACAGTTTGAATCATATAATTATGCTACATGGAGCTTTCACTGGCTTAATTTTTGGGTGTAAATCACCAAGTATTTCTTTGAAAACTACTTTCATCTGGAAGTTCTGCTGATCCCTATTTAGCCTTCGAGAAATACCCAAACTTCCACTGACAGGCAGGTGATGGTTGTGCATGAGGTGGATTGGGTAGGAAGCAAACCTGCATTTCCCATATGGAAAGTGAGAATTCTTTCATGTCACCACCAATGCCTTGGAGTGAAAAGTAGTGTTGACTGGTCATCTCTTTCTTTGCTTGCAAAGAACCTGAATGTATAACAATCTAATGATATAATCTTTTGGTTTAGGCGTGTCTTTTTTCCAACTTTATCAGAAAAGAAAACCAAAGTTGAAGAAATCAACTTCTTGCCGGAAGTTAGACTACTTGGATTCTTGGTTCCACTAATAATAAAATAATAATTTAATAGTATCCCCAGGCATTCAGTTCTTTTTTTGACGTTCAATTCTACGTGCATATCAATGCATCTAAACCATAAAACAATCCTAGGAAATTTAGTGTGATCAATTTTATGTTAACTAGAGTGGGCCAGGATTTTGCCATTATATGGTCTAATGTAGTGTAGACAGTTCCATCATGGGATTGTCTTGAAGCAGCCAAGCAGCTGACTGAGTCGCAGTCCTCACACAATTGAGAAAGGTTTCCCTTGGAGTATAGTCTGCTGTTCAGTCCGGATCCTAAGTGTAGTTAGTTGCCCTATATTGCCTGCTAATCCTAGGAGGCATCAGTAAAATTCAGACCATGGAATTATTTGGCTGACCTTGGGCCTGTGGTCTTCCTGCTGCTTCTTCCTTCTTGTTCCTCAGTCCCTGCAGCTGCAGGAATCATGTGACGACCCTAACTTACATGTGACCCATGAATTTGAACCCACCTGGACTGACTCACTTCTCAAACTCTGTGAGGCAGTTCTTGATGTAAATCTCTTTCTTCATACATTCACATACAGGAAGCACTGGTTTTGCTTTTCTAGAGAACCCAGCCAAACAGACGGAGGCACAGTGAGTTTAAGTTAAATGCCCAACACAGCCTAATTAGAATGCAACATTTTTAGATTGAAAACAAGGTTTCATGAAGTCTAAACACTTCCTTGCTGCCTGTTTGCATAATTGCTTCCCTGTTTTCTTAACAAAGTTTACAGGTTTCCTCCAGTCAGTTATGGACTGGTAAAATACATACGAATTTATTATAAATGTTAATGTTATAAAAGATGGGTTCCATATAATTTAGAGATAATTCTAAAACATCCAATATGCTTTAGATTGTCATTTCTGTAATGATTTCACCAATTTATCCTAAACATTTTGTCCCTGGTGATGAAAAATGATTTATGACTGTGCTTTCCATGTAACTCTTGGCTGATAATTTCCTTCATGTTTTAGAAAATGCTCAGAAAGTTAAAGGAAAGACAAAAGCTTATGTCAGAACTGAAACTGCTGGTCATTGGTTGAGTGACTTTATTGCCGAATTATGATAGTTTGTTTAATCCTGGAAGAGTATATTGCCAATAGCTCATGCTATTCATAATGTGACAGCCACAGCATAGCACAATCTTATGTTAATATGAATACTACAGTTTTTTTCAGTGTTTTCCTTGTCTAAATAACAAACATAGCCATGAATCATGACCTAGTTTATATCACTGACCAAGTTCCATGGAGTATATACACATGACATGGCCGATTTCAGGCCACCTCTATCACATCGCTGATTATGAAGAAGGAAAGAAAGGTGCATTACAATCTCGTAGTATTGCCACAATACAGTTACTTCTCACTGCCATTGAGTCAATGCTGGCTCATAACGATTGAGTAGGACAGGGTGAAACTGCTCCTGTGAGTTCATGAAATTGTAGCTGTCTACAGGAGACTGTAACTCTTCACAGGCGTAGAAAACTCCATGTTTCTTTTGCAGAGTGGCTGGTGGTTTCACCTTTCTGACCTTGTGAATCACAAGTCCAAGTACCCACAAAGCAGCCAGAGCTCCCTAAATAGGTAAAGAAGATATACATGATTTCCTGAGCTTAATGATTATAAAATGTATTAAGATGATCAGGAAATAGTGAGCTTCAAGTTCTTATTATTCCTTTAAAGTTCTTTGGTTAGTTTGTGGACTGGGTGAAGGTTTACAGAGCAAATCCATTTTTTATTCAACAATTCACACACATTTTGTTTCATTTCATTCTCTGGCACTCTTACCATCTGACCCCACTCATTTCAGTCTCACCTTGAGTCTCCCATTTCCATTCCTTCTTCTTTCCTGGCCCTTCCTGCCTTCTGAACTTTGTTCTTTGTCAACCACTGCCCTTTTGATAGGAACAGTCTGTGTTCTAATGTGTGCATGCCTCAATAGTGTTAGTGTTCACTTTATAAACTTGTCTCTTTTTGATGAAAAGTTCACCCAGGATCTTCAGTGTGCTCAGTTGTGAGCCTCCAGGAGTTCTCCAGATTTCCAACAATCTTGAGAGTTAAAAGTTTTGTAAGCACTCCCCAATAAAATGATTCATTAAAAAAAAAAACATTTACAACAGTCTTTTTTCAAACAACAAGTCTGGTCTTTATTTGAATGTTTATGTTGAATTTTGCTTCACTTTTTTTCACCCACTACCCAAGTCCATCTAATGTGATTCCTTTTCAGGGAACTAACTAGTGGTAGCATCACCTACTCCTGCCTGGTCTCTGTCATGAAGGTTGAGGTTCATGTGGTTCAGTAGTCCTTTGGACCACATTTCAGGACCCCATGGTTTTCTTCATTCTTTTCTCTAGATGAAAAAAGATCAAAAGCTGCACCTTTGATGGTCACTCACGAGCTTTTAAGACCTTTGTCTCTTCCTATAAAAATAGAAAATAGTACATTATCTTTTTGCCAATTGACCTGGGTATAGCCCAAGAATATGATTTGAGTCTCTGTGATGGTCATGTAATCAAGTCGTCAATTTCATGATTGGGATGTAGGGGTGGAGTCTAGTCTGTTAATCTAGAGATAGCCAATGAGTAGATGATGAGGCCTCTGTGTGGACCTGGCTTTCTCCTGAGAATTATGGAAAGTCTCACAGTATTTCCCAACTGAAAAAGAGAAACTTGATTCTCAGTCTCTGAGAGACTAACTACTAAGAAGATGAGATGACAGCACACTGATTCATCCTGAGTCCTGGAGAATGGAGGAGCAGAAGGAGAAGCCACATAGGCTTGTCCTAATGGAACCAGACCTTGGGGCCAGAAAAGCCCCAGAGAGACCCCTGCCAGTGCCTGGATGCTTCTACCTCAAATGGACACTGCTGATAGACCCTGAACCCTGGAAATGAGGAGCCATGGGGTGACCTCTGCCAGCACTTGGATGCTTCTACCCCAGCTGAATACACAAGACTCTGCACCCACTGGCCTGCGACTTCGTGAGTCAGAGGGATATTTTATAGACTGGTATCAGATATATGGGCTAATACTGGATTTATGACTTTGGACTGGACTGGGCTGGGATGCTTTCTCAATGTTCCATTCCTCTTGTAGATAAACCATTGCCTTATAGTCACATGAGTGTCTATGAATTTGTTTCTCTAGTCTACCTGGACTAACACAAACTCCAAATCCAACAAGTTATTTCCTTAAAATGTTTGATTGTGGCTCAGAAGTTTTTCTAATGACCCCTCTTGTATGACATATCATATTCATGAGCATACATACAAATCATGTAAACAAATATGTAGAAATAACCTCTGCCAAACCTATAGATTCCTATGTATGTCACCCCATCTCCTCACACATTCAGTTTGCATGTATCTGCTCAGAGACTTTGCTATGACTGTGATTACACGATTGTGTATGAAGTAATATTTCTCTCTGTGACCTTTAATTCTTGGATCCCTTTCACTGTCTTTCTTTGCCTTGATCTTTGTTGTTGCTTTTCCTTCCTGTTGTTGTTTTACTCTCTAGTTAACTATTTACCCTTCCCTCCCTTTCCACACCTGGTAGCCATCAAATAGTGCTTCTTTTCTGTACAGAAATTTTCTGTTGACATTTTGTAACCATAGTTTCATATTTTGGGTGATTTATGTCACTCAACATAATATCTTCCAGGTTCATCCATGTTTTAAGTTGCTTTGGAAAATCAGCATAATTCTTTAAGATTGCATTATATTCTTTGTGTTTATATACTAGGATATACAATCATATGTTTATCCATTTACCTCTTGATGGACATTTAGGATATTTGTATCTTCTTGAGGTTTTGAAAAATATTGTTATGTACATGAGTATACATATATGTAGCAAAAATCTATTATTTTCAGGACTCATTTCTTGAATATATACACCTAGTTGTGGAATTGTTGACTCATCTACTCTTTGTATTTCCAATATTCTAAAGAAACATTACTTCTAAAGTAATATTACTTCCACAATTGTACCATTTCACAATCCTATCAGCAGTTCATCAGTGTTCCAGACACTCCACATCCTTGCCAGGTTTTGTAATTTCTGTTTGTTTTTAAGTTAGCTCACAAAATTCAGATGACTTTCCCTTGTTGGATTAATTTGCACCTCTCTGATGGCATGGAAACCTCAAAGACACTATCTGGTGAACTGGCTGGAGGAGATCCACATTTGTGCCCACTTCAAAGAAAGATAATGCAATAAAATATGCAAATTTTAGAACAATGTTATTAACTTACCATGCAAGTAAATTTTTGTTGAAAATCATCAAATAACAGTATTGCATCAGTACATTGACAAGGTACTTCCAGAGATTCAGGCTGGGTTCAGAAAAGGACAAGAAGTGGAAGATATTTTTGATGATATAAGACGAATCTTGGCACAAAGCGGAGAATACCAAAAAGATGTTTAGTTGCATTTCACTGACTATGCCAAGTCTTTCAACTGCACTGATATGCTTAAAAGAAAGCTTTGAGAGAAATGAGATTTTCGGGACACTTTATTGTGCTCCGTGGGAACTTTTATGTGAATCAAGAGGTAGTTTTGTGAAGAGGGGAGGAAATACAATGTAGTCTAAAACCCGGAAAGGAATGAGTTGGCGTTGTAGTCCCTCACCACACTTAGTCAATCTAACCGCTGAGCAAATCATCAGAGGAACTTATGTGAAGACCACAGCATCATGACTGAAGGGCAGTTTATTAACAAACTGAAATTTTCATGATGCAATTTTGCTTGCTCAAGTCAGGAAGCCTTGAAGAACCTGCTGATGAAGATCAAAGATTGCAACCTTCAGCATGAATTACAATTTAATGTAAACAAAAATCCAATTTGTAACATTACGATAAACTGGGAAAAGATTGACGTTTTCAAGGATTCTGTCTTTTTTGGAACCACAGTTAATGCTCACAGAAGCAGAAGTCAAGCGATCAAAGGGTGGATTGCATTTGACAAACATGCTGCAAGACTCCTTGAAAGTGTTAAAAAGAAGACACTCTGAGGACTAAGGTGCACCTGACCAAGTCATTGTGCTTTCAAGTGCCTCATATGCATGTGAAAGTTGGACATTAGAATAAGAAAGACTGAAGAAGAACCAATGTGTCTGATTATGTTCCTGGTGAAGAATAATTAAAGGACCATAGAGTCCCAAAAGAAGAAACAGCTCTCTTTTAGAAGGAGGAAAACCAGAAAGCTTCTTAGAAGCAAGAACTGTCAGTAAAGACCAATCCCTGGAAAAGGACATCATACTTGGTAAAGTAGCGAGACCCGTACTTGGTAAAGAGGAAGACCCATCACCATATGGATTGACAGTGGCTTCAACGGTACACTCAAACATAAGAGCAACTGTGAGGCTGCTGCAGTCCAGGGCAGTGTTTCGTTCTACATAGGGTCGCCGTGAATGAGAATTCTCCTGAAAGCACCTAACAACACCAATGACCAATGGCAGCCATGGTGAAGAGTGGGATTCACATTGGGCTTCAGGGCAGTAGTTCAAATGCACCAAATTCTAACCAGGAGAAAGAGGAGACCTCCCGGTCCCATAAAGATTTACAGCTTTAGAATCCCACTTCAGTAGAGTCTCTGAGTTGGAATGAAATCTACTACAGTGAGTTCGAATGGATAACAATTGTGAGCATTTCTTCTTCTTTTTTGGCTGAATGCTATCTTGAACACAGTGTCTGTTCATGTCGCCATTACTTTTTAGTTAGATTGTTTCTTGCTGAGGTGTTTTACAGATCATTCTTTTATCCAATATATTATTGCCAAGCATTTTTTCCAACCGATTTTTTCTTTACTGTTTTCATGAAATACTTTGATCTATATAAGTACCTCATTTTGAGGTGATTCCAGTCATCCAGTTTTTCTTCTGCCGTGCATGAATTTTGAGTTATAGTAGAGGCCAGGTATTAGAGTCCCTAAGTTTGTCTCTATTTTCCCCCTAATGAGTTCCCTAACTTATAGTTGTTACATTTAGTTCTTTATCCATCTTGAGTTTTTAAAGTGGTGTGAGATAGTGGTTCTGCTTATTTTTTCTGTAAATGAATATCCAGTTTTGCCAACCAGTACCATTTGCTGAAGAGATTGTTTTTTCCTCATTTAATGGGGTTCAACTGTTTGTCAAAGATAGGCTGTCCATAGATTAATAGATTTACTCTGGGTTTTAAATTCTGTTCCTCTGGTCTATATGTCAGTCACTGTATAGTGGTCAGACTGCTCTGATTACTGTCATTGTGAAGTAGGTTTTGTGTTGGGGTAATTTGAGTGCTCTGCTTTCCTCTTCCTCTTTAGTAGTGCTTATCAGGGGTCTCTTTCCACTCCAAGTAAAGTTGGTAACAAGTGTTTTCATTTCTTCAAAGAATGGTGATGAAATCTGCATCAGAATTGTATTATATCTGTGGTTTGCTGTGGGTAGATTTAACAATTTCTCAGTCAAGCCTTCCTCTTCATGAACATGATAAAATCTTTCATTTATGTTTTCCCCCCGTGTAGTTGTGTTTTGTAGTTGTTGTTTTAAGATTTTTTTGTTTCTCCAGCTAAATTTATTCCTAAGCATTTAATCTTTTGGATTGCTATTGTTAATGGTTTGATTTTCCCCACTTTCTTTTCAGAGTTCTCTTAGTTAATATAAAAGAATTTAGATAGCATTTGCCTTATCACTTCTTTTTCAATCAGAATAGTCTGGCCAGACTTCATCTTACTTACTTTGGACATATTCTCAGAAAGGACCAGTGGCTGAAAAAGGACAGCATGCTTGGTAAATTAGAGGGGCAGTGAAAAGAGGACTATTTCATTGAGTCGTAGTCTTTTATTTGTCAATACTTTGAGATTTTCTATGTGTAGGAACACATCTCTGAAATAGAGTTCTACTTCTTTACCAGTGTGGTTGCTTTTTATTTCTCTTTCTTGCCTTGTTGCCCAGGTTACCATTTTCAACGCAATACTACAAAAGAGCATCCTTATCTAATTTTTATTCCTAAACGAATGCTTCCAGTCTCTCTCTATGAAGAATCATGTTGGCTATTTGCTTTGTATATATATATCTTTGACTTTGTTTAGTGATTTCCCTTCTATTCCTACTGTGTTGAATACTTTGATCACAAATGGACATAAGATTGTGTGATATCCTTTTCCTGCCTTGACTGATATGGTCATGTGTTCTTTCTCTTTGCTTTAGTATGTGATGGATTATGCTGGTTGTTTTTCTAATGATGAATCATCCTGCATATCTGATATGGATACCATCTATAGTTGTCCCTTGAACAATATGGATTTGAATTACATGGCTCAGCTTATGCATCTGTTTTTTAAGGACAGACAACACTATTCATCTCTGCATGAGCAGTTCATCTCTCCAGTTAATTAAGTACCACAATAAAAAGAACTCTCTCACCAGTCTCACATATTTTTCATCCTGTTTAGTTTAACACTATAACCATAAATGACATGATATGAAGTGCCACAAGGAATGCTGGAAGTGTTCCCAAGAAGGAGAAAAAAAAATCCATGATGTTTCGAGCAAAAATTGGCTTGCTTGATACCTATTGGACATTAGAGTTGTCCAGCAATTGAAGATAAATTAATGCAGCAAAGGGACCATTGTTAAAGAAAAAGAGGAAATTTGTGAAACCATACTTATACTAAGACAGCAGACACAAGTATCTTCTTAAAGTATGCTTTGTGTTTTTGCTAAATAGCTCTCTAACGCAGATGAAAATGCAACTTTTGTGAGTAAATTTTTTAATGTGTATGCAAATTATGTCAACCATCAATTTGTGTTATAAGGTCAATGATAGACAACTAGTAGTTAGGTTTAGGAAAGTCACAAGGTACACATGGATGTCAACAGCATGGGAAACTGGAAACTAACTCTAACTCTCACATTACTCAAGAGTCAGCTTTAATTTTTATTCAGCTGTATATCACTTAATGTTGAATAATTATTGTGTTTTACAATGGCAACTCACAGAACTATTGAGAATGTGACAGCCAGGGTTCTTGAACTGTCTGCGTAGGTTCCTCTGCTCCTCTGCCTCCAGCCAGAAGGCATTTACAGGTACCTGCTCAACACAACATAGCCAGGACAATTCTATTCCAGGCAGTTTTTACAAGGATTTACTCCTGAAAGGACACTTTTCTCCCTTCCTCTGATACCAAAGCTTTCTGGGAGCCCTTGTCTCCATCTGTATCCATTATGATGGTCAAAAACGCCCTAAACTTTTTTAGCATCTGAAAGTTCATGACTGAGAATAAAATCATTTCATGGTCTCTAGAGGTTTCCCAAAAGTCGTTTTCCTAGAATGTCTGAACGTCAGACAGTTTGGCTTCCTCCTCACCTCTGCTTTCAACATTCTAAAATACTTGAGTGGAACAAACAGGAACATGCTTAATTAAAAGGACCTAACTTCTGGAAGAGTTGTTAAAAGGGGCCATGTAGACTATAATCTGTGTGAAGTTTCTTTCTTGCCATAATGTTTAAAGACCAGGAATTCTTTGTGAGGGCCTTCTGCCACCCACTTTGAGTAATTAAAATTCATGGAGCCTGCTTATTTCTGAACTTAAGGACCCCTGATGTGTCCCCCTTTCACTTTGCCACCTCATAAATGTGTCACTTCAGTACCACCTTTCTTTTAAAGAAAAGTTTCTGCTCACTCAAAAGGTACAGTTATCTTCAAAACGCCAAACCTGAGCAAAATTAGGGATGCTTATTTACTTCATCAAGTTGTGTCAGGCAATTCCGCTGTGGTAGCTCGAGAAGCAACCAGACAAAATCCCCACATTCAAAGAATTTATAGTTTCAAGGAATGGTTTTCCACCCATGGTGTACATCCAAGCTATGACACAAACACCCCAGGCTCACTCCAAGCCAATTAAACCACAACGCTTTGTGATGAGGACTAGGTAATAGAATTATTTAAAATCCATTCTCCCATGTGATCTTAACGTACAACCAGAATTGCAAAGCACTGGGATAACAGTTAATAGTTCCCTGTTGTATACACACAATTAATCATGTAACTCTGGATATTGAGAATGTAGAAAACCAAGAAAGGTCTTGCTCCTCCATTTCTGGGTAAATTCCTGGTGAAACGGTTAGAAATCTAGACTTTTGAGCCCCATCTCCTGCTGACTCAGTCATTATTACTGCCTTTCAGTAATATCCCCGGTAATACACAGACACATCTGTGTTGAGAAAGGCTGAAAGAAGGCAAAATGCTTGTTCTCGAGAAGCTTGCAGTTGACAGAGAAAATAGACTTAAACACATTTAAAAATCATAGAGGAATTTGGGAATCCTAAGGTGAAAATGCACAAATTATTTCAGAAAGACTTAGTCAAATAGGAGATACTGGACTCATGTCCAGGAAGAGGAAAAACTATCCAGGATGAAGAGTGACAACACTCTCCATAGTTGCTTGACCCCAAGGTAGCAGTGAGTTTGAGAGAGAGACCAGCACTCTTTGTCGAAGCCCTAAGTCATCTATGGGCCTGAAAGAGCCAAGTATTAGTCTTCCTTTCCTCCTCTGATTAGGCAAGTAATTCCAAGCAAATGAGTCCCAAAGTTGTCAAAGTAACACTTGCTTCTAAAGTGCCTTAGAAATAAAAAAGAGAAAAAATTAGGCTTGTTTGTTTAGGACCCCCCTTTTTTTAAAAAGTAAAAATATTATTTATCTTTACTTTAAGGATGAAGTGCAGAAAAATCAAATTAGCCTGAAATATTAGGAATCATTCATAAATATTTTCTTATGCATCTTATACATCTTGAAGGGTCCATTAGTGGAAAAGTTGAAATGCCTTTTTAAAAAAATGTACCACATGTCCAGCCATGATATCTATGCTGACCCATTCACCTCTCGGATAATCTAATGGTTCATCTATTAACCCATTTATTTGCTTCAACAATGAACCACATATTACAGAAACCGACTCTGTGCTCTTAAATGTTATCTACCCTATCTTCAAGAAGGTATACTCATTAATTTTTAAAATAAAATTTTAATTGCACAAGTATGAGAGGTCTCTGGGAAAGAAATAGTATGAACAATTGGTGATTTTTTTTCTTTTTTGCACCAGAATCAATTCATAATCACTTGCTAGGACATATTTGAGCAATATCTACTTTGAGGCACCCAAAAGGATAATAGTTTTTAAAGAGTCCCTATCTGAGCATCATGAATTTTACTAAAATTGAAGTAAAGACAAGCATAAAAATTAGGGTGAAGAATGAGTTGGAAAGAGACAAAATTATTGATGCATAATGATAAATTATGGAGAGAATGCTTCAAAGATATGGGCAATGTATTCATGGAAAACTCACGTTAAGAAGGGGCAAGGTGATGTTGCAGATGAAGCAGGCATAGGATGCCCATCAGTTTGTGATAAGGAAAAAAAAACCCTTGCTCATGCCCAAATTGAAGAAAACTGACAATTAACAAAATAAGTAAGAGCCATCACTGTAGACATCAACTTATTCAACATACACAATTCTGATCAAAAAATATAAAGTTGAGCAAACTTTCTGTTCAAAACCATTGCATCCAGGTCAGCAGATAGGAGCAGAGCTTTCCATGAAAATTTTAAACAAGTGAGATTAAGATCATGAAACCTCTCTTTGATAGTTGTATTAAGATATCACATAGGGCCCCTGTGATCCAGAAGTCAAAGTATAATCACAGCAATACCTACCAAATTTGGGTATCAGGGGGTGGAAGTTGGGGGGCTTAGACCCTCAGGTGTTTTGCTTATAGACTTTCTCTATGGCCAAAGAACAATAATACCTGTTTATTATGATTGAATTTTAAGAAACTTAGCCAAAGTTTCACCAAAAAGAAAAAAAATGCCCAGAAAACTTCACCACTGAGTTGTTCATCGTGAAAATGCTCCCATTCGTGGTTCTCATTAAACAAGAAGGATTTTGTAAGTGTTGGTGGGAAGTCATTAAGTCTCTATCTTGCAGTCTTTATTTGACACTTAGCTATTTTATTTCCTAATATGAAGAAAACATTCATGGGTAGTTATAAGTTAGAATTGACTAGATGTTGGTGAGTTTGAGTTGAAATAGTGGAAAAAGAGTTGCTGGACTTAGGGGCTCAGCACCAAAATCTCATAGACCACACAGCCAGTCTGTGTAACAGTGCACCATGGCAATGTTCTACCTCTGAGTAGAGCAGCAACTGGGGTCTTAAAAGCTCATGAGCCATCTCCTGAACTATAACTTAGTCTTTCCCTATCAAGAGGGAAAAAGAACGATGAAAAGACACAAGGAGCGCTGAGCCCCGGTGGCGTAGTGGTTGTGTGTGGGCCTGCGGCCCACAGGGTTGGTGGTTCAAATCCAGCAGCAGAAACAAGAAAAGCCACAAGGAAACAATTCGTCAAGTGGAAAATTTAAAAAAAACCCTATACTAACTTTGTGGGTGTCAGAAACTGTAAATCCTTACAGGAGTCATAAACCTCATCTTGGTCTCATGGAGCAGCTTGTAATTGTGAGTGAATGACCTGGCATTGCATTCTACGCATTACGCTCTGAGCTTCTTAATGGGTTACTGAACCCCATGAACGTCAGCCTTCACAGCCCTGAGACAAGAAGAACTCGATGGTGTCCAACTAAGAATCTAGAATCTAAGAATCAAAAATTACGATTCAAAATCATAAAGAGACCATGCTTCCTGCTCTGACAGAGAGGGGTGGGACCCCCAAGAGCATTATTTACACTCTCCAAGTCTACAGTGGAACTCATATCTGCATTAGAAAAGACAACCATTTAATATCAAAATGGCAACACTTACTCAAAGACAAAGTTCAGTGGGTTAGAAAAAGAGGAGTGATGGGAACAGCCAGCACCAGGAGAGGGTGTGGGACAAGTGATGGCACAGGGAAGGGAGTGCTTTGATTGGGTCGAAGCAGAATGTATATAAACTGTTAAATACAAAACGATGATCTGCTCAAAAAGCTTCACTTAATTCAAATAAAAAGTTTAAAAAAAATAAACACGTCACTTAGAACATGAAAACACATGTAAAAAGTTCTGCATTTAATTTCCAGGATGCAGTGCTATGTAGGAATGGACTAAATGGCTGATATTTCACTTACAAAATGTCCTGATCTTGATGGAGCTTAAGTTTAAGATAAAGTTTATATCTATATTTTTAGGTTTTGATTCCATTTTCCATGAACTTTTTGAAGTATCCCTTAACTGGGATATTTCCAAAAGGTTTTGCAAAGATATAATGAGATTATAAAGTTCTCTGAACTTTTTGAAGTTCCATAATAAAATCTCTACTTAAAAGACACAAGCAAAGACAAGTCTCAAGAAATACTTGCCTAACATGTACCCAATAAAATATTTTCATCCAAAATATACAAAGAACTAACTCAATTTTTGATAACAACCCCATTAATAAATGGGCATGTCATCTGAACAGAACATTCACCGAAGAAGATACAGAGATTTTTTTTTAATGAAGTGAGGCTCAACATAACTTCCATAAGGAATTTCACATTCAATGTCATCATTATTGTTGTATGTGACATATTGTATGCAAACTCACAGTAGCACTCTAGGTCCTAACAGAGCCGATAGAGTTTCCTAGGCTGAAACCATGCTGGAAACAGAGGGGCAGGGGTTTGGGCTTACAAAGCCCCTGGGGGGTTCTGAGTCACTGCCCTTTTGTTAGTTCAGCCCTTAACAATTGAGTTACCGACTAAAAACCCACTGCCACGTCAATTCTCACTCGCAGTAACCATGTGAGACAGAGTCAAACTCTTCTGCTAGTTTCAGAGACAGCAAACCATTAGACGAGCGGCTGGGCTTCCTCGTTCTCATCCAGAGATGCTGGTCAGTTTGAGCTGCTAACGATCCTGTTAGCATTGTAACGCATCGCTGGGAATTCTTACTGTGCCACCAGGACCCTATAAAATACCCTTAAAACAAACAAATGCAAAAAATAGTTGCCATCGAGTCAACGTTAACTTATGGCGGACATCAGGATAGAAGTGAACTCCATGCAAATTTCAGTCACTGATTTTCCAGAAGCAGTTCCCAATGTGGTGAGCCTTATACACATTAATTATTGGCAGCACTTAGGCTCTCCAGTTAACTTTTAAAATAGATAGCGCACAAATAGACACAATACCGAATGCTGATGAAGACGTAAATCAACATTAACTCTCATTCACTACAATTGTTCTCACCCACTGTTTCATCTTTGATGAATTATCTGTTCAGAAAAGGTTATTAATTTATAATTAGGTCATTTTTAATCTGGTGAAATAAAAAAAATTATAGCCTTACAAAACTTAACCCAGACGTACCATGCAATCCAATATTTGTACGTCAATGACTCTAAAGTATACTTTAATACACAAAAATCACACATGTGTCTAGCAACTTTATTCACATTTGCTCCAAATGGAATGCATTAGGTTAATGAATAAAAAAATTCTAAATATCCATGTGATTACTATTAGGTGCCATCAAGCTGGCTTCAACCCACAGCTGGAAAAGAAGGAAGCACTACCCCAATCTCATGCCATCTTCACAATCATTTCTAGGCCTGACCCCATGGTTGCAGCCACTGAAAGAATCTCATTGAAGGCCTTGCTCTTTTTCGCTGCCCCTCCACTTTATCAAATGAGGAGCCCTGGTGATGTCGTGGTTAGGTGTGGGCCTGCCCTCTGCAGGGTTGGCAGTTGAAATCCACCGTCTATTCCAAGAGAAAAAGACTGGAATAGAAACCTCCCATAAACAGTCCAGTCTCAGAATCTTTGACTCAGCATTCCCTTGATGTCCATGAATCTGGT
Organism: Nesogale talazaci; assembly: GCA_004026705.1. Lineage (NCBI taxonomy): Eukaryota > Metazoa > Chordata > Mammalia > Afrosoricida > Tenrecidae > Nesogale > Nesogale talazaci. The sequence goes on from PVJH01001478.1 coordinate 41,774, forward strand.
TTGGGATCCTTTACCAAATATGATGTCTTCTTGCAGGGACTATTCTCTCCTGACAGTGTATCCAAAGTACATAAGATGAAGAAGGAAATGGCTGTCCATGTCAGAGTAAACAGCTGCTGAAAACCTTATGCATAACTTAAAAAATATCTATACATAAAGCTGCTAAAAATACGAATGTAAGCTTTATATTGTCATGATAACGGAGTCAGTCTGAAAAACTATACACTTCCCCTTACAGAGGGGTCACAGGGAGGAGACACATCAGTTAGGGTGCAGTTTAGCAATGCTGAAGCATACCACTTTCCTCTAGTTCTTCAATGCTTCCTACTCCCCACTCTGTGATCCCAATTCTACCTTATAAATCCAGCTAGACCAGGGAATCTACTCTGCTACAGAAAGGAACTGGAAACATGGGGAATCCAGGACAGATGATCCCTGCAGGATCAGTGGTGAGAGTGGCGATAGTGGGAAGGTGCAGAGAAGGTGGGGTAGAAAGGGAACACCAATGATAAGAATCTACATATAACTTCTTCCCTGGGGTACAGACAATAGGGAAGTGGGTGAAGGGAGACATTGGACAGTGTAAGATATGACAAAATGATTATTTACAAATTATTAAGGGTTCACAGGGAGGGGGAACAGGGAGGGAGGGAGGGGAAAAATGAGGAGCTGAGGCCAATGGCTCAAATACAAAGCAAATGTTTTGAGAAAGAGGCTGGCAACAGATGTACAAATTTGCTTGACATACTATGGATGGATGGATGGAGTGTGGTAAGAGTTGTACCAACCCCCAATAAAATGATTAATAAAAAAACTATACACTTCAATAGTTAGGATAGCTAACTCTTCTGTATGTACCTAACATGGTTTATTTACCCAAACTGATAAGACTATACAATGTAAACTATGAACCTTGCTACCTGTAATGCACCAATAAAGGTTCTTGCACTATGAGTATAAGATGTTACTTAATATAAGAAACTGCGTGCGAAGGGAGAGAAAGCGTATCTTTCTCTGCAATATTGTTTTAGTAGGTATCTTCTTCACATATTTTTTCTATAAACTTAAAACTGTTCTAAAAACTAAAGTGTATTTTTGAAAGTCACAATCAATAAAGCAACAAAGCTTTTTAAAATCAACTCATCCGAGTAGTATGTTTGTTAAGATTTAACATCATATTTGTGTACTTACAGAAAAATGTTATCAGTTAGTGTTATTTTTATTCAAATAGTTTTCAATCCATATTTTCCCAACTTAAAAATGTTTTCAATATTACTATTGATTATGAGTTAATATATATCATATTATTCCATAGTTCAATCCCATAAAGCAGAATTGTAAAATTGCTACCACAATCAGTTCCCAAACATTTTTTTGGGGGGGGGGCATCACTGCCTCTGGTGGTTGTGGGCACTACCCAGTGCTGGTCCTGAGAGTTGCCACTGGATTTGAACCGCCAAGCCTATGGGCCGCAGTCCCGCACTCAACCACTTACGCCACCTAGGCTCAGCCCCACATGTTCTTTATAACTACCCAGTCTACTACTTTTAGATGCTAAAGTAGTATGCTCTGAATCCTTTGATCTCTGACAATATGACCTTATTAAACGGCTGGTACACAAATATGAAAATAAGCTTATCAATTTCTATGAAAATTAAGATAATTACATTACGTCTATACACCTATTCTGGCATAACTGATATCTTTATAATATTGATGTTCCATAAGCTCACTATAACATATTAACTGACATGTACAGCAATATAGATTTAACTGGCTAAAAGTATATTCTGAGAACACCCATATATTTTACCTTTTACCAACTGAATTGAAAGCTTACAAGCTACATCAGGATATTATATCTGTTGTTAAATATTGCACATATCCTTGGTTATTTTTAAAGAGTTGTTATTGCAAAAGCTAAGTTGAGCATGTTGAGAACACTCAATAAAAGACAGTTTCTGAAACCTGTGTCAAGTATGGAAAATTGTGAAATTCTAGAGAGATTATTCTCTCAGATTGCTTCATCATTATTTTTAACCACTAGTTCCACTTCAAAGAAACTGGAACTGGGCATCTGTGATGATGCTTCTACAGAGGTGATTTATGCAAGAAAGTCAATGAGGCATTTCTATCAATGACCATGCTTAAAGATAAGGTTTCAGTGCTACAGAAAACACTGGTGAATAAGTATACATGTATAACTTTGAAATAAAATACTTTCAATGTAAGCGTGGCTTTTTCTTTAATGATTTCATACTTTAAGAAAGCTTTTATAATAATCTGACTAACTATCTTAATGAGATTCCCTAATCTCTCTAGGTCCTACTATTATTATTATTTATCTAGGTCCTACTGAAATTTCTTCCGTAAAAATCCATTATAATTTATTCATAAATATCCTGTTTTCCTTTTACTTTTATTACTAATGTTTGTGGTTTTGCTTCCATTTATTAGTATCTTCTTCTAACTATTCTTTACTGGTAAGGAAAGTTCCTGATTTTGGGACATTGATCTTGAATTAATCAACTGGAACATTCCATAAATTATTTTAGGAATCTTAATATTTTGCTGAATTTTTAAAGGGGAGATTAAGTAAGATAAAAAAATTATCAGTATAAGTCCCATCTCAGGTTTATTATTCTTTCTGAATCAACCAATTGACCGAAAGCAGCAACATTGGGAAAAGGGAAAAGTGGGTCTGTGATGCTGTTGTTATAACCAAAGTCTCAAGTTGGTCCCCCAGATTCCCCATCTGGAATGAACCCTGTAGAGTTATTCAAATAAGGACAAAGAATGGTAGTATCTTTATGCCTTTCTTTCCATATGAGCCACACACAGAAATAGGTGTCACCTTGAATGGGCAGCTTTCTTCTGTAAAGAAGAATGTCAGGATGGAGTAATTGGATAAGTTGTGACCACCAATCAAAAAAATTGGTAGTTCAGACCCACCCAGAGGCAGCTTAGAGGAAAACTCTGGCAATCTGCTTCACAGAGGTCATAGCCAAGAAAATCCAACAGAGTGAAATTCGACTCCAGAAAGCATTGGCTAGCACGAGGATGAATCAACTCAAAAAACTCTGAGTATTTCTTCTGGCCAGAGTCACCAGCATGAGGGGCTCAGTGGTGAAGTGTTTGGCCATGAAGGCAGCAGAGGGCATGAGTGCTTCAGTTGTGAGAGAGATCTGGGTCAGACACTGCACCATCCTCTATGGTGTACAATGACAAGCTTGACCTTTTCAACTATCAAAATAATCAAGAAATATTGCTACAGTGGTTCTAATTCAAGATGCACAGTTTTATCACAAATAAATGTGCTCACTCATGCATCTGTGATCGCACACATTTTCTCAGTAATGCAATTGTACTTAGCCACACGAAGGTGCCTTCAATGAAGATTCAATCAAAACTGTGGTTTGTCAGGAATCTGCTGGGCCAGTTGACATTGAAGTGGAGAGGTCAGTGCACACAGTTGAGGTTTCTCCAGCGCTCCAGAGGGATACTCTTGAGAGGGTCTCTCAAAGGACAGAGGACTATCACAGAGGCTCATCAGGAGGAAAGGTTACAAAAATTGGAAACTCTGTTAGCAGGAGCAAGACCAGGAAGCTTTCATAGAGGATTTCTTTCTGTCTTCACAATGCACTTTTTGATTCTTTGAGACTAGCATGGGCTGATCTATGAGAATTTTATTGGTAAACCTCACCCTGCCTCTCTCTAGTCCTGATCTTATTCCTTTGAACATCTTTTTGTTCCCCAAACTCAAAGGATTTTTAAAAGGAACATAATTTGATCCCTGGTGGATGACAAAACTGATTTGTGGTACAAATTAAAGAGTACATAATTCTTTTTTTTTTAAGAGTACATAATTCTTAAGCAGAGGAGTAAGAAAGATGGAAATACTACTTTCAGAAGTGTATGGATCTAGATAGAGGATATGTTAAGAAATAATAGCTTCATATTTTGACATTTCCATTTAATAAATAAATATTTTATATAGAAATACATGTATATATATTATTTACCCTCAAACTCACACTCAATTCAACTTGTATTACCTTCTGTTCTATAAAGAAACTATCTTGTACAGTGTTGAATTAGTAAGTAAGAGTAGGCACTCCAACTGGATTATATTTATACTTATTGTAGTGATTTACTATTCTAGGATTGGTAAAGAGGCATTGAAGGAGAGAAAGACCCTTAAGGAGATAGATTGTCACCATAGTTGTGACGAAGATCTAAAGCATAAGAACAATTTTGATGTTGGTGCAGGACTCGCCATTATTTTGTTGTGCTTAAGGTCTCCATGGGTTGAGACTGACTCAATGGCATCTAACAACAAATTATATGATATGTGCCATATGTTTCTAATTGTTCCTTGATGTCTTTTAGATGATTTCTGATCTGTATGGGCCCTGTTTAACAAAGAAGAACTGCCACATAGGGTTTTCTTGGCTAGAATATTCATGTCATAAACTGGCAGTGTGCTTCCCCTAGATGGGTTTGAATGAAGAATCTCTTGTTTAGCAGTCAAATGCTTAACCATGGTGTCACAGAGCTTTTTTTTAAAGTTTGAGTACAAATCCTTTATTGATTTAAGAAACTATGTTTTACTAATCTAAAACAATAAGTATTTATTAATAAGTGTAATTTTTCAAAAGTTTTATCCTTCATAAGTCTATGCTCTTATTTTTAATCAGTTTATGTAGGAAGTTATATTAATACTTTAGAAATATATCATATAACCATTGCATTATAAAATAAACATTACTAGGTCATCATATCGATGATCCGTACCTGGAAAGAGAGAGTGGAGAAGCTCAATATCATCAGTAGAACGTGGCCAAGGACTAACTGCAAAACAGAACATTAAAACAAGTCCATAAGAGCTGGAGTATATGCGTGTGCACATTCCACCTGCATTCAGAGACCATCTCAAGAACAGTGTTCATGCATTGGACACTAGTGACAAACTCTGGGAAGACATCATACCTGAAAAACGCAAGGCATCAGCTAAAAGGAGGGTGGGGGAAACTATTTTCCAAAGTGTTTATCAGAGGAGATTCTGAAACTTTCCTTTCATTGCACAGAAGGTAAAGCAAATGGAAGAAACATTAAGGTAAAAGAGTCAAACTGAAGATGTCAAAAAGTGGCCCAAGAAGATGAAGAAGAATATAATAACAAAACATGCAAACACCTGAATCTGGAAAATCAAAAGAGAACATACTCAGCATTTCTCAAGCTGAAATAACAAGTGAAAGATTCAATTCTTGAATTGGAATCATGAAGGATTGTACAGGAAAAATATCTAATGCCATAGGAGGCAACACAAGACTATAGAAGGGATACAGTCACTGAACCAAAAAGAACTGGCTAGCAATCAAACTTCTCAAGAGGTAGCAGTTGATCAAAATTGATGATATGGAAAGAATGCATTTATGCTGCATTGGTAGAATCCGGGAAAATTGACAAATACCAATGAATATGGTTCCAAAAATGGATGCAATGCTGGAAGCCCTCATTTATCCATGTCAAAAAATTTAGAAGACATCTATCTGTCCAACAAACTGGAAGAGGTCTCTATTGGTATCTCTTTCAAAGATGATCTGAAGGAATGTGAAAATTAACAACCAGTATCGTTAATGTCCCATGCAACTACAGAGCAGCTAAAGATTATTCAAAACTTGTTGTAACATGTACGTTGACAAGAAACTGCCAGAAATTCAGGCCAGTTTCAGAAGAGGACATATCACATAAAGCTTGATTGAAAAGAATAATAGAAATATATCTAGTACGTTTTATTGACTGAAAAGTATTTTATTGTGTGAATCAACAAATTATGTATAATATTTCAAAGAATGGGAATTCAAGAATGCTTCATTATTCTTCTGCACAGATATACCAAGAGTTAGTTGTCTTCCCAGGAAAATAGATACTACATGGTTTAAAAGCAGGAAAATGAGAAAAATAATGAAGCTGGACTTTATTAGGCTGAATTTGCCATTGGGTTTCGCAAAAGACTAATTGTAGAAATCACTTAGAGATAAAGGTGAAAGACTGCAATATGGATTACACCTCAACATAAAAAAAGCAAAAATCATCCCAACTGAAGCAATCTCAGCATCATGATAAATGGAGAAAATATTGAAGTTGTCAATGGTTTCAATTTATGAAGATCTACAATCAAATCCCACGGAAGCAGTAATCAAGAAATCAAAACAACATATTGTATTTGGCAAATGTGTTGCAATATACTTCCTGAAAGTGTTCAAGAACAAAGATAACACTTTGCCAATTAAGATGTGCATGATCCAACCATCTTAGATGCCAGCATAGATGGACATTGAATAAACAATGAACAAGAAGAACTAGCACATTTGAACTATGTTGAGGAAGAATATTGAAAGAATCAGGGACTGCCAGAAAACATAAACAGAATGTTCCTTAGAAGGAAAGATGATGAAATGTTAGTCATCTCACTTAAATTAGACATCTAGTCTGGAGGGCCCCATCCCAGGAGGGCCTCAGACATCATAAAGTCAGTTAAAAAGAGGAAGGCGCTCAGGTAGATTGACACAGTGATTGCAACAGTAGCCTCAAGAATAGGCAAGATTGTAATGATGGTGCAAGACTGGGCAGTGTTTCCTTCTGCTATACCTAGAGTTGCTGTGAGTCACAGAACTTAAAAACAGTATCATCATTCTTCCTAATAATTTGATTTTGAACTTTTACATCCCCACTTAGAACTGAGTTTAGTTTTGTAGTTTAGTTTTGTTCTCCACTTACTGTCTTTGATATGGCCTGTTGCTTTGTACCATTGAGTGGAAGTTCAATTCACAGCAACCTTCAGGCCAAACTAGAGCTGCTGCACAGGGTCTCCTCGGCTGACCCTTTATGAGAGTAGATCACCCGGTCCTTCCTCCCAGGGAGCAACTTATGAATTTGAACCATGGGTCTTTCCATTAGGACTCAAGTGGTCACCAGGAGTCTGTGCTAATTTTTCATTTTCCTATCTCTAGAATATTTTCTACCCAAAAGATAATATAAAATTATAAACTCTCTAGATTTTCAGTGCAACTAGTTTGACTGAGTGGTGTTTAAAGATTGCTATGACCTGGAACTCTCATCTCCATTCCTTTTAAAGTCTTTATGTTCACAGGATCTCTACCTGTCAGAACAATTTTGGTAATGGCTATCTTTTCAAAAGTCCCATTTGAGTATTTAAATTTACCGGTGTGATTCCTTTTTAAATTTCGGGCATTTTAGACTCGTATGCTCATCTCCCTGACAACAGATCTGTACTCTTTATTTCCTGAGGTGGCTCATTCCTTTGCTCTTTTCTTCTTGCTATGCTCACTGCTATTAGTGCTTATCAGAGATGCAGCTCTGGATGGTTAATTCTACTGTGACGTTTCTCTTTCCTCTGTGCTAGGTTGCTGTATGCTTTTTAATTAACTTCCTAGTTTAAAAGCATAGTTTATTTACACAAAATCATTTTTCCCCTGGTAAATGCATTTACAACTATAACCCCACCTCACATTAAAAATGCTTTGGCTTTTACACAAACTGTGTTTGTTCTTTGCTCTCTATTCGAGGTTTTTTTCTTTCATCTGAATTTCCTTTAGGTCATGAATTTGTGAGGTACACCAGGTGGGACGCTATTTTATTTCTGGATTAATTCAATTAAGACCAGTGAACATAGTCATTATGCTATCAATTTAATTTTAGTGAAAAATCACACATAAAGGATTGTATGTCAGGATTGTATCCTCCTACCATATTTACTCCAAATGTATGCTGAATAAATAATCAGAAAAACTGGATTCTATACACAAGGATTAGGCATCAGGATTGAGAAAAAGCTTATTAATAACTTTCAATATGCAGATAACACAATCTTGCTTGATGAAAGTGAGGATTTAACAGCTCTTGCTGATGAAGACCAGGGATTGCCACCATGAGTGTGGACTAAACTTAAGGTAAAGGAAACCCAAATCCTCACAATGGGACCCGTTGGAAGAATTTTTAAAAGGGAGAGGAGGAGGGAAAGTTGAGGTTGTCACGACTCTTCTCTTGTTTAGCTCCACAATTAATGCTTATGGACACAGCAGTCAAGAGATCAAACATGTTGCATTTAGTGAATCTACTGCACAAGACCTCCTGAAAGTGTTGAAGAGCAAGGATGTTACTTTAAGGAGGGAAGGTGAGCCTAACTCGTGCCATATTTTTTTCAATCACCTCAGAGGCATGAAAGTTAGACAATGAATAAGAAAAGCTGAAGAAAAAATAGAAACATTTTAATTATGGAGATGGGGAAGACGTGCATGAACCAACAAACAAACAAATCTCCCTCTTGGAAGCAGTACCACCAGAATGCTCCTGAGATGCAAGGATGGACATGCTGTAAGGAGGGACACATCCTTGGAAAAGGACAATGTACTTGGTAGGCAAAGTGGCAGTGACAAAGAGGAAGGTCCCCTCCAAAGGTGGATTGACACAGTGGCTGTGACAATAGGAGCGATTGTGAGGGTGGTATAGAACAGGTGGTGCTTTCTTCTGTTGTGTGTACACTCACCATGAGTTGGAATGGACACAATGGCACTTGACAACAAAAAACCACATGACTGGACCCTAAAAGACAAGAAAGGGGTCAAGAGTTGGAACAGAGGAGGCAGTAAATCACAACTTGAAGAGCCTGCTTTTGTACCACTGTAGTGTTACCTCTCGGCATACAGGGTCTTTGTGCATGTTGCTTTTCTGTCTAGAACATCCTCCTCTCTTCTTACCTAGTTATTTTCCCTGTTCTTCCTATTTCTGGGTCCAATTGCCAATTTATAGAGAGAGGCACCTCCTACTAAGTCTCCATGTTTGATATTTTATCATATATAGTTATATAAACTCTCATGTGGAGAACTTATCACCGTTTTAGGTTGACAATTTTTGTTATTGTTTGACATCTATACTACCAGACTCGAAGCTCTAGGAGAGTGGAAATAAATAGAACTCTATACCTTATTCATCATTGTATTCCTAATCCTGGCACAATAAAGTGATACTGTATAAATAGTTATTCTATTTTTGTTGGTTGGTTGGTTGACGGATTATGCTAAGTTCATTATGGAAGAAGAAGTGGGGATAATAGAAGAATAGAGGATTGACTTTAGTTAAAGCAGATTCGTATCTATCAACTGGCAATTTCAAGTCTTCTTCCAGGATTAAGAAAGACTAAGTGGTCACAGACTTGGACATTCTAGTCCTGGACTTTGCCATTATAAAACTGCTGACAGTTGGGAAAGCTCTTCTCCCTTTTCCCATCTCTCTGCTCCTTCCTTCCTCTTCTACCCTGTTCTATATAATGCGTCCTCTATGAAAATATCAGTTTGATTAATCACCCTCCAAGATAAAGAGACTGAATAGTTTCTATCCAAGAGATGGGACCACAATATATTGCTAATCTTTTTGTCACTTATTTTTTAATTGGGAGTTAATAACATATATCATCTCATAGCTAAATCACATCAAGTAGTATTTTCCAATTACTACCAAAATCAGTTTCCAAATTTTCATTTCCTTCCTGGACACCATGGCATTGTCTCCTTTTTACCCCCACCCCACCACCAGCACTGTACCACCCCTGAAATCCTAATTCTCCTTTTGTCCTATAGGCTTATCAATTCTGGGTTTTATATACCCCAAAAGAGAAAGGCATAGAACACAACTTCCAGAGGCTGACCCCAAATGACATAAAACATTTGAAACAAACCCTAATATGAACAAACAGAAACATAGCAAATGTTGAAAATCATTCTGATCTAGGGTGCATCAGAGGGTATCAAGGGACAAGGTTTTGAAAGTTCAAGTCAGGCTTATCCCTTTGATCTTCTGTACTCATCTCTCCAATACTCTGTGTAGTAACCACTTCCCTTCCATGTCTCCATTATTAGTACGGGGAGATGGCCAAAGCCCATTTCCTATGTAGCTCCCTATCTTAGGCTCCCACTGACATCATAGTTTGTGTGTGTGTGTGTGTGTGTGTGCGCGCGCATAAGGGTTCTATTTTTCTTGACAGTTTTATTGGCAGATAATTTTATATTATACAATTTAATAGTTCAATCATCACATGTTATGTAATCATCACCACCATCAGTTTTAGAACATTTTCTTCATGCTCATAATCATGGTTTATTAGCAACTCATTGCCCTCAGCATCTCATACCATGCATCTAAAGAATCATTAGTCTAGCTACTTCTGCAATAATCAACTTCGCAATGCTCTCTGATAACAAGGCTATTCATATCCCTCAAGGAGATTCACATCAGAGGGATTTCACCAGAGCCTTAATCCATGTGGGGACCCTGTGAATGGATTCGGGCTTCCATTGTCATCCATAGCCTTCTATAAACCAGATATTTGCAGTTTAAATTCTGAAACCATTTCTTCCTTCAGATCTGAATTTTTTTACATATAATCCATTGAACACATAGACTAGTCTTTTGCAAACTAGAATCTCACAATTTAGGCTCTGATACTATTCCCTCCTTCAGCTGCAGATTATAAGATATACAACCCTTGAGTCATTGATGTTGCCGTGTTGCTTCCATGTGGACTTAGTTGACATCTCACATGGCTGACTGTTTGGAGACAAGCCTTTAAGACCTCAGAGTCTATTTTATCTGTTATCTGGGCACCATCTAATTTCCTCGCCTATTTTGTTGTAGTGCCTGTATCTTCTTTGTTCCCTTCCTGAGGGTGAGCATCAAGCAGGGCCATTGTGTATATACTAATTGTGTTAAAGCTGGAGCTAGGATTTTGGGCAAGCACCATATCTATTGCAGGATCTATGTTTATTTGTTTGTTTGTTTGGCCTACCTTTGACTCCCTTTCAAAACTTCCTTGCTAGTGTATAGTAGAGTCTTATCCATTACCCCCCTCCCCCCAAGCCCTCTGGGGGCATAACAATCTTCCATTAATGTTGCCTTTGATTAGCCTCTGGTATTAATTTTCTAAAGCACTGTTCAGAAAGGATTTTGGGGCCCATGAGAGCTATTTCCATATCACACACCTGAATTACTCACTTGTACAGAATCAATCCTTTCATGGATAGGTACTATTTGCTCAAACAATTGGGTCTAATTGTCAGGGAAAATTTACAATGATAACTACAGGAATGTCACTCACAGGCTTGCCAGAATAATAGATATCTTGATACCGCATATAGGACATTGATGTCACCAAGCTATGTTTGTCCATCTACCCAGAGTTCAACAATCTTGCTACAGCTGTCTTCCACTTCGGCAGACACAGTATATTTTCTGACTCAAGTCTTCAGGTTACAAGTATATCTGAGACAGAGTCCATTTCACTCAATGCAGTTTTCACATCAACTCTTATGGCTGCAGTTTCTGGAACATACCGTGTTCCAGAACTAGGACTAAATACCTCAGAGCTCCACAGCACTGGGGTACCACAGTGGGGGTCTCCCCTATGAGAGGGGAACCCAGAAACCCAGGTCAATGTTGCTCATTAGGTGAATAACACCAGGGATACCCCCTTTCTTAAGGTCCGTCAAAACATTTTCAGTTATTCTTACCCCCAACTGGAGACTGGTCTTTCCTCATTTCCTACGAACAGACATGCCTTTGGGTTCCTCCAGCTGTGTTTGCTCCCTTTCCCCTCTCCTGATTTGCTTTTCTCATCATCACCATCATCCCTCATCCATCTGATAGGGCTGCCTTTGGTTTTTATCTTGATGGAATGTAAATGATTAAAAAAGCACAAGACCTCACTGCCTTTAAGTCCATGCAAATGCATACTGACCCTACATGACAAAACTTAACTGCACCTCACAGTTTACAGACTAACTCTTTTTTTTTTGGGGGGGGGCATCACTGCCTCTGGTGGTCATGGGTGCTACCCAGTGCCGCTCCTGAGAGCCGCCGCTGGATTTGAACCGCCAAGCCCATGGGCTGCAGTCAACCACTTATACAACCGGGGCTTAGCCCCGAGACTAACTCTTTATGGAAATAGAGAGACCTTTCTTTCTCAAACCACTGACCACACACTTAGCAGATCAAATGTAACCAATAGGGCACCATGGCTCCTTTTTGAGGTCAGTGGTTCAAAACCATCCCTTGTCCCACAAGAGACAGACAAGGTTTTCTCCTCAGTAAAGAGTTACAATCTCAGAACCCCCCAGGGGCAGTTCTTCCCTATCCTTTAGCATCACTGTGAGTTGGAATTTACTTGACCGATGAAGAACAGCAGTGTTTCATTGCAGAATACCAGGGATGGGAGATTCTGCTGGAAGTGTCTTTTGGAAATATTTGGGAACTTCAAAAGATTCATATACAAATGGAATTAAAGGAAAATTGTGTTTTTCAATGAACTCATTGAAGTCTATTTTGTGCAGTCTGTTTCATCACCTCAGTCCACATTGCACCTAAATGAGACAGACCTCTTTCCAATAACATTGATTGATCAGAAGCTTCAACAATGCTCCAAAGTTGCCTGACCACTACACTTTACACAGGATAATATTGAAAATACCAACAGTTGACCTGTATATTTGACTTCCCCCCGCCCCCAGCAAATGCACCCAGCCACAGTAATATTGACCTAGTTGTCTATAATCACCAGTTCCAGGTTAAGCAACATAAATTGAAAACATTTAAAGATATTTCTTTCCTGAATCCAATAAAGAATCTTAAAAAATTGGATATACCTGTTGGCTAATTCTGATTGGCATTCATGCCCCCCACCACTTCCTCTTCTCTTTCCATTCTCTTGTCTTCCTTTCATCTGCTTTTAGGAGACATTTACTTTCTTTTAGCATTTAAGGTGTTTGTACTTACATAAAGCCTTTACTGGCAGGATGACCATGAGCAAATTGCAAATGGTGAATCGAAGAACTAAGTTGGAATTTGGAACATCGTGTTTTAAAGAATCTTTTCATTCTGGTCAAGAAGACCAGAGCCTCCTGAAGAATGTACATCTAGTACTTGGCAGTTTCCTGGGGATCATTCTTTTGAATCTAGCGCTAAATCGGGGGTTTCCCCAAGAGGGTCAGGGAAACATTCTCCCAGGATCTACATCATTTCAGCTGATGATAAGGAAAAGTTGTTAACATGTGTGTTGACATGACTGTGCAGTTATCTTGATTAGCACCTGCAGGTGGTTGTGTAGACACCACCTGTGGTACTTACATAACCTGGTGTCAGGTTGAGGACCAAGAGTGTAGGGGTGGAATCTAGCCCATCAATCAGGATATAGACAATGAGGCCTCTGTGTGGGCATGGCCTTCTCCTGAGGATTCTGGGAACTCCTATTTTTCCTCATTGGAGGCAGGAGACACACTGTCTCTGCTCACTCCCTGTGATACATCCCTGTGGAGAAGACACATGAAGAGAGACTGATGGAGCCAGACCTCTGGAGTAAAAGGAACCACAGTGCTGAGATACTTCCAATGCCACTGGATCCACAAGACTTCCCACCCACTGGCCTATGATCTGCCTGCATTTGGCATCATTATATGTGTTTAGTGAGTCTGCAGAGAACTTTATAGATTGGTATCAGACATATGGGCTAATATTGGACTTGAAGACTTGATCTGGACTGGACTAGGCATTTTTCTCAATATTCAATTGCTCTTGTAAATAGAACTCTTTCTTATACATTTATGAATGTCCGTGAATTTGTTTTTCTAGTCTACTGAGACTAACACGCCAACAGAAGGGAAAAATTCAAGAAGAGAATATCCTCCAAACCCCAGAAGGCATTCTCTAGAGAGGATTTCTTTAAAGTTTAGAAGAAATAATGGCTTCCAGGGCTGAACCCCGGTGGTGAAGTGGTTGTGTGTGGGACTGCAGCCCACTGGGTTGGTGGTTCAAATCCAGCAGCAGGAAGGCTGGGCCTCCTTCCAGAGGCCTCCCACCAGAGGGCAGTGATGCCCCCCAAAAAAGAAAGAACTAATGACTTCCATCAAAGTTAGAAGACATCATCAAAAAGAAACCCTACATCTTACTCATCCTGACTCCTCACCTATAGTGGCTGCCTTCTTATTTTCATAAAGTATCTCTTATAAGCACACCCGTCTTTATTGATAATTGCTATCATTGTACTTTGGCAAGCTACACTATGGTGATATTAAAATAGCAAGGCCTTTTGTGTATCTGCTTCCGATAAAGAATTATTGAAATCAATACACCATAGATGAAACCAATAGAACTTAGGTCAGTGTGGTGATTTTTCATACTCCAGAAAAAGAATGTTTTAATACAACTAACTGAGTGACTCTATGATAGGTCAGACAACCGAGACTATCAAGGGACTCTGTAGAACTTCTTGATCATAACCTTTCTCTGATTTTGTTGTTAAGTGTCATCGAGTTGGTTTCAACACTTAGGGACCAGATGCACAATGGAGTAAAATACTGCCCAGTCCTTTGCTATCCTCACAATTGTTCATATACATGAGCCCATTGTTGCAGTCACTGTGTCAGTCCATCTCCTTGAGGACCTTTCTATTTTTTGCTGACCTCTTAATTACAGAGCATGATGTCCTTCTTCAGAAACTGCGCTCTAGCAATATGGCCCAAGTATGTGAGATGATCTAGCCATCCTTGCCTCCAAGAAGTAGTCTGGCTTTACTTCTTCCAAGACAGATTTGTTTGTCCTTTAGAAGCTCGTGGTACTTTTGATCTTCTTCTCCAGCACCACAATTCAAATGCATTGAATCTTCTTCTACCTTCCTGACTCAATGTCCAATTTTCACATGCATATGAGATTATTGAAAAATACCAGGCACTTTAGTCCTCATGGTAATATTTTGCTTTTCAATTCTCATGAGATCTTGTGAAACAGATTTACCTAATGCAATATATCTTTTGATCTTTTAACTCCTGAGTGTGCTCAGCAAGAACATTAATTGTGGACTCTAGACAAAATCCTTGACAACTTCACTTTTTCTCCATTTATCATGATGTTATCTATTGGTCCAGTTTGAGGGATTTTTGTCTTCTTTACATTGAGTGGCAATCCATACTGAAGATAAGGATTTATAAGATAATATAAACCATTTTACAGTTAAGGAAAGAAATGTCTAGAAAATAAAATATCCCTCAAGATCTACAAAGCCACCTGATAACTGGGTCCCAAGTACCAAACTTTTGCACATGTTAATTCCAAGACATTCCTGAGCAGAGATCCTCCTTGTTCACAGGTTAGCACCTCGTTAGCACCTCTAAGACCTGTCAATGAATCTGCTAGGATATTTCAAAAAGTGTATTTCTTACTAAGGTGCTGTTGCATTCAACTTTTCAAAGAGATATTAAAGCTCCCATAGTTTATAATGCATGCCAAAGTCAACTATTTAAGTTAATACAAAATCACCTACCATATGTCGCTGTTCGACAGGATCATTTTAAGAAAACTTATGAACATCTATCAATTTATTTTGTTGTCCAAGTTGAGAAATGTGTCCTATGGGGTATCTCTCAAATTTTTTGAGTCCCCTGTGGCTGTGGAAGAAGCCCTAGTGATACCAGGTTTAAGCGCTCATCTTCAAGTCAAAATGTCAGTCGTTCGAAAACACCGCAGGAGAAAGAAGTGGCAATTTGCTTCACTAAAGATTTTCAGTCCAAGAAATCCCATTGAGCAGCAGTACCCTGTCGAACAGGGTCCCTGTTAATTAGAATGGACTCAATAGCAGTGCTCTTGCTTGCTGGGTAGTGGAACATGTTAATACAACCTTGTTGCTGTCGATTTTCATAAATGGAGAAAATAGTACCTTTCATTTGTTAAGGATGATATTGCCTACTTTTAAATTTTCCTTAATTTATTCTTTCTGAAAACACTTGGTACTATTGTCCTTCCTGTGCAGAAAGTCCTTCTCTACCCTAATCTTCACACTTCTTTCTCACTAACACAGGCTTTTCCCCCTTATTAACACACCAGTGGGATAGGTACATACTGTTGACATAGAGCAGTGCTCTTGAACTTGACCCTGCATAAGAATCCCCTGGAGGAATTAACAAACATATCCATGGACGCTCTCCTGAGTCTCTGATTCTCTAGGTCTGCTGTGGTAGCGGTGGTTGGGCTGCAAGCAAATCATTTTCAAATCATAGCAACAGATAAGACACAGGTAGCTGAATCCCAAACGTGTTTTCCGAGGATTCTAGTGCTGCTAAAAGAAGCACATTTTAAGGTTCGTTTGTGGATTAAGCTCAGTAGATAGAGCCCAAAGTATCCTTTATTTGCCTTCAGCAGATGCCCGGATGCACTTGACTCACTGTCCTCAAGTTGATTCTGACTCAATAGTGACCCTACAGGACAGAGCAGGCAAGCCCCTATGGGTTTCTGGGGCTGAGAACCTTCATGGGAACGGACAGCTTCATGTTTCTTCCATTCAGATGCACTTATACCTGAAAATGGTGCTCATTTATCACAAAGTATTTCTGTGACCCCAGCCAGTCCGTTAAGTTTCCCCTTTGAATTTGGAGAAAATAAGGGGGAGAAGAAAAGTGGAAGGCAGAAGAAAGGAAAAGGAGAATAGGAGAGGCATTGCTAAAACCCAGAACATACTCACCTAGCCAGGGAAGTTGGACATCAGTTTGCTTTGTGTCTTACTGTGAATGAACATTGCTCACTCCTCTAAACAGTCCTACATCAAAGTTAAATGTCTATTATGAAGAAATTCATTCAAAACATCTCCAAACCGTCCATAGTGAAAAAGAAACAATGAGAATTAATCCATTCCAGTCTGTCTTTCTTCAAGACTAGCTGGGCAACTCTTGAGTACTGGGCAGGAAGCACTCGTCCTAATTGCTGTCTGTGAGGTCAGACTGAAACGGACTGACTGCCTTTGCTTTCATCTTGTTGATAGCTGCTGCTGGGTCATGCCACCTCCCACTCATGGTAAGTCCATAAACAACATGAGTGAACTGATGTGATCCATAGGATCGTTCACTTGCTGATTTTCAGGAGATCACCAGATGATTTTTTCCTTCCTATTGTGTCTTAGATTGGAAACTCCACTGCAGCTTGTTCAGAAGCCAAGAAACCTACACGTGTTTAGAGCTGCCTGTGCTGGAGGTGCACAGGCACTAGGAATTGAACTGAGTCTACTTCGTGGTAGCTGATAATTCTGCCACCGAGGCAACAATATTTCATGTCTCTGTCCTTTCCTTCATCAATGATGGGGCAAACCCCCTGTCTTTCTTGAGTGTGCACTGGCTGCTTCTCAACCATCACCATTTCCTCGATATGTATTATTTGAAACCATACTCTTCAGTAATCCACTGACCCAGATCAGACTTCTAGGCAGCAGGGTCCAAATGGAGCTAGAAATGAAATAAGACATGTCCTTGAGAGAGAACCAATTGAGCTTCTCCTACTGTTCTGATAGCAAATGTGAACTCCAAATGGGCTGAAACCCACATGGTCTCTCTTCCCTGGCCTTCCTGTCTGAAGGGCTTTGTGCACCTTAAAGTCTAACAGGTGCACTGCCTATGTTGCTTGTTTCCTCTGCTCCTGAGGAAATCGTTAACCAAATCTAATATGAGAGGATGGTTTCTGTGGAACACTATGAGCAAACAGAGAGGAAAGATGGGTCAACAACTGACCTACAGGGACAGTAAATCAACAGACAAATGGAAGAGTTTCAATAGGCTCTTGTAGCCCCCTGGGGTTCCGCCAAGGACAAGTCCCCTGTCAGTCAGAGCCTGAGCATTAATGTCAAAGCCAGCTGGTGCCGGCAGCCCACTGGCCCTGAGGAAATGATTGAGCCGTCTGTTAGTAGCTTGTGAGCCACGAGAGGCCAATGTGATGTCAAGGGAGGTGATGGTTCTCCACCGTAGCCCCACTTCCCCCGGAGCTCTTGATCTAGTCACATCGTCCTCCTGTTCTCAGTACCTGCCAGTCTCAGCTCCTTAGAAACCAGCTAAGAAAAGAGATGGATAATCACTCTTACATCAGAGAATGTGACAGCCCCAAGATTGATTTGTTCAGGTCACACGTACTGCTTCTAGGCAGATGAAAACCATTTTCTTTCCAGATTGCAGGGGGACCCAGCACAGGAGGTTACTGACATTAAGGGAATTTGGGAAGACAAAGGGTTTTCCCGCCAATCAGAGGACTTTTCAGGAAACCCTGTACCAAGATTGTAGGGTTAGATGGGATATGCAAGCTGCTGGAATCTTGGCAACATCCTTCATGCTTTTTGCATCTGTAGAGGGGAATCCTCAAATTAAATAGAATAAGAAGAGTCAGGTAAAGTCCACTTCCATCTTACCATTTCCTAAAATGTGACTAGATGTGTGTTCGTAAAATAAAAAGAGCATTGGAGGGCTAAGCCCCAGTGGTGTAAGTGGTTGAGTGTGGGACTGCAGCCCGCGGGCTTGGCGGTTCAAATCCAGTGGGAGTTCTCAGGAGCAGCACTGAGTAGCTCCCATGACCATCAGAGGGCAGTGATACTCAAAATAAACAAGCAAAAAAAATAACATTGGATACCACTGTTTCCCGCTTATGCAGAAGAAAGTGATTACCACGATCATTTTATTACTTACATTTCCCTGGTAGTTACCATGTACCAGCTACTGAGCCAGGCAACTTATCTGTGCTAATTCCTTTCAATCTTCACATTTTAAAAGGGTAGGTATAGGTACCATTCCTATTTTATAGATTAGAAAATTAAGGACTGGAAGTTCAAGTGCTTTTAACTCTGTGCTGTCAAGAATACTGCTGTATTTTCATTCGCTTCTTCAAAGTACATGTATTGAGCTGCCACTCTGTGGCAGAAACTTATTCCTCACCAACTTCAAAGTTGAGTTGAGGGGATGCCGAGTGCTTTTGAACCGGGGACCCTTCATACCCATCAGGCTAGTGTGAAAGAAGAACCAAACTAGCCTTCAGGACTACATTTACTTTTAAAAAACTTACAGGGTCTGAGTTTGTTTTATTTTGCTTTTTTTCAATAAGGATTTTCAAAAATGGAAGGATGGCAACCACAATTCTACTTTCCTGTCAACAAAAGGCAATATAAAAGTTAAGAAAAGTAAAAAGTAAGATTTGGGCAAAGCAGAAACCTAAAGACATCACCTTCTAATTAAGACTAAAGGCTGCAGAAATAGATACACTTTACCTCATATATACACAGAGAAAGAGAACTCTTCACATCCATGCATATATGTGCACTCTGACACCAGTACAGCATACATACATGCATGCACACATACACATGCACGTGCATATACATATATACACACACACCTATTATGTTTTATTCTTGGTCCTAGGAGCAGCAATGCCACCTCCTGACTGTTTTATTCTAATTTCAGTAATTTTGCCATTGGTAGACCACAGTACCCAAGGACAGTGTAGAACTCATTTTTCACTGCAGTCGTTTTTGACTCATGTCCAGTTTGAAAACAGTTTTTCAATAAATTATATCAAATTCTTCAGAAGTCTGAATGAGGAGGTGAGGCCAACTGTGCAGGTCTCTATGCTTCCACTGTGTATGGGTGTGGGCAGCAAGGGCTTACAAACGACCATCAGCAGCCAAGCCAAGAACTAAGGAAAGGAGAAAATCTTGATTCATAACCTAACACACTAAGCCTTTTTCATAAATATAAATGCTAGCGGAATACAAATACCACACACATTTTATTTTATCATCATTCATGCACCTTACATATGTAAACTCACAGGCACACACAAAACATGTATCATCTAGTCACAAATACAAACATGCATAGAAAAATATACATCTTGAAACAGATGCTGAAAATCATTCAGTCACTTAACACTCAAAAGTGAATACAACTTCATCATTTAATTTAGAATTTTTTTGTGATTTCAAGTGAGATTTATAGAGATTCCGTTATAAGAAAGACACAAGCAAGGAGAGGTCCCTCCCTATATCAAGGCTAAAATAACATACTCTTGGGAAGGAATAAAAAAGAAGTTATTATTAACATAAGAGTTAGTACCTCTCTACTCTATACCAAACCACCATTATATGTGGATCAGTGTGTACTTGTTTGTTTGTGGGTTTATGTGGAAGCTAGAAGGAATGTTGGATAACCATTTCCATTGATTTGCTGAGGCAATTATTGCATGCGAGCTAAAAGAGATATCCAGGATATATCTGGCTCATTGCGGTTACAAAGAAACTGGGTGAAGAGTTTTATTGCTCGTCATCATCAGGGAAGAAGCTTCAGGGATAGAACGCAATGCGCGTTCTCTAATTTTGCACGTAAGTTATGCCTCAGGACCTACAAGTCTAAATCTCTCCTGTCATTTTGTATGGTTTTCTATTTCCTGTAGATGGTCTCCGGTTTTTTTTGATTAATTTAAATTTTGTGAACTTCATTGTTTTCCAGCTACATCTGATAATCCTAGATTAGTTCTATTTCTGTTCCTGCTGTTTCCCCGGCTGCCTTGCTGTCTTTGAAGCATGCTGATCATTAGCCTTGAAAAATAATAGGCACTGTAGAGACTTTGCATCTACTTCTGCCAGACACTTAAATGCACTTCCAGGCAGGAACCACCTCTAACAAAGGAGGTTCCAGGAGTTGATAGGTGATATAGGCATGGGGAACAAACCCGCACAGTCTGCCATCACTACATCTTCAGAATAGCTGGAATTTCTCCCTTTGGTTTCCTCTCTGTGCTACTCTGAGTCTACATTAATGTGGTCCTTCCTACTCCTCCTAGGTTTCAGGAGGAAATAGTTTGCATAGATCTGATCCTGATTCAGCCCTAATTATGGAGCTCTTTGTGTTCTGGCTTAATGAAAGACGATCTCTCCCCAAATCCCCCAACATAAGGCCTTGACTTCTGTCTACCTTCTACCATGCTGACACATAAGTAATTTGAATGTTCTAATGTTCTACCTACATTTTATTTTTTTTAAATCATTTTATTGGGGGGATCGTACAGCTCTTCACAATTCACTGTGTCAAGCACATTTGTACATATGTCGCCACCATCGTTTTCCAAGCACTTTCTACTTGAGCCTTTGGCATCAGTTTCTCATTTTGACCCTCCCCCTCACTTCCTCCTTCCCACACGAACCCTTGATAATTTATAAATTATTTATTATATTTTTATGTCTTGCGTTGTCTGATGTCTCCCTTTACTCCATTGTCTGTTGTCCATCCCCCTGGGAGGGGTCATAAGTAAGTCATTGGAATTGCTTCCTCCTTTCTCCCTCCAACTTTTTCTTGCCCTCCTGGGATAGCTACTCTCAATATAGATCCTAGATTCCCTGTGTTTCCAGATCTTATCTGTACCCATGCACATTCTGTGTTCTAGCTGGATTTGCAGGGTAGAATTTTGGTCATGATAGTTGGGAAGAATTAAAAAACTAGAGGAAAGTTGTACATTTCATCATTGCTACACTATACCATGACTAGCTTGCCTCCTCTTTGTGACTCCTCCATAAGGAAATGTCCAGTTTCCTACAGATGGGCTTTGGATCTCCACTCCGCACTCCCTCTCATTCACAGTGATATGATTTTTTGTTCTGGGTCTTTAATACCTGATACCTAATCCTATCACCACCATGAGATCACACAGACTGGTGTGCTACTTAAATGTGGGTTTTGATGCTTCTCAGTTAGATGGCCACTTGTTTATCTTCAAGCCTGTAAGACCCCAGATGCTAGATCTTTTGATAGTTGGACACCATCAGCTTCCTTCCCCTTCTTTGCTTATGCACCTGCTTTATTTTTAGCAATCGTGTTGGAACGATGGGCATCTTAGAATGCCGGATTATTAGCACAAAGTGTTCTTGTACTGAGGGAATACTTGAGTAGAGGCCCCACTGTTCTCTCTCCCAGTTTGTTTATCCTGCCTACCCCATCCCATGCAGTGACAACAATTGCAAAACCACAAGACTAAGCACAACAAATCATGAATAAAGGTTTTTCATTAATAAGTTGATGTGCCATTTCCCTCACCATTTATTTTTAGCACTTCAAAAATTCTAAGTTGGGTTTTAGATTAAAATATTATTCAGTGGCTTTTGTTAATAAAAGCAAAAATATAGATCTAACTGTACAGAGAGCATGTGTAGAAATGCCTTGGAATTGATTACAGTGATGGGAGCACTGCTCTTAAGAGTACACAATTAAACTATTGGTATATATGATATATAAATTGTACGTCAGTCAGATTGTTAAAAAATAAACTAAAAAATTTTAAAGCTGGATCTGAATAACCAGTTATTACAACAATTGACTCAAATATATCAATGTTCATCAAAATTGTGCAAGACCAGAAGGAGTGGCATTCTGCTATGCACAAGGTCACCATGAGTCAGAAATTGTATAACAGCAAACAACAGCAGCACTTCTGATAACCTAGCCCACCATTTCCAGAAACAATAAGTAAAAGAGAATTTACACCTTGTCAGAGACATTGGAGGTATATATTAAAATTAACTTGTGTATTTGTCACTCACATTAGTCTAAGTTTCATCAGAGTTCGTTGGTACCCTGCAGATAAGCTCAAACTAGTATTTATCAGAGATCTGGATAATCCTCTATCTAGTACAATATATGTGGTGATCCTTAGAACACGACTGATAATAAATGGTCTATAGATGGAGAGATTGGGAAGATACAAAAAAAAATTCTCCTTAATTAAAAACAAAGGAGCAAACAATGAAACGGTGCCTTTGGGTGAGTTCTCCCTCACAGGGACTCTGGGTGTTTCAAGTAGAAATGCTCCAGACATTTTGCTTACATGTAATCTTTATGAAAGTAGCTCGTCAGACTTTTCTTCCCCACGGCCACTGCGTGGATGCTGACTCACAGCAGCTCATGAGAACACAGAGCACCTGTCTTCACAGCAGCCCTACAGAACAGAGTCCGACTGCCCCAGGGGTTGCTGAGCCTATCATTATTTTCAAGAGCAGAAAGTCTCTTCTTTCTACAGTGGTTTGAATTGCCAAATTTATGTTGAGTAGCTCATTACACCTAATGTAAACCTTTTGTACTACTCAGGGTCCTAGACGGTTAAACAAAAACAAAAACAAATCCCCAAACGGAAAAAAAAAATCATGCTTTTGGTTCTGTGGCAGTCATGTGCTTATGTTAATTTCATGATTGAGATGTAGGGGTGGAGTCTAGCCTGGTACTCTGGAGATAGCCATTGAGTAGCCAATGAGGCCTCTGTGTGAGCATGGCTTTCTCCTGATGCATCTGGGAAATCTCGTGATATTTCCCTCGTGGAGATGAGAAGCTATCTCCCCAGTTGTTGGGAGTTAGTCTCAGAGACAACAAACTATGGACAAGACAAGATGGCAGTGTCCAAGCAGCTGGAGGAGCCAGAGGAGAAGCTACAGGGCCTAAGCCTGATGGAACCAGACCTTTTAAGTTGGAGAAGCCACCTGGAAACCCCCGTCAGCGCTGAGTTGCTTCTACCACCAATGGATGCTGTTGATGGACCCTGAGCCCTGGAGGTGAGGAGCCATGAGGATACTACTGCTAGCGCCGGGACTCTGCACCCACTGACCTGTGACTTCGTAATTAAGAAGGAGACATTATAGACTGGTATCATACATATGAGCTAATATCAGACTTATGACTT
Source organism: Nesogale talazaci (assembly GCA_004026705.1). Classification (NCBI taxonomy): domain Eukaryota; kingdom Metazoa; phylum Chordata; class Mammalia; order Afrosoricida; family Tenrecidae; genus Nesogale; species Nesogale talazaci. Next base: position 65,363 of record PVJH01001478.1, read on the forward strand.
TGAACTGGACTGGGCTGGGAGGCTTTCTCAATGTTCCATTCTTCTTGTATATAAACCTTTCCCTTATATTCATATGAGTGGCTATGACTTTGTTTCTGTAGTCTACCCGGACTAACACATGTTCCTTTTATGCAGTACATAGGTCCATAATAAAATATCTATAATAAAGAACCTGTATTCTCATATCATTTTCGAGTTTTTTATATTTTGAATACACAAGGGGATCATTTTTCCCGCTCTATTTAGGACCTCTTATCTACTCAAGACATTCCCCAGATTTAGCTCAAATGCACACGACCCACATTGACTCATTTGGCTGAAAAGGAAGACGCTATAATTTTAGCTTACAAGGAAATGCGTATGAATTGTATGGATTTTTTAAATGAACTAATACTTGACTATTTGTTTCGCTTTTTTCTAGTATGAATGTCAAGACAATAGTCCCTGATTAAGAAAAATGCCAAAATTAAAAAACAAGCCAATGAATTTAAATTGCAAAAACACTTCTTAAAAATAAGAATTGACAGCAACTTAATAATGGAACCATATTTTAGTTCTAGCCTGCACAGGGTCATTGCACATATGATTTGAGTTCTCCTTAGAGCTTACTCACCTCTTCCTAAGAGACAGAAGAATTTATGGAGTTAAAATAGGCAAAGACATTTCTCAGAGAATATGCAATTCAGTTCATCTAGAATGACATCTTTGAGGTTATTTTGTCCTCCCTGGTCTCATATAAGTCATGCTGATTCAATAAAATATTTGTAAAATTTGTAACCAAAGTGTTCAGTTATACGAAAAAAAAAATTAAGTACTTCCAGCCAAAGTCCTAATGAGACCAGGTCTAGCTTCCCATTTACCATGACTAATGAAAATGCTTCTCTTGAGAAAGTATGAACTTTTCCTTTTATTAGTCCTGGTACTGGAAGAAGCTCCTCATGAACTCATCTTCAACTTTAACAACCTCTGTGATTATTATTAGGTAAGTCAGGACTGAATATTTGAAAATGCAAATCTTTTTTTGAGGTAAAAAGCACTCAGCTATTTAATCGATTTTAGCTCAGTTGCTTAGCATAGTCATCAGAAAAAGAGAGACCCCCATCAATATGTCGTATTAGAGAAAAAGAAAGCAGATTTCTTTTGATTTACCTGTTACTACTGAGTATTTCCAGAAAACCATGTTTTTGCAGAACACATCAGGATCATAAATGTGCTAATGTATAAAACATCCCATTATTCTTTCTATCTCCTCCAGAGAAGGAAATGGTGATAGAGAGAGATTAATGGACAGACCCAAAGTCATCCAGGAAATTAGTAGCAGGTCTGGGATTAAACTTCTGAGTTCCTGCCACCCACTGTTAAGTTGAAGTCAACGGTCCACACAAACTCCCCAGATTCCATTTAAAGCTGTATGGAAGTGGGGGGAGGGAAGGACACTGCTCAGCAGCCTTGGCAGCTAGGCATGCAAATCATCAACCAAGACACAAAGTGAGAATAGTCATGTTCCACTCCAAGGTACAAAGAAACCACTTGCTGTCTCAAATACCTTGTCCCAGCAAAGGAATCTGAAGATGGAACAATGGAGCAATGCTGGGGCTATTTAAACAGCAAGCCCCCAAAGTAGATTATTTCCATGTTCATGTAAAATGGTACCATGCATTGCCTCACAGAAGAAGGAAGACCCTAAGTGCTACATAAAAGTCATAAACAGAATGTACATCGGGGAGATGAGGGCTCAAGATTTGCTTGGTGGCTCTGGCATTGTCTGTTTTATAAGATGGCAACTGATAGCTCTGTAAGACAGAGAGTTTTATGTTCGTGGTTGTGAATGTTGTCAGCTGACATCAGTTTGACACCAAGCTCACGGTGACCCCAGGCACAAAAGAAGAAAATCTAATCTGAATTGGGCCTTGGCAGTCTATGAGGTTTTCTAGGGTGGGTTTTTAGAAGTAGTTTGTCAGGTCTTTCTTCCTAATGTGTCTTAGTCTGTCTAAACCTCTTCAGTAGCACTGCAATGCACAAAGCTATAGACAGGTGGTGGTTTCACATGAGATGCACTGCTTGGAATCAAACCCAGGCTTCCTCCATAGAAGTAAGAATTCTATCACTGAACAACCCATGTCCTCCCTAAGCCCATGGTGTTGATGTTCGTGGATGCCTTTGAGTTGATTCTGTCCCAATGGCCACTTAATATGTCACAGAATAGAACTGCTCCATAAAGTTTTCTTCCATATAATTTAAAAAAAATCATTTTATTGGGGGCTCACATGGCTCATATCACAATCCATGTATACCTTCATTGTGTAAAGCACATTTTTACATTTTTTGCCATCATCATTTTCAAAATATTTTCTTTCTCCTTGAACCCTTGGTATCAGCTCCTCATTTTTTCTCTCCCTTCCCCACCCTCTCTCCTTCATGAACCCTTGATAATTTATCACTTTTTTCATGTCTTACACTGACATAAGTCTCCCTTCACCAACTTGTCTGTGATCCTTCCCCCTAGGAGGGGCTCTATGTAGATCATCGTGATCTATTACCCCTCCCTCCTCTCACCTTCTCCTTTCTCTCCTGGTATCGCTACTCTCATTCTTGGTCCTGAGGGGTTTATCTGTCCTGGATTCCCTGTGTTTCCAACTCTTATCTTTACCCATGTACATGCTCTGGTCAAGCTAGATTTGTAAGGGAGAATTGGGGTCATTATAGTAGGGGGAAGGAACCATTAAAGAATTAAAAGGAAAGTTGTGTGCTTCACTAGAGCTATACTGCACCCTGATGACTCATCTCTTCCTTGTCACCCTTCTCAAAGAGGACGTCCAATTGCCTATAGATGGGCTTTGGATTTTCACTCCACACAACACCTCATTCATATCGATAGGATTTTTTGTTCTGGGTCTTTGATTCCTGATACCTGATCCCATTGACACCTCATGATCACACAGGTTAGTGTGCTTCTTCTATGTGGACTTTGTTGCTTCTCTATCTGAAGACAAAGAAGATGCATAAGCAAATGTGATGAAGAAAGTTGATGGTGCCCAGCTATCAAGAGACATAGAACCTGGAGTTAAGTAGATCACCAAGTTTGTTCTTTTTTTATACTCCTAGATGTCCTTAAACTGCCAACCTTTATATTAGCAAGTGAATGCAAGCCATTTGCACTATCTGGGAATTTGGTAAGCCCAAAGAAATATTTTATTTGTTAGATAAAATAGCAAGTAGAAGAACTCTTTAAAATCTCATCACTTTTAAAGAATGATGTGCTTGCATATCTGTGATGAGCTGCGTGTTTTGTCTCTTATTTGTTTGCTTGCAGTTTAGCAGTATGTTTTGTTTAGAGAAATCTGAGGTTTCTAACTAGAGACAAATCTTCAAATCCCAATTCTGCTACTTAGTACTTGTGTGTCTTTTAATGAGTTGACATAGTCATTCCCAAGATCCAATTGCTTCACTAAAAAATTTGACAATGATAATCACCTTGAAGGGTGCTGTAAGAAAATATGATAATACCTATGTGTGATCTGGTTTAAACTTTGACACACGGTTGGTACATAAAATATACTAACTCACTATTTTCAAAAAAGTTTTATAAAACTGCACATATAACATGTCAGTGTCAGAAGCTTTTCAACTGAGGATTCAATTAGAACACACAGACCTGTTTTGGTGGTCTGATTTATAAGGCAATTATGATGCTAGATATAATTGGTAGTGGACAAATTAGCACAGGGTACATTAAGAAGTCAAAAGTTTGTAGACTGGGTCTAGAGACCTAGCTTAAAATGCAAACCGACTACAGTTGACTACTGACTCATAGGGACCCTATAGGATAATCTCTAACTGTTCCATAGGGCTTCCGAGGCTGTAAATCTAAAAGAAACAGATGGTCGCATTTGTTGGCCCAGTGGAGCAGCTGATGTGTTTGAACCGGCAACGCGCTGTTAGCAGCCAGAAGCATCAACCTCTGCACCACCAATTCTGCTTAGGGACCCAGCCCATGTACCCAAACTGAAAGCCTTTGGGTCATGCTCCCATCCACTTCTTGGATGTATCCAGTGCTTGCACTTCAAACAGCAGCTCCCACACCCCCATGCCACCATGTTGTCTTGCTATTTTAGTTATTTTCTTCATCACTAAGTAGAACTTTCCTGTGACTTCAGAGTCACAGCTATTTTTCCTCCACCTGGTCAACTAAAATTCTCTCCATTTTCCTCCAAGTTCATCTTTGAATTGAACAAGTGACATTTATTAAATGCAGAGAAAAGAAAGTGATGAGTGGACGGATGGAGGTGGGGGTGGGGGTGGACGGATGTGAAAGGGCCAAAACATTTGGAGAAGTGTAATCTTTTGCTAAGCCTGATATTTTAAAGTGATTAGCCAAGGTTTGAGAAATTTCACAGGGTGACTATAGGGTGGAACCAAATAAAAAACCACAGAGATATTTGTAGTTTAAATGTTCTTTAAGTAACTGCATTATTACCACAGCACCTCTGAGGCTTCCTCTTTTTGAAGATTGCACATTGTCACCACTTCCTAAATAGATGGCTTTCATAAAACACTAGAGGCTTTTTCTAAAAAGATCGCCTGCTTTAATAACTTTGTTGGAAGGGGCATTGTTCCCACCAAATCCCGTCTTTGGATTTTACCACCTGAAAGAAAGCAATGGACAAAAGACATGTGTACGGGGCGTGTACATTGTGCTCAAGACCATGCTTGATGCAGAGACAGATGGTCAAGGGTTTAGCAATGACTTGAAGAGATCACTAACACCTTCAAAATGATATAATGAGAATTTCAGGGATTAGGCTATCCTAAGCAACTGAAGAAGGAACAAATGCAGGGGCAGTGTCCTCTCTCGGTCTTTGATTACTATTGTTACTTACAGTTAGTGTTCAATCTTTGTCAGAACTAGTTCATCATAAGCTATAGTGGGATATTCTAAAGTGGCTCAGTGCAGTGCTTGAACAGTAGTGTCACTTAGTATTTATTAGTGCCCTACCAAGAGTGAAAAGTAGTGCCTGCTTGATTCTGCAGTAATGACTATTGAAGGATGGAAGTCCCTTGCTCTAGGGAGAAAGTTTGATCTTTTCCCCAGCATGCTGTTGCCCAGCATAAGGATTCACAATGAGGGCTTGTTTCCTGGGAGAAAAATGGATGCTTGAAGCAGGAGTAGGGGAGAGGGAGATTCTCTACATTGATGGCTGACAATTATGCTGTAGGCTGTTTTTCCAGCTGCTAATTAGTATGCTTTGTAAACAAGTTGATCTGAATCTCAGGTAAACCAAAAGCTATTTCAAGGCCTTCTTTCAGAGACCAAGGCCCAAAGAGAACTCCTCTGATGAGTCCTGGCCAAGGTCTTGGTTCCACAATATGCTAGTTAAAATGCTTATCATCACCCGGTGACAATCAGTCCCCGGGAACTCTGGAATGATTGCAAATCGCCATTTCCTGCAATTTATCAAAACATGGTCTCCAAGTGGTTTTGACTTTCTTCAGAAATATCATCATACATCACCGTCACGGGATTCCCCTGTGCTCCTCTTCCCCATTATGGCTGGGTCACCTTTCAGAGCATTCATTTTCACCAGAGGAAAGCGTAGGATGAAGTGACCTCTGATGAGACATGTCTAATCTTAGAAGGATGGTTGTCCATGATCTAAATTGCAGATAAATTGACTGAGCTTCTCTCCCAGGGAAGTCAGGGTCCAAGATGACACAAGCAAACCAACAAAGCAAAAAAAAGGAAAATCCACCGAACCTGTGGTTTAACAAAGAAACAAGAGTGCCTACATTGGATGAAAAGAGCAAAAAAGTTTAAGGGCAAGCAAAGTATTCTGGGCAGTGTAAGAGAAAGAACGGTAGGAGGAGAAGGAATCTGGGTGCCAGGGTTTCTGTTCCAATCTACCAAGTACTGTGACTTTGCAGATCTTACAGACCACGATACAAATTCTAAAAGTCACTTTTAGAACTTCCTAGAAACCTCCACTCAGTGTACTGGAAGAAAATAAGATAAAATTCTTCATTGAATAAGGGTATGCTTCCGGTAAACATGGCCATTAGTCCTCTCGTGAAGACTGTTCTGCACTTTGGGCACGTCTCTCCTCAGAACCACTTGTGGTGGTTGTTGTTGGGTGCGCTTGTGTTGGTTCTGACTCAGAGTGACCTGCTTCCTCAGGCTTTATCTGAAAAACAAAGCCAAACAGCCTCCCCGCACACCCAACAAGCTCCTGCTCCGTCTGGTTCCAAACAAAGAACTACCTGGAGTCCCTTTTCCTGCCATCCTGTGCATTTTCAAGTCTTCCTTTTAGGGATTGTCTAGTTGACGCCAAGACATTGCAATCCTCAGCAGGTAGAGTAGCACTATTCTCCTGAGGATCTATCAGACCATGATTTTCAGACACAGATCACCAGGGGTTCAGGGTAGGTTTGAATGCTCAAGCTTTCAGGTGGTAGTAGTGCTTCACCATTTGCACTGCCCACGTGCCGCTTTTGTTCTTAGACTCCTACTATGCTTCATCCACTCTAGTGAATATGTGGCCAAGGCTCTACCAGACCTCCCAGGTGAAGGTCAGCTGGTTTGGCAATTCTTCTGCTTCAAATCAGGGGCTCCATTGCCTTTGCTCAGTCCTCATTTCTACTCACTTTGTGCAGAGTCTAGCAGATGCTCATGAGCATCTTGAGTCATACCCCTGAGGAGGTTGCCATGTACTTGAGGGAAACAAAGTGGAGGGAACAATGGCTTCCGTACAGGAACATGTATCCAACATGCCAGCCGGCAGCTACTGGTGGAAAGAGCGAAAAGCAATTAGGAAAAGTTTGACTTGTCCTTGGGTTGTATGTGTATACCCAAGACTCTTAGTCACAATGCTCCTACAATTGGAAAGGGCCTTAAAAATCACCTAGTCCCCCTTATAATTTTAAGTAAGAATTCTTTTTAAATTAAGGTTCTTATTTATATTTGTTCTTGTGCTAATGCATAATATTTTTAAGCATGCCATAATTTAATACTTCTTATAAATTTATACCTGGGAGTCAAGTTGGGTGATTATTTAAGTCATTTAATATTTCTGACTATATCCATAATCATACAAACTAATGTCTAACTTGCAAAATGGAATTAAAATTACATAGCTAACATACTATATACTTACATATATGCTAATTATTGTTCTCTGCTGACATAAAAATCAAATAAATCATATAAAATATCAGATTATAGAGATAAATGAAAGTCCATTAATTAAAGAAACCTATAGCTGTGTGAAATATTATATTTTATTAGTTACTTCTACTTTAACTTTCAAATCTCGAAGCTTTTTGAGGTTGGCTGAGTTCCTATTTCTTTGTTCACTCTCACTTCTTATATTTATTAAAAAATTGATACATCTTCTGTTTAATAATTTTATACCAGATCCCCAAATCTCAGTGGAAAGAAAGATTTTTTTTGGTTGTTGTCTTGTTGTTTTATTCGGAATTTTTTTTAATGCAAAATAGCATTACCCTGCTTGACCTTTGTAAGTCCCCATGTAATGCTACCTGATGCATGAGTCCCATATCAAGTTCACTATGTCTAACTCCTCAGCCCCACTGCCACCACCTGCCACATTCCCTGTGGAAAACCTCTGGCCTGAGACAAGACCTTTGCTGTAGTAATTTACTGGCTGATAAATTAGAAAAACGAAGCTTTGACTTCTTTACTCCTGGACTAGGAAAGAGGAAGTTGCACTTGATTAAACTGGGTCTAAAAAAAGGAATGCTATCTAATCTATATTGCAGTGGGGCCCTGAACCCAGCTGGGGGACTCGTCTACCACAAGGCATGTTTCAGGAAATCATATCACATGCCAGAACAACACTCTGGTTGGGATTTGGTGGCTGTCGTTTGAGTGTGGTGAGTTGTGGAAGAATGTGTGTTTGCAGCTCAGAATAAAGCTAAGAGTGCATGCACCCATTTAAGAACCTAAATTGAAGGCCTACAATGTGATATACTAAGCTGGTTGTTGGAGATCCAGAGATAAATAAAAACCACCGGGCCCAAGTATCTCACATTCTATGGCATCTGCTTCTGGCACACACTTGAACTTTTTTAGGCAGAAAGCAGTCCAGAAGCAAGGCTGTATCACCTGAGTTCTTGAAAAAATTGGAAAGAAATGGTCTGTGAAGTGATTGAATTTAGTTAATAAAAAACAGAGGACTCCTGGTGGCTCAATTACAAGCCCCCCCCAAGTCAGCAGTTCAAACCGACCCTTTGCTCATTCTGCAAGGGAAAATACCTGGCGGACTGCTCCTATAAAGTTTACAGTCCCCGGGAACCCTAGGGGGCAGTCCTCCCCTATCCTGCAGGGTGAACACAAGACAGCATCCACATGACACCTCCGAATAGCAAGGAAGACCCAAAAAAGGACACCACTTTATTGCCATCCTGATTTTAGGATGTCTGTAGGTACTAAAACTTTTAAAAGAAATAAAAAGTGGGGTTTTAGGTTTCTCCTTACATATATTATATCTTTATTCCACTCACAATTGAAGGAACCATCCTCACAAATTTGGAATAGGTATGAATCCTGAATTTTTTCATTTCTTTCCCATGTTTGCTGAGTCCTGGAGAGACGTCTCTGGGTAGTGAACTTGCAGCTGCTGTTGATTTCCACATTGACGTCATAAGGTCTAAACATGGCTTCTTCCACTTATATATCCAGTGCTGTCTTCCAGGTGCTTGGAGGTGATCTACTAGGCAGAGTCCCGCATGTAGACTGGGGAAACCCAGGTTTACTCCCAGCTCTGTTGTGACCAGCTTTGGGAATTTTTTTTTCTCATATTGCTTATTTTGCTTCTATTTTATCCATTACAATTTTTAAGTTTTCAGCATTCGATGCAACTATTACATTCATGAAATTTATGTTGACCCATCACTTTATCTTTCTGTGGCTCAGTTAATTTGCTCATATGATAACAAGTTATAGTATATATTCTCTTCACTTTTTTTCCATTCTACAAAGCTGTTTGTAAATGTCAGCAGATTTGTGTCTTTGGGGGAAAATCTGCCTGCTCTTTATAACACTACATCAACTTTCAGAAAACAGGAGACTTTTAATCTCTAGTCATATCAAAGGTAGACAAGTAATTAGAGCCTTTGTCTAAGGAACCCTGGTTGCATCGTGATTCCTCATTTGTTTGTGATCTGAAATGTCAGCCATTCACAACCACCAGTCACTCCGAAGGATAAACCTGAGCTGTATAGTCCTGTAAAGGATACGGTCTAGGAAACTCACAGGCACAGTTCTTCTCTGCACTATATGGTCACTCTGAGTTGGTATTGCCTCAATGGCACTAAGAGATGGGATATCCTTGGGTAACTTACGAGTCCTATCATCCCTCTTCTATAAAAGATTTTAGTGAAGAGAGAATTCAATTCACCCATATCTATCCTTCTGCATTCCATGAGACCCTTGGTCAACTAGTTTTTCTCTTCATACATCACAATCTTTCAGGGCTAAGCCCAGAACCTACCTCCCTCAAGAAGTCTTCCTAAATTGCTCAGTCAAATAAATAAATAAATAAAATTCCCTTCTGTACATGCTTCATGCATTGTGCTGCCCTCAATTATGCCACTTTCACCTTTCTACAAGCTCTTACAATAAGAATAGAGCACTTCAAATATTCTTTGACCACCTAGCAAGAAAAACTGGATAAAACTATGAAATCTAGAGCACTTGTTAGGAGTCCCTGAGCACAAAAGGTCAGGAAATCCACTGCTAACTGAAAGATTGGTATTTTTGACCTACTCAGAGGCACTCAGAAGAAAGGCCTAAAGCATTGCTTCTCAATGGGCAGAGCCAGGAACACCCCATGGAGCTCGATTCTACTCTGTAACACATAGTTTTGCCATAAGTTGGAATCAACTCAACTGCCGTTGGTAGTGGTGGTGGTGGTGGTGTTAGCCTCTTGCTGACAGAGCCAGGTTCTGGTGAACGCTTTTCCTAAACACCAAGAAAGTGTGTAAGACGTCCTCTGATTGGGGATGCCTTCCAAGGCTTTGATACTGCACAGTCATAAACAAGCTCACAGCCTACGTCCTGTTGGATTCTCAAGTCATGTGGTCTCCTGCGTCCACAAGTGGGCCAACTCCCAAATTCAAAGTGGATGTTTAGCAGAGGACGGTCTGCAGGGAGATCTGGAAGTCTGACTCAGTAACCCGACGAAAGCTACTTTTTCTGCCTGTTGTTATTTTGCTTCTGTTCTTTTCTCAATTGTTCCTTCTTCCTTCCTACTTCTCTGCTTTCCTTCTCCTCTTCCTTCTTTCCAATCTTTCTACTTTCCTTTCTCCCCCCGCCCCCTCCTCCCCTAAATCAGCGTGACCATGACTTTGCTGCTTCCTTGTAGACTCTACCACATGGAGAGAGGAAGCCAAGTCCTACAAGTAGCTAGTGGTTGGGCTACAACTGATTGAACCAAATAGTCTAAAGATTTACCGAGGCCAATAGCTCATCTGCCAAGTCTTCATTATGGAGTCGGCTATACAAGCAAAAACAGCACACAGCACAGAACCAAGCAGCCAGGAACACTTGAGCTTTCTGTGTTTTCAATTATTTAGACCAGAATGAATCACTTGCTTTCTTTTCTTTTTTCTTTTGGAAACTGTTTTACTTCCCATTTCCTCACTGGACACATAATTTTGATTTATAAACCCAACAATCCAGAGGAAAAGGAAGTTTTAAACAAAGTCGATGCCCCTGCCTTGAGTGGTTTTTCTTCTTTCTCTTTAATATTTTCAGAAAACAAGTTGACTGGCTGCATTAAAGATGCAAATCCAGCTTGTGCACAGCAAGCCTCCTGAGTCAGACTCCCCAACTCCCCCAGGTTGCTGAGTGCCTCTGCTACAAGGCTCTTCATATAAATTCCATGAGAACTTGTTTTAGCTGCAGTGCACTTTCAACCTGGATAAATCTGTCTTCTAATATTATGTCTTATAAATCTCACTTTGCAGGGGTATTTACAATCCAGCTACTGCATGCTTACTTTATTGACTAAGAATGAATAAATCAGTTTCTCATTTCTCTCTATCCCCCTTTACTTATATTTCAGTTTGAAGGCTACTATTTTGATTTGATCCCTCGAAATTCTCTAACCAAAATGCACAACTATCAAAAGACCTCTTAACCTGACAATTATGTAAGAAACAGAGAGTAGGTTTTCCATCTCTTTGGTAGGTTCTTAGAATACATCTCTTTTGTAGAATGGAAATGTACAGGTGAGGAAGTTGCCACAACTGCATGAAGACTCCACCTTCCTGCCCACTAGATAGTGCAATAAATACTGATTGCAAATAAATTCTTTTAATAATCACTTGCTCTCAAATTGATCCTGACGACCAGTAACCCGATGCGTCATTGTAGAACCAGGCTCCCTAGGGTACTCAATGGTGGAGTGTGGAGTGATAAAATCACCAAACCGCTCTTCCGATATACCTCTGGGTGAACTTGAACCACCGACCTTCTGGGTAGTAGCTGAACACCCTTACAGTCTGTCCCTCTCAGGAAATCCAAATACCATTTACTGAGGGCATACTTGGCTGTACTGATGCAAGCAATGTTAACAGGTATCTTTTGAGGCAGGTCAGTTCAACTCACTGCCATCAACTCCATGCAACTCATAAGGACTCACCTATGCATTTCCAAACCTGTACCTGTTTATAGGAGTTAAATCCCCAACTTTCTCCTGAGGAATGGCTGATAGTGTTCAACTGACAACCATGTGTATCACAGCCCAAAACATAGCCACTGCATCACCACGTTTCCATGATTATATTCATTTTTATGGATGAGAAAATATAAAACATTCAATAAGTGGCAGAGCCCCACTATAAGCCCAGACAGATGACTCCAGCTTTACTGCTATCAGCTACTTACTAAACTGCATTTCTCATTTTGGTTTAATTAAGTGAAACTGAAATACTTTTGAGCTTATACCTTACCACTGCATAATGCTTTTCATCCTAGAATCTCCTCTGCTCCTTCAGTTTCAGAGTCTTGAAGACAATATTGTCTGTACTTACAGACAAGTCAACTGAGGCTCATGGCATGCAAGAAACTGCCCACAGACTGAGGTTCAAGAAGCCAGTCTTCTGGCTCACAACACAGTACACATTCCTAGATCTAATTCCCCCACCCATAAAACCCCCACAAAACTTCAGTGGCCTTTGGTCTCGGTATTAAGAACACTTTCATTTTTGTCTTGTATGCCTTCTGCATATTTCAGAAATCTATTAGAACAGGGCAGTGCCTGTCCTACTGCTCTCTGTGACCCCAGCATCAAGCCACGAGTAGTTGTTCAGAAAACATTTCTAGCGGGTATAAGTGTGCCAGGCACAGTGTTAAGTGTGAAGGTGCAAAGATGAATTCAGTTTAGCCCTTAAATCATAGGTAGGGATACCTGAGAGACCCCTTGCTGTCAAGTGGGACATGCAAGTCCCTCACTCATTACTGGACAATGGTTCCCACTGTGTTGCAGTCCACTAAGGGATAATTGACCGTGACATGAGTTATGAGTCCCAAGCTGAATAGTGTCAGGGCCAATTATTTTATTTTAGAGGCCACAGTTAAGGGAACAGTTTCCAAGGTGAGACTCACATCATTAAACAACATTCCAGGATTTTGTTTTAATCTAAGTGATGGGTTTCCAGCGCCGCAAAGTTATCAAAGTGAAATAACCTGTGCACAAAGCACATCAACCCAAATTCTCAACATAACTTGGAGAACACCAGGGAATATAACTGTGATGGATAGAAATGCCAGATCTGATCTGTATAAACCAAGTCCCAAGACAAATGTAACTAGCATTTCATCAAGAACCCCACAAAATGAAGGTAAAGATGTTTTGGAGGTTTTTTGTTTATTATTTCCTGGCCATCTCTAGGAGGTTAAAGAATGATTTTTGATGGAGGTGGCATTTGGGTTTAAACCTCAACTTTTACCAAAGTCTATCTCATTAAATTTGAATCTCAAGTACACAATAATTTTTGTTTGTTTGTTTTAGTCTTGTGTATCCTCCATATAATAATTGAGTTCTACAAAAAAAAATAAGGATTACATAAGACACAAGTTTATCTGTGAACCTTGCCTTTATAATCACTGAACCTGTAAACCTTATCTTATTGCAAAAGTCAAGTTAGCAAAAATCTTCTTTGTATGCTTGTCTTTGCCTAGGAAACACTGAGCAATATGCAGGCGTGAAAGAAAATAGAGGAATTCGTCCATTCAAGGTCTTTCATTTTGAAGACGCCAAAGACTTTAATGCTTTTCTGCTCTATCCTGGCTGCACCAGAGAGAAGGGTCCTTTCCAGAACTACAGCATGGGAATGAGGAGTCCTAACAATAGAGTCATCAAAGCACCTGGGTGTTCCTCTCAGAGTCAATGGTTTCAATCAACTCGCCACACTTTAAGGACCACATGTGACAATCTGCTTTGGTCAAGATCATTGGCTTGGAAACCCTATGGTACAGACGTCCTTTGTCCTATATGATAGGTAACTTTCCACTTCATGGTGACAGCTTTGTTTCTTTTTGAGGGTGGTCATTCAGCAGAGTGGCTATGCACTGGACAGCCATGGCTCTTGCCGGCACTTCGAAAGCACCGGCAGCAACTCATGAGAAAGAATGGGCTTTCACCTCTCGAACAGTTTCAGACACAGAAACCTCCAGGGGCATGACTGTGCCTCAGCAATGACTCGAAGACAGAGTTTCTGGAGTCACACTGCTGGGTCTGAACTCTATCGCCTCCTACTGACTAACAGGGTGACTGGGCTGGGTTACTTCCACTTCACCTCAAGGGCCTGTTGTATAACAACATCACCATCATCATCAGTGGATATATGCCTGTAAGGCTCTACAATTAAAAATAAAGGCACACCACCTGTTGCCCATTCTGTTGATGGACATTAGGCTACTGTAAATTGTGCTGCAAACACAAGGCATACGGACTTCTGGTTGCACTCTTACAAGCAAATCCCAGGCATGGCCTAAAATGGATGAAATGGTGGGCCGCACGAAATAAGTCAACTGCTGTGAAATGCCTAGAACGGACACATGCATAGACAGCAGAGTTAAATCAGGAGTCCCAAGGTTTTGAGGGAGGGGAAAGGAGTGTTCTGTGCTGAGGTAGCTCTGAGCTTTTGTTGATGGGGACGGAAGTGTGGCAACAGCTCTTAGGAGTGATGCTTGCACAACATGATTGATGTAATTGGTCTCCCTGAGATGTACACACATAAACTGATGACATGGCAAGTGGGTTATCTATATTTGACAACAATAAGGAAACAAGCATGAGGGTGACGATAAGAAGAGGAGGATCCTCTGTAATGATAAAATTAGACTGTTCAGGGTAGAACTACCAATAATCATCTAAAAAGGCTGATGTTTGCATAAAGATCATTAAAATCTATGACTCCATTCCCTGCAATGCCTGCGTCTTCAAAGGAGGCACATAAGGCCCTGATATAAAATAGAACTTGGATGGGAGAAAATAAGTACAATGAGTGAATAAAAGTATAGGTGAAGAATAAAATGGGGAGAAGGCGGGACTTTCTATACCCACAAAGAGCTGCAGTCTCAGAAATGCACAGAAAGTTCTATTCTGTCTTATGGGGTCACTGTACATCAGCGCCAATGGTATGGTATGGTAGTGAAAGAGCCTTCTCCACTACATGTGAGAATTAGACAAGTTACTCGAATGGCATTACTTAACTGTTCAATAAATGTTGGTCTTTGCTACTGCCATCATCATTGTCATTCTTCTTCCCTCCACAGACAAATTGGTCTCCATCTAAGTGTTCAGCTATCTCCAGTTTTTCCTCAAGATGCTTTCCTGAGGTCTTAAAGCATTTACTTGGTAAGAAATGGGAAATTTTATCCTTTAATCAAATGGGATATGCACACACACACACACACACTCACAAAAGGAAGAGGTAATCACTGTGTCTACACAGGGCTAAAGAAAGTAGGTGAAAAAGGTTCGGCTGGAAAAAAAATGCAGTGGAGGTCTCTGTTGGAGACACTTTTAATTTCTCAAAATATAATTTGGAGAAGATTTAGTGCTTGGTGAAATGGACTTCGGAAGCCAGACACAGTTCAAGAGGAACTCTACCTCTGTACTCCACTGACAACTCATGTAGTCTTGGTTTATTTTTTGGTTTGGTTGGGTTTTTTGTTTTTTCCCCAGCCTTTAAACACACACTTTCTGCTCAAATAAATAAAGACCAGTAGTAATCCTCACCACAAAGCTGAGAAGTGTGGAAAGGAATATCACTTTAAGAAACTCCGTTAAGACTATTAGATGCCACTGTAGTGTACTGTGACTTATGTGCATGCACAGGTGGACTGCTGAACACCAAGGCACACTTGGGGAAGCAGGATAAAGATCTCTGGAGATTGCTGCTCAGGGAGATCGAGTGGTGCTTTTCAGCAGTCAAGACTATTTGATATGCAACTGACTTGCTGGGCACATCATAACCAATTGAATCAATGTGTTCATTCCTGCTTTCTCAAAATTCATGAGCATACCTCATAAGCCAATCTTAGGATGGCAGAAGTGGTTTAACAAAAGTACCATATTTGCATATAAACAATGCATCACAGCTGCCTTATGCCTTTCTTTTAGTGTCTACCTCTTAAGGATTTTTTAAAACAGAAATTAAGTCAAAAATATTTTATGACATATCCAAATTGAACAACTCTGGGAACAATAAAGCTAGGAGGAAGGATATTTTTATTAGGTTGCAAAAATGCCTCCCACAAACTTTCTAGTCATCATTTGAGCTATGTGGATCTGGCTGGTAAGTAAAATTTCTAGTATGTAAAACTAAAAGAAAATAAGTGAAGAGCAACATGACTGTAGTATTATTCATGGACCAGCAGATGCAAAAAAAAAGTTTTAACTCAACTTTGCAGATAAGGTTGACTGAAGAATCACTCATACATTATACCATGAACTCTGCTACAAATTAGAAAGTGAGTAGTAGTTTATAATTTTCACATTTTACTTTGTTATGTGTGATGTGCAGACTTGCTATGCCAACATGGCCACAGAAGATAGGGAGGTCTGTTGTGACGGCACGGCCAATGACCACATGGGATGAATAGAAGGGCAGAGATAGGAAGGCCTCAGCAAGTCCAGCCCTGGCTCTCTTGCTTTTGGATCTTCTGACAAGTCAGCTGCCTTGTTGGTTCTGTCCCTCGACCTCCAAGCAACACTACCCGTGGGATGCCTAATAGTGGACTGCATAGCTGTGAGTTGAGGTTCCTTCAAATCCTGCTTTGCCACGCTCCTGAAATATACATCTCTTGAGCTGGAGACTGTTGGACCCTGCCATACGGCTGATTGCTGGTGACATGCTTTGCTGTTTGCTGCTTGTAGCGGGATAGCCTGAATTGCTCTACACAGGACTACCCGGCAGCCCTCAAGACTCCAAGGCCTGCCAGTCTACTAGCTGTCTCACGCAAGTGAGTTGCACTAAGCCATTGCACTGCTTTATAGATTAGTTAAGTGTTTACTGCTTATCATATATATATATATATATCCTTCTATCTATATAAATATATAAAGAGAATTGCTAGTGTCTTGGTTTTATTTCTCTAAGAGAACCCTGTCTAACATGTTATGCTTTCCATAGCTCTAAATATAACTACTAGTGTCTTCTTCTACACAGCATTGCTTATAAATGCTTTTCAACACCACTATAGACTTCTTAATGTCTAAGTCAGGAAAAGAAAATCTTTTCCTATGATATGAGCCACTAGATAGATCACTATAGAGATCTTTCTGCTTCTAAGTACCTTGAACTAGGATTGCCCTTTGGGGAGATGGGGAGTGAGAAGCTAACTTTCCATATTCACTGTAATCTGGTTATGTTTCTGTTTTTTGAAGAAGACCTTGAGCTCTTCTTTATGAATATGGTATAACCATATTGCCCCTAATTTCCTCACCTCCAATATTTAGCCACATGTCTAATTGCTGCTGCTACAGTGGAGTATTGGGTTTCTGCCGAGGTTTCTACTACAGTTACATTTGCTTAAGAAAATCTTGTCCATAGTCAACGGCAAATGGCAGTATTGTGATTTGCTCCAAATTTCACTGTTATAATCATGCATCCAGGTTCAAAATATGGTCTCCTCAGGGAATTGAAGCCAAACCTTTTCTCATAAGAAGAATAACATTCCTAATTGGTAGCATTTGCAGGTCTCTATGGTGTAAATGCTATCAACTAAACCAATTTCCAGTTGCCAAGAATTTAACCGTCACATGGAAAATTCACTCTCTATATTAAATCTGCATATTCACTCTCCACAACCATACTAACAAGCTCCAGTATGTGAGCAGAAGTTTTTGTCAAGAAAGTTTACACATAGCAAAAAATATTATTTCCATATATGAGATTTGTTGATATTTGATCTCATGGCACAATGTTATTCTTATATGAGGTCTCATTTCCAAGACTCCAGAATAAATTAATTCTATCATGTCTAAAATCTCTCTGTTTTTTAAAAATTTTTATTACTATCGCTTTTTATGATCAATATGGTTATAAGCTTGATCTTTATTTAGGGGGTTGGAAGCATTACATATAAATTTATAGATCTATTTAATGCAAAACACATTTAAATTCACGAATTATAAACACTCTATTGATGAAGAAAAATTAGAAAATGGTGGCATTTTGTCAATAGAAGTATAAACTCCACTTGTGGAAAAGCATCGCAATTATTCACACAATGTATGTCTGTATAGTCTTTGTCTTTCTTTTTTTTCTTCCTTCATATATTTCATTATAATATCTCTCTTCATCCTGCATCTGCCTATCAATTTCAACAAAGTGATAAATATTTGAATATGTGTTTTGAAACCACTGAAACTAATTTAGTATGGAAAAAACTTTAGAAAGTCCTTTCACTCCAAAAATATCTTTCCTTCAGTCTCCCTCATTATTTTTTCCTTCTTAAACAGTTCTATTCAGAATCCATTATTTGGATTTGTCAAAATCCAGTTCATCTGTCCATTCCTCTTCCTAGTGATTGATGAATTCTTCCCCTTTGTCAATATCAAGTTCTAAATTCATTGTTGTAGCTGATATTTTTCCTCCCCACTCTTTTTCATATTATCCTAAGAATGTCTACACCACTCAGCCCTTTTTCTCCTGTATACATTTTCCTGTAATTTCCACATGCACCTCAATGTTCCAGATACACAGAAAAATATAATTCTTTCAACAAACACATAAAGTTACTGAATCTCTATTGTAACCATTGCCTGAGCAGCACAGTCAGTTTTTAATATGTCTTAAAGATGGTGTTGGACTTTCATATGGACTGAATCACAACTGTCATATTGGAAAGGTGATACATCACTTTCACATCTTGATTTGGATCATCCTCATGAGAAGAATGTCCTAGAACAGCATTAAGTAGCAGCAGAATCTTGAAATGAATCAGAAATATGGGCGGTAAAACTGCATGTAGTACATATTACCAATGATAAGCTGTATGCACACAGACAGATACACACTTGCACACACAGCAAAAAAAAAAAACAAAACAAAGCTAAAACAAAAAACCAGATTCCATAAATGTGCTCAACTTAAGTAGACTAAATCATATGCCAGTGACTCCCTATATTTAACAGTGAAGAGTATTACTACTAGCAGTTGTCATGGAGTTGATTCTGAGTCAGGATAAAATTCTGCATTTGTTGAAGTATTGTTATTTTTTGATGTGGGTGTTTGAATTTTGGTTTGTTTTTCTGCTTCTTTTGGTTTTTGTGAAAATTAGCACAACAAAGCATATATCTTTTTATAGATTGAATTGTATTACTCCAAAATAAATACCAACTTCATTTTGTGACCTGCAATAATTATCCTTTGTATTGTGAATTGTCATCACGATGATGTTAATGAGATAAAATTAGCAGCAGTGATGTTGACACAACATGGAAGTTACAGAATTATTTTGTATCTTGATTTAATCTCCTCTGATATAAAGAAAAGATAAGAAAAGCTAGCAGAGGTCAGAGGAAACAAGAAGCACCAAAAAAGAAGAGCTGTGAGCAGAGCACGTCATTTGGATCCAGAGTCTCTGCACTGTACCTCCTAGAACCTAACCAAGTTCAAACTCAAACTCACTGCCACAGAATCAATTCTGACTTATGGTGACCCACTAGGGCAGGGAACAAGTGCTCCTGCGGGTTTACAAGAGGGTAACTTGCCACAGGAGCAGAAAGCCCCCTCTTTCTCAGGAAGAGGAACTGGTGGTTTGAATCGCTAACCTTGCCATGAGCAGCTATGTTAGGCAGGGTTCTCTAGAGAAGCAAAATCAGGATACACACACACAGACATATATGTCATAAGAAATAAACAATCTATAAAGCAGTACAAATGACTTGGTGCAACTCACTTCTGTGAGACAGCTAATACACTGGTAGTCCTTCAAGTCTTGAGGGCCATTGGGTAATCCTCTGTAGAGGAATTAAAGATATCCAGCCACAGGCAGCAAACAGGAAGACAGATCATCAATAATCAGCTAGATGACAGGGTCCAAGTGTCCCCAGCTCAAGTGACATATACTCCAGGGGAGCGGTGAAGCAAGTCTTGAAGGAGTCTCAAATTACAGCAACACAGTCCACGGGTTAGGTGTCCCACGGGTAGTGCAGCTTGCAGATCGAGACAGAGAACAAGCTAAGGCAGTCGCACACTAGTTCGATCATGAGAGAACAAGAAACAGGAAAGCCAAGCTATTTCTCTCTCTGCCCTTCAATCAATCCCCCATGTGTTCACTGGCCATGTTGGCACAATAAACCTAGCTATCACAGCAGTCCAATGTGTAATTACT
This sequence comes from Nesogale talazaci, assembly GCA_004026705.1. Lineage (NCBI taxonomy): Eukaryota > Metazoa > Chordata > Mammalia > Afrosoricida > Tenrecidae > Nesogale > Nesogale talazaci. Next base: position 85,233 of record PVJH01001478.1, read on the forward strand.
ACACCACAAGGGATTCTATCACATAGAAGCAAGAAACACCAAAAGAGAAAACTTTCCCCTAGATCTGACCCTCTGAATTCAAGCTTCTATCCCCCTAAACTATGAGGAAATATTTGATAAAGTCATCCACTTGTGGTATTTCTGCTATAACAGAACTAGATAATTAATACATAACAAATCAACAATTTTTAAATGTATAGTTTTGTTACAATGGTTATATTGTTCATATTGTATCACCTTTCTACTGTCTCTGCTCTGCTTGCTTTATCACCAGTAATTATAGTTTCTTTCCCTTAACATCTTCATCTCTCATTTAGACTAACATGTCACATCAATCATATATTTGATATTTCTTCAAGAAGACAAATGCTCAAGAGATTGCTTATTGAGGTAAATTGTCATCTTCAAAAAAGTTTTCAATAGGTAATTTTTCAGAAATCAATTGCCAGGTTTTTAAGCTTTAGATCCTTCTGGGTAGAATCAAGCTATCAACCGATTGTCTATCAGCAAAGTTGGTTGGCTGTTTGCTCAAAGCTGGTTGGCTGTTTGCTGCACTCAGAGACTCCCAATAGTTCCGGCTACAGATGAGATTCGATGCTACTTCTGGGAAAATCCAACAATGCTTCCTAATTTTATAATGCACATTTGCATCTTGTAATCCCACAGAAACAGCCCTCAATGTACAAAAAACTAACATCTGCCCATCAGCAATACAATGAAAGCACCCATTAAAAAGGAAGAAATATGTACAATAGAAAAAATATTTCTAATTTTGACAATTTTAAAGTGAGTGGTAGGTGGATTAAAAGATATTGAATGTGAAATATTTCTAATGCTTTTAGCTAAAACAAAATGGAAGAAGGGAGCCTTTAAAAAATGCATAACACTTATAGCGAAGTCTTCTAAAAGAGGAAGGATTGTCTCTACTTTATCTTACCCCAAATGGATTGATGAGGAGAAGTCAAATCATCCCTTTTTCTTCTCTCAACACCAAAGTCTTGTTTTTCTCTCTGGGCCTACAGTAGAGTTTAAAATGTCCTTTGACTATGTCAACACAAGATTAACTCTGACAATCTCCAAATGCTGCAACGTAGTTCTATCCCTTCTTCCTCATATTCCACCAAAGAAAAAATACATAACGGATAGTCAAAGCCTTTATCACATGGTAGGTGCTATGAAGTGCTTCATATATATTGTTACATTTAAAAGTCCTAGCCTAGCTTTTCGAACACTGCTAATGTTAGCTGCCTTCTTCTTGACTTAAATTCATGGAGTCCTCACGCGTAATTATACAAAACATTGCTGAGTTCTGCAGCATTCCCAGAGCTGTTGTGGATTGAACCATTGCTATTCATGGAGCTTCCATCAGCTAATTTTCAGAAGTAGAGCACATGGTCCATTTTAGTCTGTAAGTTTCTTAAGACCCTGTTCTCCAATAATGGCTGCAAATGAGTCCTTTTCATGAGATTGAACTCAAGTATTAACCATGAGAAACAAGAATTGTACTGCTGAGAAGGTTATGGGTGAGAGTGAAAACTCAAAATTCATTCACAGAGTCCCCACGCAGATTAAGCCTCCATTGAACTCCCTCAGATCATTAACTAGGAATGGAAGGTCTTGCCCTCAGACAGAGTTCATTGGAAACTGCATAACTGCAGGTACAGTTAAGTTAAAATTGAACATGTTGTCAATTTGTTTCCCTTTTGACCCTTTTAAAATTTGTTCTAGCTTCTATTACCTTCTGCTTTCTTTTGAAGTAATGATTTTCTGTGTTTTATTTTGTTGCTGATGTTTCTTTTAGTATGATTTTCTTTCTATGAAATTCAGGAGAGGTGATCCATAGAGATAGTAACTAGATAAACAGTTGCTGAGGGTTATGGCATGGGAGTTTAGGGAGGAAATAAGAAGCTAACAGAAATGATTACAGGAATGAAGAAACTATTCTAAAATTATCTTGGTAACATTTTTAAACCGCTGAACTTTATGGTACATAATTTTATGTCAATAAAATTGACATAAATCCCTAGTAAGATTAATCTATGATCATTAGAAAAATGAAAGGCGCCTCCTGCCATGGTTGTGAGCTGGCAAGGACACTGGGCCCCAGGGGATGTCCATAGCAGAGCCCAGGGGAGGGATGTCATCCGAAGAAGTGGAAACCAAGGTAGGTTCTAAGAGGGTACTTAGGGAAAATGATCTTTAGACAGAAGGGAGGAATAAATCTGAATAAAGATCAGGGGGCGGGGAAAAATTAATATGAGGAAAATGTGTTTTGTATCTGACAGTTTTCATTGTGCAAATCTGGGACAAGATAGAAGCAAAGGACACGACTTTGGCAATATAGCCACTAAAATAAAACTCCTGGGTAAGAAGAGCAATGAGATCAACATAAAAACAACATATAAGATGCGATCTCTGAGGGGGGTTAGAAAGATATTGAAAAAGTCAGGTGGAAGATGATGAAAATGACCCTTGAAAATTTCAAAAAGAAAAGCAAACCAAAAGATGGATGATGATGACAAAACCTCAGCAACAGCAGCAGATGTTTTCCCTCAAGGACCAAAGTACATAGGAACCTAGGACAGAGATGACCCACCGACACTTAGAAGAGAATCTATCTTCTCCGTCTGGGAGACACTGAAGACACAGGAGGAATGAGACAGCTAGTCCTTCACCTTCAATCTCCTCACCCCTGCCAGAAGTAGATCATAGGACCAGTGTTGTTATCCACCACTTTTAGATTTGAAAGGAAAAGAAAAATCCCACAAAACCATCCTTGGTTACATCTATTAGTTTTCTTATGTTTTACAGTAACACTGAAAATAATGCTAGTGTGCCCATGAGGAAGATAAGGAAAGTAAAACTGTGAACTAAAGTTGCCCCAAATTATTTCCAGTTAACATTTGAGTCCAAAGCTACTTAAATCTGGAGCCTCTAACTTTCCTTGATATTACACTACTTCTCAACATGACACTATACTTTGTGAAACAATTTCATTTTGCTGGCTCATATTCACGCTCCCAAGTGCCTTGGGATAAGTGAGCTAAGCACTATATTCCCTTTAGGAATGAAGAAATGGAGTCTCAAAAAATGAAAGAATCTTGTCTGTAGTCAAACAGATTGTTAGTGGTGAGAGGACCATGCCAAAGTCCCCTCGTAATTTAGGCCACGTTCTTTGTAGGACGGCATACCGCCCTCTTCACACTATATGGCCATACTCAAAGAACATTGTTCTGTCGGACATGCCATTTTCCATTTATATTTCTCTCTCTTCCACAGCATTCTTTCCTTTCCAGCTCCCCAATTCCATAGTTAATTGCAAGGGTCACACGAAGTTCACACAATTTATGAACTTTGTTAAGGACATTAACAGATTGTAATATAGACAGAAATAGAGCTATTCAATCAGGATATAGTACAAAGTTGTGTTAGAGTTTCCTATTCATGCCCAAAAGGCAGGTTACTCATCTGTAAGCCTCAGGCCAGAGGCACTCAGCTCCTGGGGTCAGTGAACAGCATTTCCCAAATTCAGGGCCCAGAGGCACGCAACTCCACACACCAGGCTCTTGTAGAAAAGAACTCTGCTTTACTTGGTGATAACGGATGGATCTTGGCTGGAAACAGAAATGATCAGAAAGATGTTTACTTGCATTTTATTGACTAGGCCAAGACATTCAACTCTGTGGATCATAACGAACTATGGATAGCCTTGAGAAGGCTATAAAAACACAAACTGTATACTCTTTTATAACCCGCATTTCAATTGCAACTGGCATTCCTAGTAAGGTCATGTGGTAAAATTCCTTGCGTTAGTATGATGAAGGAATCCCAGTGTACAAGCTTAGTAAGGATATCAGGCAAAGGGTGGATGGTTCCACAACAGTGCGATAGAGATGTCAGCGTTAGAAGAGATGTGTGCTCTTTTACTTTTAAAGGAGTATTTTATGATCAAAAGTTGTCTCAAAATTACCTTAAAAGTAATATCTGTCCTGTTGTTGTTAAGTGCATTGGAGATGGTCCCCACTCAATGGAATAAAATACTGCCCAGTTCTGTGCCATCCACACAACTGCTCATATATTTGATCCCATTTTTAAAACATTTGCGGGGCGGGGGACTCATACATCACTTTTCACAATACATAAATACATATATTGTGCCAAGCACCTTCACATGCCTGCTGCCATCATCATTCTCCAAATGTCTACTTTTCCACTTGAGTCCTTGATATCCGGTTCTCATCCTTTTCCCTCCATCTTTACTCTGTCTCCCCCACCAACCCGCAATACTTTCTAAATTATTAATGTTATGTCATATCTTACATTGCCCGCCATCTCCCCTCACCCACTCCTCCAATGTCCATCCTCCCAATAGGAGGTTATGTGTAGATCCTTGTAATTGGTTCCCCCTTTCTACCCCACCTTCCCCCCCACCCATCTAGTAGCTTCACTTTTACTACTGGCCCCAGGGGGTTCATCTGTCCTGGGTTCCCCGTAGTTCCAGTTCCCATCTCTACCAGGGTACCTCCTCCAGTCCAGCTGGATTTGTAAAGTACAATTGGGACCGTGATAGTTGGGAGAGGAGCCTTCAGGAAGTAGAGAAATTAAATGCTTCGTCACCACCTCACTGCACCTTGACTGGCCCGTCTCCTCCGTGCGACTCCATTTTTACAGCCTCTGGGTCAATCCATCTTGTGAATAGCCTGCCTCTTTCTCACTGCCTGCTCCTTGGCCAAGTATGATGTCCTTATCCAGAGAATGGTCTCTCCGGAAAACATGTCCAAAGTACTTGAGATGAAGTCTAACCATTCTTGCCTCTAAGGAGCATTCTGGCTGTACTTCTTCCAAGATACATTTGTTTATTCTTCTGGAAGTGCACTATATTTTCATTAGTCTTCACCAGCACCATAATTGAAATGCATGCAATTTTTCTTAGTCAATGTCCAACTTTTCCTTGATGTGAAGCTATTGAAAATACCATGGCTTAGGTCAGACACTTCTTAATCCTCAAAGTAGCACCCTTGCTTTACAACTCTTGAATGAGGTCTTGTGCCGCACATTCACCCAATGCAATGTATCCCTTGATCTCCTGATTGCTGCTTCCATTTCCATTGAGTGTGGACCCGAGCAAGGCAAAACCCCTAGGAACTTCGTTTTTTCTTTCTCTCTCCATTTACTTATAACTATTGGTCCATTTGTAAGGATTTTTGTTTTCTTGGTTTTGTTTGGTATTTTTGGTTGTTGTTGTTTGGTTTGGTCTATTCCTTTTGGTAAGTCCAAATAAGTTTTATGAGGGAAAGACAAGTTCCGGGTAGTAGAGTCTCAGCGCATGCTATCTCTGCAAAATGTGCAAGACCGCATGGATGCAAAGGGACAGGAAGGGTGATGGGGAGAGTTTGCTATCTAAAAGGGCTGCTTTGGAGGAGCACAGAAGAAACAAAAACGACATGGGAAAATGGCCTTTAAGATAAAGTGACCAGATTTTTAAGTGGGACACTATTGACCGGGGGAGGGGGGAGTCCTTGATTAAAAATGTGGTTTATATAGAGCAATAAAAATGTTCATAGAATGCAAAAAAAATGTATTGTAATCTATTTATTTTCATTTTAACATGCCATAGGATGTTGTTAAATTGTTCAAAAGCGGGATGTCTGGTCACTTTCCTTTAAGAAGAGGCTTCAGACTCATGAGAGGAGTACAGAATGGACAGAGCGCTTGTAAGCTGACAGGAGAAAGAGCACACTTGGGAGAGACCCGCTCTCCAAACTGGAAAAGAGTGATTTTTGTGTTCTTTATGTAAAGTTGTAATCCACACTGAAGGCCGTGGCGCTAAATCTTCATCAGCAAGGGGTCCGGCTCCTCCTCACTTTCAATAAACAAGGTTGTTTCTGCTGCATATCATAGGTTGTGAATAAGCCTTCTTCCAATCCTGATAACTGTATCCTTCTTAATAACTCCAATTTTTCTGATCATTTTCTCAGCATACATATTGCTTAAGTATGGTGAAAGGACACAAACTTTGTGTATTAGTCCAGGCAGGCTAGAGAAACAAATTCATAAACATGCCTATGGAAATAAGGGAAAGGTTTATATAAAGAGGAATGGAACATTGAGAAAGCATCCTAATCCAGTCCAGTCCAAAGTCATAAGTCTGATATTGGCCCATATGTCCAATACCAGTCAATAAAGTCTCCTTCCAACTTATGAAGCACGTGTGATGACACCAGTACAATCACAGGCGAGTGGGTACAGTCTTGTGTGTCCGGCAACAATAGAAGCACAAGCATCCCGGTGCTGGCAGGGATCTCCCCATGGCTCCTCACTTCCAGGGCTCAGGGTCCATCAGCAGCACCCTCCATCCTCTTCTGTATCTGGCTTGAACCTCTGGCACTTCCCTTGTCAGAGTAGTGCTGGAACCATTGTTGGATGAATTTCCAGCTAAATTTTATTTGTATGTGATGTTGTGCTATAATTTGAGGATTCTTTGGGGTTATCTTTCTTTGAAATAAATACAAATATGCATCACTTTTCATCAGTTGGCCAATGACTATCTTTCAACTTTCCTAGACAAGTGAGTGCATTTATCAGCTTGTTGAAATATTTCTGTCAGTATCCCTTTAATTCCTGAAGCTGTAGTTTTGGCTAATGCCATCAGTGCATATTCGATTTTTCTCTTCAACACCATTAGTTCTTGCTCACATGCAACCTATTGAAATGACATATTGAGTAGTTCTTTTTGGTATGGTGACTCCGTGTAGTCTTTCCATCTCTTGATACGTCCTTCATCATTCAATTTTTAGTCAGAGAATCTTTCAGCATTGCAACTCAAGGCTTAATTTTTTTCTTCAGTTCATTCAGTCTTAGGATAGTCTAAGCATGTACTCCCTTTTGGCTTTGTGATATATGTAACATATCTAACATACCACCATTCAAAAGACAAATTACTTTACAACTAATATTTTCCAAAGAGCTATTAACATAATCACTTAAAATACATCTGGGATAAAATTATTTCCCAGATTAATATTCTCCAGTGATTTCTGCAGAGTTTAATTAGGTATGTAATATTTTTCAAGGTCTCTTTGTCCTTAACTCTTGCCTCTCCATTTATGCACTTTCATTTTAGCCATACAAAATTGACTTTAGCATATATTCAAATCTTATTGCTTCTTCCAGCATCGAGTTGATATGTATGGGGTTTTCCATGGGATACCCTTATTCTTCTGTCCAAATGTCAATGATGTTCCAAGATTTAGAGCAAACATCCTTTCCTCCAGAGAACTTTGAAAAATAGCAAGTTTGAATTTGACTGCCGTCCAGTGCTCCTAGATCACTCTGGGCAGACATCCAGGACAGTTCTCATAAACTTATATGTCTAGGTCTTAAAATCAAAGCATGAGTCCCTTAAGGACAGGACTGTCCTTTCATGTTGCTAACACAGCTTCTCTGACTGGCTGATTTCATGTATGGCGCTGACCTTTCCCAAATTTTCCATAAGGGAAGACATTTTCAAAAAATTCATTTCACATATATCACTCTCAAAGAAAAAATATTTGATGAAGTAATATGCTACCTATTGTCACCTAGGAGAAATAGTAATGCTAAACCATTTGTATCATGCTAATTATCTCTCAGAAAAAGTGAAAATATTGCACTGTTCAAAAAAAATTTTTGGCTTCGATTTTGTTTTGCTTTTCTCACAATGATTACATCAGAGAAGGCACTCAGTAAATATTTGCATGAATGAATGAATGATGCTTCTAGTGTCAAGTTTTTTGAAAATCCCACTGCAATACACAGATAAAACAAAGTTATTTGCTCAATCTTCCAAGAAGAATATCTTCTGTGTAACTTTTTAAGATAATTTATAAAAGCAAGCAGTGGGGATGAAAAAGAAAGAACAGATCCTCTTTCCAGTATATTTCCAGGTGTGTGTGTTTTTTGGGGGGGGGGACCTGGTAGGTGCGGAGAAATTTAGGTAAGATTTTCAGATCTCTTATCATTAGAAGAAGAAATGAGAGAATAAGAAGAAATTATAATATGGTTGGACCATGACTGAAGTTTGGCAGTCTTGTGGTTAGGGGAGACCATTTTTTCCAAACTAAGGGGATTATATAATTTGTAGTCTAATTAGTACTGTGACAGGTGGATATGATCACACATTGGAATAATATAGTTTTATGAAGTTTGAGACAGATATTTTATCTTTTTTAACATATGAAGCCTTTGTTTATGTATTTTAACATGACCCATTACTAAAGGAAAAAGAACTGGTATATCCTCATGTCAATTTTAGAATTTCAGCTTTTATAGGCCACCTCTATTACTCTAGTAAAGAGAAAACTAGCTAGGTGAGTATTTTACTAATCATTAAGGTCAAGAAAGTTTGCAATGACTCTTAGTGAATATCCCATCAGTTAAATATCAACTCAACTCATCTACTTAATTCAAAAGAACAAGTATCTACTATTATCGATACGATGATGGAAAATGACCCTCTATATATGTCCATATCCAATCCCTGGAACCTATGACTATGCTACTTTTCATGGAAAAGATTCATTGCCACTGTGATCATATTAATGGCCTTGAAGTGGAGAGATGACCCTGAGTTTTTCATGTAAACCCATCCTAGAAGGAGCCAGAGGGTTAGTTTTCAGGGAAGAATAGTGACAACTAAAGCAGAGGTCCGAAGAGAAACTGGAGATGTTGTACTGCTGACTTTGAAGATGGAAGGAGGGACTCTAAGCCAAGGAATTCTGGCAGGCAGCCTTGGAAAGCTGAAAAATAAATAAGAAAATACATTCTCCCTTGGAGTTTTAAAAAAAGAAAACACCTAGTCCCGCTGACACCTTAACTTTAGTCCTGTGAGGCTGCTTTTGGATTTCTTCTTCTGGGACTGTAAAATAGTAAATGTGTACTGTCTTAAGCCACTAAATCTGTGATAATTTATTGCAGGGATATTGAATAAATAAAATGTTTTCTCTGCCATTAATGTTCTTGATAGGAGTATAGCATTTTCTGAGCAGTGAGTGCAGGAATCACAACCTAGCTTAACATCAAAGTACAAAGCAAGCAAAATATTCATAAAGGAGTTCAGTTTACATCCGAACTAGAGTTTGAATTCTTAGATTCAATTCTGGACAGAAAATATAAAATTGGTTCATCTTCAAATATATGCCTGCCATGTTGAGAAATAGGAATCAATTATGACTCCTAAACATGATCTAGACAAATGATTGCCCTTTCTAAATGATACCAATACTACTAGGGCCACAAGGACCCCTCCATATTGTGCAGCTATGGTTATCTATTACTAGAACTTCACTTTAGCAAGATCTAAAGTACTTTGGCTACCTAAACTCACATCTCCTCCTGCCCATGTTCTTCAAGTTCACCCTCCCCAAAAAGGTTAACATAAATCTTACAGTGCAAAGCTCTCAGGCATACTCCTACCTCCTCTATACAGCAATTCTGGTGTCTTACTCATCACGTAGATAATGTGTTAATACTGGCATATTTGCTCATAGGTAAGAGAAACTGAATTCAAACAAGATTATGCAGAAGTGAAAATTAACTTTGTTATTGGAATACCCACCACTGTTGGTCAACTTATCATACTGTGGTGGCCTATGTGTTGCTGGGCGGGGTAGAGGTAGGGATTCTGTATCACCACTTTTCGGATGCCAACAGGGTCACTTACAGTAAGTGGATTTTAACAGAGCTTCCAGACTAAGAACAAACTATACAGATGGAACAGATTATCTATTTCTTAAGAATTGTTCAGGGAAAACCTTATAGACATCATTGAAATGTCAGACATAATATCAGAATATGAGCTCCTTAGGTCATAAGATACTAAAAATGTTTCAGGGATCTCCATATAATCTCCTTTCTGGGGTATGGACAACTAGGAAGTGAGTGAAGGGACACATTGGACAGTGTACAATATGAAAAAGTAATAGCAATTTGTAAATTATTAAGGGTTCATGAGGGAGGGGACAAGGGAGGGATGGGAATATGGGGAGCTGGTACTGGGGGGCTAAGTGGAGGGAGGATGTTATGAGAGTGATGATGACGATAAGGATGTAAATGTGGCCTGCATATAATTGAGGTATGTATGGATCATGATCGGAGCTGTATGAGACCCCAATAAAATGATTTATTTAAAAAAAGATACTGAAAACATGAATGAGGAAGATATGCCTTCTCAAAGTAGAGTTGACCATCATGACAAGAATGGAGTAATGCCTGTGGGAGTAAAACCTTTAGAACTTCCCATAGCTGATGGTGCATGAATCAAAATAAAAAAGAAGTAGCTGCAAATCCAATTAATAATCAGAACTTAGAATGTATGAAGTATAAATCTAGGTAAATTGGAAATTGTGAAAAATCAAATGAAACACACAAAAATCAACATCCCAGGAATTTGTGAGTTGAAATGGCTGACATTGGCTGTGTTGAGTGAGAAAATCACCTGGTGTACCATGCTGGGAATTAAACAACTGAGAGAGGAATGACATTGAATTCTTATTCAAAAAGGATATTTTAAGATGCAACTTGAAGTACAATGCTATCTGTGATAAGATACTATATATATCTGCATTCAAGGAAATCCAAGCAATACAATTATCATTCAAATTTATAAACCAACCACTAAAGCTAGTGATGAGTAAGTTGTAGAATTCTACCAGTTTTCACTCTGAAATTCATCAAATATGTAATCAAACTGCATTTATAACTCTTGACAATTAGAATGGAAGTTGAAAACAAAGAGGGAATATCAGTACTTAGAAAATATAAAATCGGGACTGATCCCCTGTGGCGTAGTGGTTGTGTGCAGGACTGCGGTTCACAGGGTTGGTGGTTCAAACCCAGCAGTAGCTCTCCAGGAGCAAGGCTGGGCCTCCTACAAGGGCGCAGTGTTCCCCACACAAAAACAAACAAATGAAAATATAAAATCAAAAATGGAAACAAAGCAGGAAACTACAATAGGATTTTGTAGCAAGACCAAAGACTTCTTCATGGTGAGTACCATTTTTCAACATCACAAATGGACTTCTCCAAATGGAGTACACAGAAATTAGCTTCATTTACACATGTGGAAAAAGACCATGGAGAAGCTCAGTATCAGCAGCTAAAATGATGCCGAGGCTGATTGAGAAATAGATCATCAATACATGCTCAGAGGTAAGTTTAAGAAAATTAAAAGAAGTTCATGAAAGTCAAAATTATGTCTTAAGTCTAGCCAACCTGAATTTTGAGGACATCTCAAAAACAATTTTGCTATGTTGAACCCTGATGACAGAAGTCCTGATGGCCCATGGAACGACATCATGAACATTGCACACGAGGAAAGCAAAAGATCAATAAGAAGGAAAGAAAAGATCAAAGTGGATGTCAATAAAGACTCTGAAACTTACTCTGGATCATAGAGTAGTTAAGGCAAATGGAAGACTTGATGAAGAAGTCAGAGAGCTGAACAGAAAAAGAAAAAGAAAAAAATCAAAGGGCAGCTCCAGAAGAGGAAGCCAAATATTATAATGAAATGTAAACTGAAAGAAATAAAGAACAAATTCAAACCTCAAATTGAAATATTGGAGAATTCTTTGGGCAGAAAACATCAAAACAAAATGGAAAGACACACAGAGCCACTGTACCAAAAAGAGCTAGTTACGAACAACCATTTAAGAGGTCATATAGAGAAAGAACCAATGATATGGAAGGAAGAAATTTAAACTGAACTGAAAGCATTAAACTGAACTAAAAACAAGGCTCCAAAAATTGGTGGAATATCAATTGAAATGTTTCAAAAATGTGATTAAACACAGGTAACACTCACAAATCTATGCCAGAAAATTTGAAAGATGGTTATTTGGACAACTGACTAGAGATACTCATATTTGTACCCAATGTAAAGAAAGATTACCCAACAGAATGTTCAGAGAACTTGAAGCACTTATTAATAAAGATCAAAGATTGCAGTCTTCAATATGGATCACAACTCAATGAAAAGAAAGCCAAAATCCATGTAACTGGACACATAGAAGATGTCATAATAAATAGAGAAAAATCTGAATTTGCCATGGATTTCATCTTGCTTGGATCCACAATCAATGCTAATGAGGACCACATCAAGAGATCAAAGGACATATTGCATTGGGTGAATGTGCTACACAAGATCTCTTTAAAGTATTGGAAAGCAAGAATGTTATTTTGAGGGCTAAGATGTGCCTGACTCAAGCCACAATATTTTCAATTGCCTCATATGCACATGAAAGTTGGACCTTGAATAAGTGAGACCAAATAATTAATGCATTTAAATTATGGTACTGGCAAAGGACTTTGAAATTACCATGGACTGCCAAAACAAACCTGTCCTAGAAGTACACCCAGAATGCTCCTTAGAAACAAGAATAAGGAGACCTCATCTTATGTACTGTGGACATACTGTCAGTAGAGATCAGTCTCTGGAGAAGTGCATCATGCTTGGCAAAGTAGTAAAGACATGAAAAAGAGAAAGACCATCAACAAGATTGATTAATGCAATGTATATATTAATTGTTCAAACATAAGAATAATTTTGAAGGTGGTGCTGGACCAGGAATGTTTTCTTCCATTGTACATAGTTTCACTATGAGTCCTAACCAGCTTGACTTGACCCACCAACAATTATCTTACAGATACATGGCTATACACAACTACAGAATCTTATACTCCCAACAGTAAATGGACTTCTCTTTGTCAATCAGTTGAAGCTCACCCTTTATGAGTAATCATAATTGCCTGCTCTATATTATTGCCAATTCCTATCTCTGAATTAGATGTTATATAAGTATAGGGCAGGTAAAAATAGGATGCATCTACTAAACACAGAAAAATATTTATTATGGACAAATAAAATAATTCTCTGAGCAAATATGCCTCCTCATACACAAGGAAACCACATATGTTGCTGCAGTTATAAATATTAAATAATAATATATCTTTGAACTTGAGTATTAACCTCAGGAAGGTTTTTCTGTGGACAGTACTACAGGAAGAGCTTTCCTTATGGAGAAGTATCTGTTGAGAATACTCCAAATAATGACTTTTTTTAGCCAACAGAGTGATGAGTTCATCCTTTCCAGAGGACAGCCAACGGAACTTAACTCTAACAGAATGCTCTCATTAAATAACGTATCTCCCTTTGGTTGATTCTCTGAGCTCAGGCAAACGTTGTGATATAAATTCTGTGCATGGAAAAGTGACTAAGGTTTGACTAAGCAGTTTAAACCTAATGCAAAGGACTCTGTATATTTAATTTCATCTGTCAAGGGTGGAAGAATCATTTATAACATAGAAATTATAGAGCTACAAGCTGAATTTAGCAACTTGCTCAGAATGGACCTTCCAGATGAGGGTGTTTGGTCACAGAGTTCATAGAGGTGTTAAGTACAAAAGCATTCCTGAAAAAATGAAATGTAGGTCTGAAAATTAATATTTTTAAAAGTTTGGCGAAAAACTGAAAAGAGATGTTGGAACTCCCTTCAGAGTGAATTTTCTTTGGCAAATACAACCGCATTGGCTACATTTGGAAGGACAAAATTCTAAACAGTGATCTCCAAAATCCTCTAAGAGATTTCCTGTCTACAGGGAATCCAAGTGACATCAAGAAAAGAAAGGGCACTCAAAAAAGAAATATACAGCTCTGTTTTCTGACTGCCTTGTCACATACTGTCCAACAGGCACCAGCAAAAAAAAAGACAAATTTCTTCCCCTAAAGATTCCCCCAAACCAGATATTTTCTAAAGTCAGTTTTCATAAAATAATAGATTTAGCAATCTCGAAGGAAATGTTCTAGAGTGTAGCTTCACACATTATTGTTTTTTTCTTCACAAAGACAGGAGAGATACGCTAGAAAGACACTCATTGAATAATAGCTAGGCCATTTCATTTTCTCTGTCTCCTACTAAGTAAATATGAATCACTATCCTTACCTGAGATCATCATTAAACTTTGGGAGCAAAAATGAGTCTTGGTCATTGTTAGAGCAGGTACCAAGTCACTGTCCCAATAATTAGTGATAAGACTAGATAAGTTACATAAACTTTATAAGCCTCAGGGCCTTCATTTACAACAAGGGGCAATAAACCTTCTGTTCAGCATTATTGTGCATAGTAAATTTGATAATGTGTGTTAAGTGCTTAGTACAAGATATATACAGAGGAGAACAACTAATAGATGCTATCTATTTGCATTGATTTAACTAAAGTTGTGCTCTTGAGAACTGCCTATTAAAATATGCAGAAAATATCATTTTAATCAGTTCCACAGCTTGGTCATTTTGTGCAAATTTTCCCATGTGATTGTGATTTTATTCTCCGTACACCCATGATAACGCATTTCTTAGTAGTAAAACAGTCCCTCCATTGCAGGATGAAAAAAAATAGGCGAGTTATCTGATGCTCTTCCACAGGAATCATGGGGTCTACCTAGGGTTTCTATAGTGATCTAACTTTGACACAAGTTTGAGAGGCACTATGTTAGGAAACAAAAGGTATAACCACCTTACTTCTATAGGAAGTGGTGACCTTTGTAGTAAAAGCACAAACTAAACATTTTGAAGCACATTTAGAATGCCAGACTACAAAATTGTGTCCTAATGAAAGACCACAGTAAGGAAGTCAGAGTTCTTGCACACTGATGATGACTCTACCTACTGCAAGTGAGTCAATTCCTGCCCGTAGCCATCAAGTAAGATGGAGTGCATGATGCAGGCAAAGAGCTAGAATTAGAAAAAAAAAGAGAAAAGGAATAACACAGTTGGTATATTTTAAACTTAAAGAACTCATGAAAATATTCAAGCCTGGCATTATAATATTGAAAGATCCAGTGGGCATAATATTGATTGATGCAGGAAGCATCAAGAGAAAAGGAGAAGACACAGAGAAATCCAACTGAAAGAGCACATCCAAGACCCCTCTTTGAAGTGGCAGGAGACACCAAGAGCAGACACAGCAGAAACTGTGGTCATAGAGACTATAGGACAGAGGAAGAGTTGTGGTGCCTACCAAGACTATGAAACCTCGAAGTAGTGATCGGCTGGCTTCCTGGCCCAGGGATTTAAAAGTCAAGGAACTGTGTGGCTGAGAGTTTGAGGACCAAATTGAGACTTGGCTGCAGGCTGAGAAGAGGTGCTGCTGGGGACCCGTGTTTCAGACTGCTGTACAGAGGGCCACCAGGAGCGGAAACCAACTCAACGGCCTCTGAAAACAACAGTCGCAACAAGGTGGGGATAAAAGATGTCCAGATATCCAAGTTTCCAAAAATTCTATACGATTCCATGATTCCTGAAATCAGCCACCATTCATTCCCACACACTGCCTGGTTCTGCTACTTAATTCAACATCTCACAGAACTTACAAAGGCTTAATGAAATGGCTCACATGGTTGTGGAGGCTGGCAAGCCCCAAATCTGAAACTCAAACATCCATCTGGAGAAACTTCATTGCAGAGAACTCCCTTCAAAATAGGATTCTAACCAAGGTATGGAGGAGAACCATGCATAAAGCATCGCAAAAGGGGGTACAATCACTAAAGGGGCCAGACCAAGTACTCAACTGGATTTCAGTCAGTGATTGAAATCCCTAGTATACAATATCGGAAATCTCAATTCTACACTGTGGTTTTCAGGGTTGCCATTTTACCTTCTTTCCTAACCCATACTTCTCCTTGACGTTTTCCTTGGAAAAAGGCATCACCTTTTATCTGCAATGGTTCATTGTTTCAAGGATTGCTTACCTCTTTGGTGTTATTGTTCACATTATGGTTTTTTTTTTTTGGTTGAATATTGAGCAAGGGGGTCAAGGTGGAGGGTGCAAACATGGGGACTACAAGGTGGAAGAGGAGAATGTAAAACACTATCTAAACAGTAGACACATATTAATTAACAATACCCTGCAGTTGTGATTTCTGACCTGAAGGACAACAAAGAGACATAGTCTTACAGATTCTATTAGTCTTTGCCCAGCCAGTTAACATGGTTCTTCTAAATTATTTTTAGTTTTGTTCCACATTTAATTTTGCTCTTATTCTATAGAAGACCTTCTAATAAAATCTCTTTCAGAGTATTCAGTAATCAAAGAGCTGAATAGAAGCTTTCGAGGGGCAACTCCATAAAAATAAACCCAAATATTATAGTGAAGTGTGAAAAGACCTAGAATTAGAAAAACAAAGAGGGAGAAAAAGTCTTGGCATAGCTTAACTGAAAGAACTAAAAAACAAAATCAAGCCTCGAGTTTCAATATTAAAAGATTCTCTTGGGCAAAATATTGAATGATGTAGGAAGTATCGAAAGAAGGAAAACAGAGTCATCATACCAAAAAGAATGAGTGAGCATTCTATAACTTCAGGAGGCCACATATGAACAAGAACCAATGATGCTGAAGGGAGAAGTTCAAGCTGCACTGAGAGCATGAGCCAAAAAATGCCAGAAATTGATGGAATACTACTTGAAATATTCCAACAAACTGATAAAACACTCACTTGTCTATCTAGGGAATTTGGAAGAGAGCTACTTAGCCAACTGGAAGAAATCCATACTCTTACTCATTCCAAAGAAATGTAACCCGAGAGAATGCTCAAAGTATGTTGCAATGTTGTTGACATCACACACAAGTAAAATTTTGCTGAAGGTCATTAAACAACATTTGCAGCAGTGCATTAACAGGTAGCCAACTGAGGTTCAGATAAGTTTCAGAAAAGGAAATGGAAAATGGGACATCATCGTTAATGTCAAATGAATTTTGGCTGAAATCAGAGAATACCAGAAAGATATTTACCTGTATTTGTTGACTTTGCCAAAGCATTCTCAACTGTATGGAAAATAGCAAACAATGTGTTAACTTGAGAAAAATGGCAATACGTCACAGAATGCTTCATTATGTTTATGAGAAACTTGTGCATGAATCAAGATGCAATTGTGCAAACAGAAAAAGAAAATTCTGTTTGGTTTAAAATCAGGAAAGGTGGGTGAAAGAGTTGTATCTTCTCACCATATTTATTCAACCTGAGAAAATCAGTTTTATATATTCCCTGAGAAAATCATCATATTTATTCTCTGAACAAGTCATCAGAGTAACTCGGTTATGAAAAAGAATGGTGATTCATGTTTGGAGGAAAGTTAATTAACAACCTGCGATATGGAGATGATACCACCCAATTGGATAAAAGTAAGGAGGACATGAAGGACTAGCTGACGAAGATCAAGGATGGTAGCCTCCAGTACGGGTTACAATTCACTATAAGGAAGACAGAAAGCTTCAGAACTGGAATAATGGTAAATGGAGAAGAGGTTGATGTTATCTAGGATTTTGTCTTACTTAGATCCACTACTAATGCTCTCAGAAGCACCAGTCAGGTCAAAAGAACTATTCCATTTGGTAAAGCTGCTGCACAAGACTTCCCTAGAATATTGAAAAACAAGACTTTTCTTTGAAGACTTTGAAGACTATAGTTCTCCTGACCCCAGCCATGGCATTTTCAATTATTTCACATGCATGTGAAGGTTGTATATTGAGTAAAGAAGATCAAAAACGAATCAATGCATTTGAATTTTGGTGCTGGAAAAATATTGAAAGTGTCATAGACTTCAAAAAGGATAAACAAATCTGTCCTGGAAGAAGTACCACCAGTGTGATCCTCAGGTTCAAGGAATGCAAGACTTCCTCTTGAATACTTTGGAATGTCAGCAGAGACAGATCCCTGGTGAAGGATTCCATGCTTGTTAAATTAGAGGAGCAATGAAAAAGAAAGTTCTCAATGAGATTGATTCACACAGTAATTGTAACAATAAAAAATACAAAACAATTGTGAGGACAGCTCAGGATAAGGCAGTGCTTCTATGGGTTAGAATAAGGTCACTGTGGATTAGAATCTACTAAATGGCACCTAACAACAATAATGTCTAATACTTACAGCATATTTTCATGGTTGTCTGTCTCCTGCATGTCTCTTTCAGTGGATTGTCATTCATATCTTGCACCCATTTAAAAGAGATTGTCCTGTTGTGGTTAAATAATGAAATTTTCTAAAGATTATGAAGATCATTCCTTTTTCTAATGTGCCATAGCCAAAATATTTCTCCAGACTGTGAGTTCTCAATTTATTCTTTTAGATAAAT
The DNA here is from genome assembly GCA_004026705.1 of Nesogale talazaci. Lineage (NCBI taxonomy): Eukaryota > Metazoa > Chordata > Mammalia > Afrosoricida > Tenrecidae > Nesogale > Nesogale talazaci. Next base: position 103,393 of record PVJH01001478.1, read on the forward strand.
CATGTGATGCAGGTAAGTCTCTAATTTTAGGAAGTTCTAGACATCTAGTTTGTCTTCTTCTGGCTAGTATATTTTTCTTTATGTTTGATAGCACATTAATACCATGTATTAGAGCCCTTAAGTTAGTTCCTATTTCTGTGTATAAATAGCTTTAATATTTACCTTTAGGCATTCTATCTATCTTGAATTAGTTTTGTGTGTGGTGTAAGATATAAGTGCTGTTTCATTTTTCTTCAGATGGATATCCAACTTTTTAAGCACCATTTGTTAAAGAAACTATCTCTTCCCTATCTTGTGTCTAAAATTCTTGTCAAAAAGTCATCAGCCAGAGGTGATGTTCCATTGGTCTCTATGATTGTCATTGTACCAGTACTAGACTGTTTTGACTACAATGGCTATGTAATTGGTTTTGAGATGGGAAAATGTGAAGCTTTCTACTTTATTCCCTCATGTGGCTTTCTTACCTGCAGTCATTCTCCTTTCAAAACATGATGACAGAATCTGGAAGAGGATTGAATTATATGTGTAGACCGTTTTGAGTAATATTGAATTTTCACAATGTCATGTCTTCCTATACATGAACATGGTATATATCATTTTAGGGGGCTCTTTGTAGTAGTATTTTTCATTTTTGATATCCATTTATATATCCAGTTAGATTTATTCCTAAATATTTTATCTTTTGAGTTGTTATTATAAGTGTTATTATTTTTCTGATTCTTCTTTGCTAGCATAAATGCCAACTATATGCTTTTATATATTGATCTTCTACCCTGCTACAAAAACTTTCTTTTAGTTCCAGCATTTTCTTCCTCAATCTTTGGGATTTTATATGCATACGAGCATCACATCTGAAGGTAGAAACAGATTTACTTCTACTTTGCCAATTTGGATATCTTTACTTTCCCTTTTTTGCTTTATACCACTTGTTAAGATTTCTATTACAGTATTGAGTGGAAAAGTCATCCTTGTCTGGTTCCTGTTCACAAGAAACAAGCTTTCAATTTCTCTTTTGCTCCCAGCCCTTCTCCAAATACTTGTTAGACTTCACCAGTGAAGTCATTTGAGCTAGGACTACTAGTCATTGGATTTTTTAAAATGGCTTTTTCAAGTTCTTTGCTTGTTAACAGTCTATTCAAATTTTTTACATCAGTCTGTGTTAGTTTCAGTGTTTTAGCTGGGTTGACTAGAGAAACAAATTCAGCAAAACTCAGATATCTATATGAAAGACCTTTTATCATGAAGCAATTATATATCAAGAAAATATCTGAGCCAAGTTCATGCAGGAAAATCACAGGCCAAGGGGTACAAAGTCTGAGGAACTGAGGTTGGTGGAAAACAAGGCAGGACTCCAGCAGCATTACAGGTGTTCAGCAGGCAGGACAGCAGAGGTAGAGAGAGAAAAGCCAGCCTCCAGAAAGCTATATAGCTTGGTCTCATCTCCAGGTGAGATCATCAAGCTATGACCTTATTGACAAATTAATTCCACTACTACAATTTGTTTTATCTTCAAGGTGACATGAAATCATGTAACTACCACAATAGATAGCTAGTGATTTTTCTAGGAATGTATATCTTTCAAATGTTTTAAATTTGTTGGGTTACATTTCTTCATAGCATTTTGTTGCTATCCTTTTTAATTCAGGTGTGTCATTCTTCCTTTCATTTCTTATCTATGCTGTTTGCATCTTTTTCTACTTTTCCTTATATTATCAGTGGTTTGTTCATTTCATTAATTCTTTCAGAGGCAATTTTAAGTCATGTTGATTTATTTTTTTCTGTTTTCTGCTTCATTTATATTTGTTTAAATCTTTATTATGTATTTCCTTCTGATAGTTATGATTTTGTTTTGCTGTTCTCTTACTAATGGTGGAAATACTGGTTTAGTTAATGTGCCAATGTTGGTTCTTTTCTCTTTTCCAACGTTTGTGTTTATTGCTATAAAATATTCTAAGTACAATTTTTTTACTCAAAATTTTTGATATTTTGTACTTAATTCAATACATGGTTTATTTGTAAGATTACCCAGTAGGTCTTAAACAGATGTTTCATTTTTTAAGTCTTCTTATTGCTCATTTCTAATGTTAGAGTTGTGATATGAGAAGTTGCTTTGAGGTATTATGTTTTAAAATGTATCTTTCTATTGCTTTCTATGACTTACTCTGCTGTAAGACATGATCTATTTTGGGAAATGTTGCATTGAAAAATAATGTGTATTTTGCTATAATTGTGTGGACTGTTGTGAATATGTCTCTGAGATCAAGTTGCTTGATTGTATTGTTTTGTTCTTCTCTATCTTTATTGAATTTTATTGTAGTTGTTCTGCCCCTCATCAAATGCGGTATTAAAATCTCCTCCTATTATTGTGGAGTTTTCTATTTCTCTCCTTGATTTTGTTAAAATTTATATTCTATGAGCCTCCTTTATTGAGTTTATAAGTATTTGTATAGCTATGTCCTCTTGTTCAATTCACCCTTTAATAAATATTTAATATACTTCCTTGTCTCATGCTGGTTTTTGCTTTATAGTCTATGTTATGAGAAAATGTTATAACCCTTCTTGCCCTAACTTGCTTGCCATTTGTTTAAAAATGTTTCCAACCTGAATTTTTAATATACTTTTGTATTAGAATCTAAGATATGTCTCTTCTAGGAAGTTTATTGATGGGTCTATTTTTCTACTCTCAATCCCCCTGACATATGGATTGAATCCCTTTATATGCAAAATAAGTATTGATCCATATTAATTTATTACTGCCATTTTCTCTCTGTGTGTGAGAATGTGTGTATAGATATTTTAGTTTGATTGTTTGAGGATATTATTTTATTTTTAATTTTGCTAGTTCTGAATTTTTTTCTTTTTGTTACTGCAATGATTTTTCTGTTCCTATTTTTTTTCTGTTCTCTGTACTGATTATTTTCTGTTCTGAATTCATTTTGTGCTTTATGGTTTATTAGCATTTTCTTCATTGTTGCTTTAGTGTTTGCTAAATCTTTATGACTTTGCTCTTTTGTGTTTTGAAGACTAATTCAACCTACCTTTGAGTTCAAACTATATTATTTTCTCCTAATTTAAAAACAATATCCTACCAAGCAGTCATTTTTATTTTTTTCTACATTTTGAAGAACCGTAATTGATTATTTATTTCCTCTACTTATTTTTAAGGTGTCCTCTTTTATAAATATATATCTTATTTCCTATTTCCAGTTTTATAGATTTATTTTACTTTGAATAATCCTGGGTGGATTTCTAAGGGATTCTATTATGCTTGTTAATTTCAATGAACAATTGTTGTTTTCTTAGTTCAATAACTCAATCTATTGTTTCATAAAATACTGATCTGGTTTTTACAAATTTCTTTAGTTTCTGTTTATTTGGATTTGCTTTATTTCATTATAGCATCAGAAGGATAATTTTGCCGTGCATGAGTCTTGATAAAAAATATCTTTTTAATAGTTTGACATCAGAGGCCTCCAAAAAGTTCAAGAAAACCTTGAATGAAATGATAATGAACGTTTTCTTTATGTCATCCCATTGCTTTCTTGCTTCATGGTTTCTACTGAGAAATCAAAGTTTAGTCTTATTATGTCACCTTTATGGGTAATTTTTCATGTTTTCCAAAGTGGTTTTCAATATTGTTTCCTTGTCTTAGGGTTTGGAATGTTGGATTTTGATGACTTGGTGATTTTCTTTTGGAGTCTATGTTGTTTGGGATTATTAGGCTTCTTGAATTCATGTCTTTCATTTTTTTATTAGATTTTGGAAGTTTACTAGCAATAAGTCTTAATTTACTCTGAATAGTTTTTCTTATGTCTTTTTGCTCTGGTCTTGGATTCTAATTATATACAAATGGTATAATTGATGCCATCCCATATCATTATTAAGCTTTCATCATTTTTAAATCATTTTATTGGGGACTTATATGGTTCTTATCATGATGAATACATACATCAATTGTGTGCAGACCACATTTACACATTGGTTGCCATCAACATTCTCAAAACATCCTCCTTCCACTTAGGCCTCAAAAATCATCTCCCCATATTTCCTCTCCCTCCCCACTCTCCCTCCCCCATGATCCCTTAATAATTTACAAATTGTGATTATTTTGTCATATCGTACGCTGTCCGATGTATTCCTTCACTCACTTTCCTGTTGTCCATACCCCAGGGAAAAGGTTATCTGTAGATCCCTGCAATTAGTTTCCCTTTCTACTCCAGTTTCCCTCCAACCTCCCGGTATCACCACTCTCACCACTGTTACCAAAGGGATCATCCATCCTGAATTCCCCATGTTTCCGGTCCCTATCCATATCAATGCACATTTCCTGGTCTAGTTGTATTTATAAGATAGACTTAGGAACTTGACAGTGGGAGGGAAGGAAGCATTTAAGAACTAGAGGAAAGTTGCATTGTTGCTTTCATCATTTTGTTAAATTATTTTTTCTGATTTTCTTTAACAGATTGTTATTGAGTTATCTTTAATCATGCAAATTCATTTTAAATTAATCTAGTTATATTCACTCTGTCAGTGCACTAGTTCTGGTATCCAAGTATTATGTTCTTAATTTCTTTTTTGTTTCAAATATTTCATATAGTTTGTGCATTTGTTCTTGTAGTGCTTTTCTGACATCTTCAAATGTTTTGTCAGTGTTTTTTGTTTATTCTGTCTGCTATTTCCTCATCTATTAATGATACCTAAAAGTCTTTCTTTTGAATTCCTTATCATGTGTTCCTCAGAAAAGCTTGTTGGCTTTGTATGTGGGTCAGTTGGTTGGCCACTTCGACTGGTTTCTTCATATAAACCGCTGTTGTCTGCTGTCTCAGAGACACTGCAGTGTTGTATTTGTATCTAGTTGGTGACTATGTTGTTGCACTTTAATGAAGTTTTTTTTTTTTTAGCAATTTTGTTAACTTAATTTTTTTTATTTACCTGAGTTGGTCAGTTGTGCTCCTCTGTGACTAGTTTGACAGGAGTTAACCACCTGTCTCCGTGAAGTGTCAGAAAGACAACCCAATCTGGCCTGGAACGAGTACAGCAAGCATGGAAGCAAAACCAGTGAGACTTCATATCACATCTGTTGGCTATGTTAGCAGTAGAGTTCAATCCTAGAAAAATACATCATCCTTGGTGAAGTAGAAGCTCAGAGAAAAGAGAAAGAACTGAAAGAATGTGGATTCAAACAGTGGCCGAAGCAATGGTCTCAACCAGAATTGTGAGGCTTGTGAAGGATCAAGCAATGTTTTGTTCTGTTGTGCAGGGTCATATGAGTTGGAACTGACTCACCAGCATTCACTAATAATATAAACCCCTTTCCTGATGAGTGTAAAGGATGGTAGTGTGTGCACTATCCTCTGCTTACTGTTCATGCAGATAAATTTCAGGTGGGTACAGGTGGTCTTGACCATCATCCGTAATTGACAATGTGGTACAAGAGCAGGTGATGGCCTTCACTCAGTGAATGGGGTTGCAGGAGGTGAGGCTGTAGCTGGACCATGGGGACACTATTGTAATCACCTTCCAAGATTAGGCAGAGCTCGAGAAAAGAGGGAAAAGAGCAACAGAGAAATAAATAAAGATAAAAGAGACTGAACAATGAGGAGTTTATATCAAAGATTCAAGTAGAAAGCAAATGTTTTGAGAATGATGATGGCAACAAATGTACAAATCTGCTTGACATAATGTATGTATGTATAGATTGTGATAAGAGCTGTGTGAGTCCCCAATTTTTTTTAAAAAAGTAAGTAAACATCTAGAAAATAATGCTGGTGACATATGCATAAATGCTTGGTAAAATTGATGGGTGGATTGTTATAAGAACTATAAAAACCCCCAATAAAATGATCTTGCAACATTTTTAAAAAGGAAAGCACTAACATATATAAATAATGAGCAAGAAAAATCTTGAAAAGTGAATAGCCATGTTATCATGCATATTTCATTAAAAAATGGATTATTACAGAGGGAGTTAGGCTGAAATGTAACACCTTATCATTTAGTCTCCTTTGACTCATTTTAAATTTGTTGTTTTTTTTAATATTGTCTTCTTCTTTTCAATTGAGCTTTTTCTATATTTCATTATTGTTCTTGGTTCCTGTTGTTCATTTGTTTTATATTTTTTCTGTTCAAGAAATTTAGGCTAGATCAATCTATAGAGACAGTAACTGGATTAGTGGTTCCTTTGAGGTAAGGCAGGGGAGGTTAAGGGGAGACTGGAAGCTAATAATGATGAGTGCAAGAACAATGAAACTTTTCTAAAATTGATCGTGCTGGTGATTATACAACTCTTCTTAATTTGTTCAAAGTATTGAACTGTATGATTTGTGGATTATATGCCAGTAAAACTGTTTAGCAATGAAAAATGAGCAAACACTGCAAAAAAGAAAGACAGAATAGAGCATATCTCAAGCAAGATTAAGATATTAAGAAAATGGCAGGAAAATAAAGAACCAGGCAGCGAGGAAAAGATTAAAAGAGAGACGAGTAAAGAAAAAGAAGGACAGGCAATAAAACCAAAGAGGGAAAATCAGGGAGAAAGCCAGGTAAGCAAAAGAAAAGAAGAAAAAACTGTGAGGCTTAGGGCAGAGCACCCAACTGATGCGCCTGTGGACCAAAAAGGCAGTGGAGGTAGAACATGCAGTGTGGTTCAAGGTGCTCTGCCGGCAGGGAGAGTCATGAGAGTTACCGGAACCCGGAACGGAACTAAACTCTTATCAGCCCGGACTGGGACTGGAGGCAAGGTTTCTAGTTCTGGTAGTAGGTTCTGCCATCCCACCGGGTGGCAGAAAACAAAACTTCCATCCAGCACTGCATGCTTTGCTGCCCTGAGGAAGGGAAAAGCACATTCCTCGACATGGAAATGGCATTTACCGGGCACGCGTTCTGAAAGGTGCTACACTGTCGGCAGAGGGTGCCTGCCTTCCCTGGGGTGGGTGGTGTCGTGGACTGCTCGGTGGGCGAGGCTCTGTGCAGGCTGACTACACTGGATCTCTGGAAAGGCATGCAGAGCAGGTGGAAGATCACACCTGAACCAACACCCGCTGTCTGGATTGCGTGAGTAGTTCTTCAGAAGTGGAGGTGACTGTTGAATCCCTGGCCTGCTTGCAAATGTGCAGGATGGCCGTACGGCCTCAGACCAGTTGGGAATTGACAATTCAATCTTTTTCCTGTTCCCAATTTGGGACTCAACTTCTCTTATTCATTATTTGCTGCATTTCCGTCCTTTTCTGTGAAACTCAGTCTGAAGATTATCACTTATCCCTGCTCTGTTTGGTCTCCCTTGCCTTTGATGTCAGGAGTCCTACAGAGAGGATGAGCCTGTCTGCCTAGCCCACCATCTTGACAGAAACCTCAATAAATCTGTGTCACTCATTTTTGTTTAGTGTAATTATTACTGCCCATTTCATTTATGTCTAGTTCCCTTTTATTTTTGTTTACTATATGTCTTTGTCACATTTTCCCCAAATATTTCCAATGTTTCTTTTGGAAAAAATTTATTTTTCCTTATGCTTTCAAAATAATAAATTGTATTTTTGTTCTTACAAAGATTGTACTCAAGATACATAACATAATCATTGACTCCTATTTATTTATGCATTAAGTTCTTTTAAAAGGAACACACTTCGACGTTATCACCATGAGTCAGAATAAACCAATGCTCACTGGTTTACGAGTGTCCATTGTAGTTATGGGATAAAAGCACCTTAGGGAGGTAGGGAAGCTTTTTTAATGCTTCACTTATCTTCTCTCACTTTCCCCCCAGACAGTAGTAACCTGCTCTTGTCTACAGAGCTGCTCCACATGTTGCATGTCAGCCAAAAAGTACTGTTGGGCACGGAGTCCATAAAACCAGGTGCTAACCGATCATCTCCCCTTCCTCTCTGCCTCACATGGTTTATGGATTATAACCCAAAGAGGTTTCTTCTAATATTTTGTCTTCATAAAAGATATTGAAACATATCTTGTAAATTTGGGAACTAAGTAGAATCCTCACAGTAGAGTTGTCTGATGAATTGACTGGTCCCAGGTTCATCTTCTCATTCGAATAAATTCCTGATTGAAGACCCAGATGTTTAAATAGCAGCTAATCAAACTAAATATCAACAACAAATACCAGAGTTTGCTTGCAAGCTCTTAGGTTCAATAACTTGAACACTGTTTCTCAGTGACCTGTTATAAACTCTGGCAATCTTGAAAACTGTATAGATACCTGAAAAATAACTATTTCTATATTACAAAGAGAACGGTGCTTGTAAAATAATATTTACTCAATGTGTTATAAAATGCATGAAACACGTTGACATATCAGGAGATTTGTTAAATTTTCTTTGAGCTAAAAATTGCATGTCAGTTGTTTGTGTAGTACTATTTAGCAAGTTCAGAATATTATTTTAATAATGAATTTGATTCTAACTTGATCTCTACCATCACCAAATCAAGGATTTTTTTTTCTTCTCACATCACTGCCCTGGTGGGAGTAGGAAGCTCCTGGCGAGCTGTTGCTGGATTTGAACCTTCAACCCTATGAGCTGCAGTCCTGCACACAACCACTGAGCCACCAGACTCAGACCCAAATCAATGATTTTAATTGAGGAATTTACAACATTCACTATGGAATTTTTATTCATAATTTTAGAAATCTGTCTAAAATTGTCTGTCTTTGATATATCCTAATATTTTCTCAACTATATATTATATCTTGAGATCTTTATGAAAATTAACCATTTTACAGAGAGGCACAAGTATTTTACTTAATATTTTAATCGGCTTTATTTTAAATTTGTATTGCTTTTCTGGTTAACTATTATCAAGATTTAAGTTTTAAGAATTAATCAATACAATTTTAAGCTTAGCTTCTACAGATACTTTCCTTGACAAAAATATTGTAACAAAAGTGGTCTCTGTCAGGATAATGTATGTTTTAAATTTGGATACAATTGGACCAAACCAAGAATTCATGAACTTTCTCAAAGAAGTCTAGGGAGGTTTCAGACTATTGTCAATCAAGAATTACTTGGGAGTAAAATTAACTACACCGTACTGAGTGAACAGACATATATCATAAGGTCTAACTAAGAAATTTGCTGATATTCAATGTTTTATTTCCAAGATATCACACCAATTTATTTTCTTTTCCTCATTATTCTAGATACATATTTTAGTATCTAATCATCTAGCTTAGGTTTTTGTACCTCAAGCAGGAGTAGAAGAAATTATAGGCAAATCTTCCACAACTGGGACTACATATAAGAGTATAATATAAATACCTACCCAATTTAGCCCCCAAATTAATACTACTGAAATTGCTACCATAAGAGAAATAATTCTTCAAAAAGAAATGGCCTTTTCTTAGGTCATGTATAAGAACAACCACAAAAATTTCTAAAGGAAAATTTTTATGGTAAAAAGACCTAGAATGAATAGAAACGAGATTCCCACACTCCTCCCTAAGACAATCTACTTGACACCTCCCTAGGAGAGTATAGACTTTGGAAAATTCATCTATTCAAAGACTCATTCGACTTTCCCTGGAAATCCACCTCACAAACTTATTGCTGCCAAGTCACAAGAGAGCTAACACTTTAATCTAGCCATTTCAATTAAGAAAAGCTGAAGATCGGTAAACCTATGCAGACCTCACTAATTAAACATTAGTTCAGACACAGTACGGTCAAAAGCAAAGACAGCTGAGAGTAGATTGTCCTCGTTGAGATCATGGAATGAGGTTTCTTGTAAAATACTGAAATTTTTAAATTTTGCTTACTGATCACTAATATTCCTTTTTTTTTTAACAAATCAAAAACTTTTCATTTTATTTGAAGAAAGATTTTTGCGTGCACATTGACATAGTTCTCCGAGTAGCAGGAAGGATTAATTAAAAGGTCATTTAATTAGGTACACGCTGGTGAAATTTTTGAATTCCAATAGCAAATACAATTTCTTACTAGCTTCCAAGTGAACAGATATTTTTCAAAGAAAGGAAGTCAGACTAATTTTTATTTATATTGTTAGAACTTAGAAGTAAATAAAATATCTACTAATATTAAAAAGCTATAAAATATAGGTAAGTATTCACTTGTCAAATAAACATCTAGATCATGTCAGACAAACAAGATGTCAGAAATACATGTACTAAAAAAATCACAAATATACAACAAATCATGGTGATATAATTAATTCAGGGCAAAGAAAGATACTGTACAAACTAAGGGCAACAGGGAGGGCGAAAGTGGTGAGTAATGAATTTTCGTTATTACCTTTAAATGGATCGTTTTATTATGATTGGATACTTTTTATTTTTATTTTTTATGATCATTTTATTGAGGACTCTTACAAAGCTTACTACAATCCATACATCAATTGTTTCGGACAGATTTATACATATGCCGTGGGCATCAAACGTGGGTGGGTACCGGCTTAGGGTTTAGGTTCTAGATTTCTATAGCGTAGAGCCAGTGGAACTCCCTTCCTCTGCCAGGGTCAGAGAGTTACTCGTCTTTTTGTCAACTTGTCCTTTTGTTTGTTTGCTTTATTACACAGCTGTGATGTCCCTTATTTAATGAGCTTTTTATGTGAATGACTGAAAGAGAAATTTTGCTTTATTATAATGATTACTTTATAATATTTGCCTTTTAAAATACTTTGTAGCTAGAATTCTTACACTGTAAAGCCTTTCTCTGTATTGTTGCTCTCACTGATACCTGGATAATGGGGTCTTTGTTAGAGGCGCTTCATTCTAAAGTCAATGCCAGCAATCTGATTGACTTATATTTGCCATCAAATCTCTAAATCTGGACATTACCCAGACTCTTTAGATCTATTGTTTTCAGCAGTAAGTCTCTACCCAATTCTATTTCAAATACTAATCTTTTCTGGCACTGTCCAGAATTATTAACAATTTTCCAGGCATATTGTTTCAATTTACCTCCATTTTTATAGTCTTTGTTAAAGAGGAAAAACTAACAAAAATAATTAAGCAAACAAACAAAAAACCTATGCCAAAAATACAGAGCTATTTTATCCAAGTACTGTTAGTTAACTCACGTGTCCAAGGATAAATGCCCATTATCTTCCATTTCGTAAATGGGAATTTTTTTATTAAATATTGCTTCTAGATTTCCAATACAAGCATGCACAGGTTTATTTTTTTAATGCAAATATTCAGGAAGAAACCACTGAAAACCTTATGAAGGCTTATTAGCAACCCATGGTATGGAAAGGACAACTTTTTCCTGAAAGGGAGAAGGAATAGAAGCACTTGCTGATGAAGATAAAGAATTGTAGTCTTCACAGCTGGATCAATCAGTAATATCATGATGAACAGATAAAAGGTCAAAATTGTCAAGTGTTTTTGTCTTACTTGGATCCACAATCAATGCTCATGGAGCAATCAAACACCAAAAAAGAGAAAACATATAGCACAGCGTCAAGAAGGTGACCCCAATGACATCGCACCTCTGAGATATACCTTAAGACAAACAAGCAAAACAAAAGAGAGAGAAATAAAAAAGACATATTGCATTAGGTATATCTGATGCACCCGCTCTCTTTAGAGTCCTGAAGAGCAAGAATGTTACTTTGAGGACTAATGGAGCCTGACCTAAGCCATGGCATTCTTCATTTCATCATATGCATGTCAAAGTAGGGTATTGAAGAAGGAGAACAGAAGAACTGATGCATTTGTACTATGGTGCAGCAGAAGAACGTTGAAAGAGCCATGAACCGCTGAAAGGACAAGTGAATTTGTTTTGGAAGAAGGAGGCCCAGAGTGCTTCTGAGAGGCGAGAATGGCCAGACTTTGACTAACGTGCTTCTGACATATTGTCAGGAGAGACCACTCCCTGGAGAAGGACATCACGTTTGGAACAGTGGAGGGATGGTGGAAAAAAGGAAGGCCTTTGATTAGATGGATGGACACAATGACTGTCTCAATGGGCTCAGGCATAGGAACAGTCACGAAAATGGCATAAGACCATGGGATGTTCTGTTCTGTTGTGCAGAGGATTACTATGGGTCAGAACCTTCTCTGTGGCACCTAACAGCAGCAGCATGTACTAATCTCAGTCTTGCTAGGGTGCCTTTCAAAGAATAAAAGAAAAGAAAGGACCAAAACAAAATGACCCATAAAGAGTAGCTTTCAAGGGGTTTGGCGGAACAGTTAAATCCAAAGCTTATGTCAGCTCAGATAGTTATGATCACTGTTTCTTGAGGGATCAAAAGAAGTAATCTTGATAGATTTTCTCATAGAGCACTATGGAGTGTTAATAAAAATGAAAATTGTATCTGTTAAAAAAAAACGGGGGAGGGGGTCTAGATATTTGTACAGAAGAAATCTCTTTCCCTGATGACAGTGCACCTGATCAGTCTTCAAGGATGTCAAGGGCTGTCCTATCTGGATTTTGTTGGGAAGACTTACCCCTTCCACACTGTGGTGCTGGTATTGCACTTCTGCCTTCTTTTTGTTTCTAAAATTCAAAGAACATTTATAAAGAACACAATTTGAGTCCTTCAATGTGTCAAACTGCCATTTTAATGGGATGTAAATGGAAGAGCTCAGAAGTATAGGCGAATGGGTTAGAGAAATGAAACATCACCTTCAGAAGGCTGTGAACCTATGGGAAGGGAAGAGTGACAAAGAGTAGATTCATAGTTTGATATATTATAGTTGAATTCAAGCTTCTCTATTTTGTAGTAATATTTTTCTTATACCCTTGTATAGGGACCTTATAGTAGGACCCAAAACAATTGCCTTTTGTCATACTATTTCTCTAAGAGCCAAACCATTCTTTCTCTACAAAAATAACACTGAAAATGATATTGTTTATGGCCCATATAAATATGTTCTTATGTGGAAGAATAGCATGGGAGAATAAATTCTGATGTTGAAATGTCTGCTACATATGGGTCAATGTTGCCGTGAGATGTTAGTAGTCACCTTACTCCTGAAACACCAGCATGCATTGCCCTGATAACTCTAAAGTGCATGTCCAAAATAAAAGAACTAAATCTGAAAATAACCTATTAATAACAGACTTTACTGGAATGGACCCCTTTGTTCCTTGACTAGTTTTGAGTGATGCATTCCTGCTATAACAGAGATATCACAAATTGTGGCTATCACAAAGAGAAACTTATTTTCTCAGTTTAAGAGGCTAGAATTCTGAATTCAGGGTGACTGCTCTAGAGGCAAGCTTTCTGCCAACTCTGCAGAAATGGCCTTGACTTCTTTGGGTATCTGTGGTCACGGCATTCTTTAGAGATCTCCCGGTGGTTAATCCTAAATCTTTAGCTTGACCTAGAAGGTTTTCAGTGCAAGCATGTTTGGTCCAAAAAGTGCATGTGCCTCCTCGCTCTTCTTTCCTGGTAAGTAGTCAGGTGCCTCTCTCTCTTCTATCATCTCTGTCCTTTTGGTCACATCCCAAAGGAACACCCCTTTCGTCCTATCAGGGCTGGGTAAAGTATTACATCCCACCCTAATCCCTTCCTCATTGCATAAGTACCTACAGTAAACTATTTGTGGGAAGTGGGAGTGGTCACATCTGACTTCCGTTGCTTTCCCTATTGTCATGAGGCAGCAGCAAGAGAGAGCCTGCTTCACCTACTCTGACACCAAACTTACGTCCACCAGCACGCTACATTCAAGTTGGGTTCAATAATTCATTGAAATGGCCACACAGAATTTATGGACAACATTCACAAGGAGGTTCGTTAGGGACGTTAATAAGTTACCACAAATCAGGGTCAGCAAGCAGTAAGGTATAGTCATTGGTCCATAGCAACCTGTCTCAGCCTCTCGGTCACATGGTAGCCAAGTTTCACTTTGGTCTTTCGTCTCTCCACTACCTGGTCCCTTGGCCTTGGCCTCCATGAATCAGGAAGCTAGCTTGTCACGCTGCCTCATAATCTTGGCACGGCTCCTCTGGTTCTGTTCTACAGTCTCCATGCCACAGTCTCTGGTCTTGGTCTCTGTCATTTCTAATGGAGACCTGAAATGTGCCTTCTGATGATCTTAGCCTGTCTCTCTATCCCAACATTGGCTCTTAGACACCACGGAATGGCTTGGATGAAGGTGCAGCTTTCATATTTCAAAGAATTTAAAAAACTACTTCACATATCATGCAGTTTCATCATTCATTCATAAGCGAAGATATTTGTAATAATAATCAAAATCAATTTCAGAACATTTTCTCCTCATACCCATTGTTTTTAACTCTCCATTTGTCCCCGTTTTCCCTTTAGGCAATCTCCCTACCCTGGATCTCATATACAGAAAATCATACAAAACACAAACAGGAAGCAAACGAAAAGAACAACTAGACAAAACAGAAAATCTCAATTGAAAAAAAATTAGAAAATGTTAAAAATGGAAACAGCTTTACAATGGGTCAAAATGGAGATCAAATCATAAAGTGTTACATTTTAACCTAAGTACATTGACCATAATCAACTTTACAAGGTTCTGTCTGAAAACAAGACTGTTCACATCCCTGGACAATGTTCAGAGGCTATTCACTGGAAGCCTAATCCATGTGAGGAGCCTGAGAATGCATTTTGGGCTTCTATTGTCAGCCATCATACCATCAAGGAAAAAGAAGGATGGTATGTAAGTCATATCCTCTAGTAAAGTAGCCTTAAAGATACCCTCCCAAGGAAACAAAAGGTATGTGTTGGTTTCCATCTTCTTCTAAGGTCACCACTTAAATCCACCTTAATTCTAGCCATTAATATGATAAACTCCATTCAAATTTGAATTGCAGTCACAGGCATACCAGAATTATAACACATCATGTAGAATTATGACTAGAATGACCTTTTTATTAACTATAATTGACTGGCAAATTAAACCATTACATAGCTGCTAAACATCTAAGAATCATGGCAAACCCAAGTTAACACATATTTGGAGAGGGCACAAATCAATCCATGACAGCACATTATTCTGAAACTTCAGAGAGCTATTTGTATTCTGTCCTATATTATATCTAGTGTCACTGATGAACTTGTCATCACTGCTGAACATATACCTTTAGAATCCTTTGATAAAATATCAAATAATAGAATAAACAGATTTCCTTCTTGAATAACTGAGGCAGAAGGATATATATGCTATTGCTAACCCTCTAGTTATGCCTAGATGAAAAATTTAGACAAAAATTTAAAATTTAAAGAAACTGTGCTAACAAGTTAATGTGTTTAAATCAGAAGAGTCTGAAGGAAGGGATCAGTCAGCCAGGGGAGAACACAGTACCAACGAGCACACATTTCTCCAGGTCTTTAAGGCTTCCTTCCCACCAGTTCTACCTTATAAATCCAGCTAGACCTGCGCTGGTACACTGGTACAGATAAGAGCTCTCAACTCACAGAATCCAGAGCCGATAAACCCTTGAGGAACAGCAATGGGACTAGCAATACCATAGGGGTGCGGGGAAATAGGGGAAAGGGGGGACTGATTGCAATGATCACTGTTTACAACCCCCATAACCCCTCGGTGGATGGACAGAAATAGGGGTGAATGGAAAGAGCATATCTATAAAATATAAAAATAATTTATAATTTATCAAGGATTCATGAGGGTGGAAGGGAGGAGAAGGGAGGGGAAAAGAAAGGAACTGATACCAAAGACTCAAGTAGAAAAAAAATATTTTGAAAATGTTGATGGCAACATATATCCAAGTGTGCATGATACAATTGATGTATGATTGTCATAAGAGCTGAAAAAATCCCCAAAAAATGATTTATTAAATTTGTAAAAAACTGAAGACTATACCCTGCTTAGAAAATTGGGTGCAAGACAATTCTCAGAACATTTAGTTACTTATAATAAACCAGAAAATTGCATATATTCTCCATGTAGTCATTCAAGGAAGATTTCATAAGTGCTTACATTGTAACTACAAAAAATGAAAACATATGTAATCTCATATAAATCAGGTATGCTTTCTCCCAATTTTGTAACTATCAACTATATATCAACCAACAATTGAATTTTATTGAAATCCCTTGCAATTAAAAAATACTGAGCTATCTCCTCTTTAAATTATGGAATTCAGTATTTTCAAATTTTGTGATTCTTAGTTTGTAAATGACATAGCATCTCAAAAAAAGCCATTTCATTTTTATTCCAACCAGACATTACTATTTTTGCTCAGTGATACCCTATTATCCTGTCAATCATTCATTTCCTGTAACAAATTCCACTCACTATATTCCTGACAGAATTTGATAATTTCTAGAATGTAAAGTGTGTTGTCTTTTTCTTTTCTCTTTAGCCTGCTAAAGATTTGCTGATTGTTTTGACTTTAAAAATATTTTGGAAAATATTAGTCTTTGGCATAGAGTTGACCACATTGTTATTAGTATGACAGTACTAATATGAATCCACTTCCAACTGCTATGCTACGCTTCCTAAGAATTGGCTATGCTCACAGTGCAAATTCTCTCAGTTCATATTCCATTAATGAAATTCCTTCACAAGCACACTCTCTTTTAATTAGTTTAGGAATTTTGTATAAAGGAACTGGCACTAAATTCTGGTCTATGCTCTTCAATAAACTACGTGCACGACTGTATCAAATAATTTTGTCCTTCTCAGTTTTTCTCATATATAAAATAGGACTTGAGATGGGAAAAGTTGAAATAAATTACTGCAAAGGTTCTAAATTATATGATTTATTTAATATTCTATAGATGCTGCTTAGATCTCCAACACATTTCTACTAGACAAAATTAGTGTAGTTCTCAGTAGACCCCTTTCAGCTATCTGTTTTTTCATTAATTCAGTTCAGAACGTCTCACACATGCAGGGATTTTTCTATACCTCACTTCTTTTCATCTGTGCAAAAACATATACTTACTAAATTAACTGAAGGATAGTCCAACCTAAAGATATGTAACTCAGAATTAGAGATCTAATCCTCATAATTTAGCATTCCACTGACTTCAATTTATAAGTAGCACTTATCTATGAAACCAATAGTATGATTAATTACCCAGAATTACCCAGATCAACACGTCAAACTTTCCACATGATTCAAAAATCTTAAGAACTACATATCTAAAGTTCAAAGCCTTGATCTTGGGCAATCAGTTAAATATCATAATAATCTTTCCTGGAAGCATGTTTTTAAATTGTTTTTAAAACTTCTTAAGACTTGCTCTTAATGAAATTTGGGGTAAACAATTATACTCGTTCTTGCTTCAGTAAATGTAATTTCCAGTTTCAAATGTGACTGAGCCAAAGAACTCTATTTTATGTAGATCCACAACCAGTACCCATGAAAACTCCGGTTAAGAAACAAACCGATGTATTTTCTCCAATGTGTTGTGAAACTCTGCTGCATAAAGCCCTCTTTTAGAGTCTTTATAAAGATGTCACTTACCCAAAGCTGGTGTTTTCAGTTGCTTTGCATACATACAAAACCTGGACATGGCTAAGGCAGCCTCGAGGAGGTGTTGAAGAAGAACATTGAACACACTGGGAATGGCCTGAAGGATGAATCGATCTGTCATTGGAGAGCAACAAGCAGAATGCTCCGTGAAAACAAGCATGTCAGGACATTGTATCACTTCCTTTGAAGACACTTTCAGGAGGACCCACTCCCTGAAGAAGGACATCATGCTTGGTAAAGCAGGGGCACAGAAAACCCCGTAACAAAATGGTCTTTTACAGTGGCTACAAAAACAGGCTCAAACAAAGCATCAACTAGGATGATGGCACAGAAGAAGGCATTCGCCGTTATTGTGAGTCAAAATGCCTATTCTTTTTTGGCCATTATTCATAGTTTAATTATGAATCAAAATTGACTTGATCATAACAAAAACAACAAAAGTCCTCCACAAAATACACATTGCCATATTGTTACCCCCCAAACTCCCCAAATCTACTAAGGCGAGCATGCACTTAAAAAAGAGTGGAGACTTGAAGCTATGGAGAGCTCCAAGGGAGGTATCTTAATTTATCCAGAGGAAGGGGGCTGAATCAGCAACAGTACTGTTTCAATAAAGCCATCAAAGTAAAACAAGAAAAGCTCTGTCAGGCACTCCCCAGGCAACATTCCGTTGCTCATTGGAGTCTGCTTCCCTAAGACGTTCATCAGAACAACTTCTTGATTTTTCAATGTAAGCCACATTTTAAAATTCAAACATCAAAATCATGATTATGTGATCTCTAGTTTCAAACTTAGAAAAAAGGGAATAGTTCTCTCTGTACATAGATGATAATACTGGAACTCCTGTTTGGATTAATGGAATTTGTAAACTCCAGCATTTGCTGATTTCATTTTACACCCTCCTTTAAGTATAACTATAAATGGCTACATCACATTGCATATGGACTTTTATAGCTTTGGCCGAGGGTTGGCAAACTTCATAAATGGACAAATGTCAATAGGTTTACTTGCTGGGTAATATTGTCTAACACAAATATGCCATCTTGCTATTGTAGCTAAAAGCAGCCAGAACCTACATGAATGGGTGGGCTTAGCTGTGCTTCACTAAAACATCATGTGCAAAAAAGGTACTATATCAGTTTCAACTCAGACCTTGGCAAATGTGTTTTCTAGTATATATAATTTTTTTAACTGACTGGAGAGTTTCTTTTTACTGGCCTGGCTAAGGTTGATGTTTTTAATGGCAGGTTCTCCTTATAAATCAGAGCCAGTGGATTGCTAAGTCATAATACTAAAGACTCTAAGTTTAAATTTATATATATTTATATATGTATATATATACATATATATTTCTTTTCAACCTCTTGCCTAGACCGTGTATTCATAAAATCACCAAGTCAAGTAATTTTGTACTTAATCTTAAAATGGGTTGAGTGTTTTCACTTTTTACTTCTTTGTTGTTTGTTTTAGCAATGTGTGAGACTGCCACTGAAGTATATTTTTCCTATTCTTTAAGGCTGTAATTCTGATACAAATAAGCAACCAGAAATATATCTTCAATTTATGCATTCTGCTAATAATTGAAACGTTAGACGCTCTTTGGTGATCCTCCAAATATTATCATTTTTGAAGGCTTTTCCATGTATATTGTAGTTTGATATAACTTATTTCATCTCATTTTCAAAGCAATACTATGAAATAAACATTTTTGAGCCTTATTTTGTGACTGAGAAAACTAAACATATAATGATTTACTTAGAAAGTCTTGGAACCAGGATTTGAAGCCAGGTCCGATACCAAAATGATAGCAACTTCGCTGCTCTTCAACAAATGATAGCAAAAATATCAGCTTACTTTTGGGCAATAAGCCCAATGACATTGATTGTTCTAAATCCAATAACTCAGAATTCATTATCAACATTTCTCCATCTTCTAATGCACAAGGTTTATCATGACAAGCTACAAGTCCACATACACTATTGTGTAAATATAACATCAACTACTCCCCTCGTTTACATTTGATAATACAATCAAATATTTTAAATAATATTAATTGTATAAATCTAGCTTTTCAAACATTTCCTGGGCCCTACTGATGAAAAATCATTGAATTCTGAGTTGTGGTGTTAGTGATGAATATTTTTTTTTATTAATTTTGGGGGGCTCTTACAGCTCTTATAAGATTCAATACATCATTTGTATCAAGCATATTTGTACACATGTTGCCATAGTCTTTCCAAATATTTTCTACTTGAGCCCTTGGTGTAAGGTCCTCCTTCTCCCTCCTTTTTATAAAATATAGGTTTTATTGGGGGCTCTTACAACTCATAACATTCAATACATCATTGATATTAAGCACACTTGTACACAGGTTGCCGCATTCATTTCCAAACATTTTTTCTACTTGAGTCCCTGGCATAAGCTCCTCTTTCCCCCTTTCCTCTAGTTTTTTTAAAATTCCAGCTCCCCATACTGCCCTTCCCCCTTATCCTCTCCCATGAAAGCCTAATAATTTACAACTTATTACCTCTTCATATCGAACACTGTCCAATATGTCACCTCACCCACCCTCCCTCCGCACCCCAGAGAGGAGGTCACAAGTAGATCCCTTAAATTAGTTCCCCCTTTCTACTCCACCATCCCTCCACCCTCCCAGTGTCACCACTCCCCCCACTAGTCCTAAGGGATCATCTATCTTAAATTCTCCATGTTTCCAACTCAGTGTATACCCTCTGGTCTAGCTGAATCTGTCTGGTAGAATTGGGATCATGATAGTTGGTGGGAGGAAGCATTTGAGAACCAGAAGAAAGTTGCACATTTCATTGCTACTACACTATACCTTGACTGGCTCATCTCCTTGCTGCATCCCCTCTGTAAGAGGATGTCACTTCACTTATTGATGGGCTTTGGGTCCCCAATCTGAACTCCCCCTCATTTATAATGATATAATTTTTAGGTCTTTGAAGCTTGATACAGGACACCTTGTGGCACCTTTTGACACCTTGTGGTTGCTCAGGCTGGTGTGCTTCTTCCATGTGGTCTTGCTTTTTAGTCGATGGCCATTTGTTTACTTTCAAGCCTTTAAGACCCCACATACCACATCTTTTGATAGCCAAGCACCATCAGCTTTCTTCACCACATTTTCTAATGCACATATTTATTGTCAGAGGTCGTATCAGGAAAGTGAGAACATAATGCTATTATTACTAGTTCTTGAAACCTGATAATTGATCCCTTTGACATCTCTTGGACCCACAAACTGGTGATGAATATTTAATATTCTATAGATTTCCAAAAGAACACACAAGTCATCCTAAGAAATACAACCAGAACACTCCATAAAAACTAAGGTGCCAAAGCTTACTTTGAATATATAATCAGAAAAGCCAATTGCTAGGAAAAAACATCTGGTTGGTAAAATAAAAAGTTAGCAAAAGTGAGGGAATCTTCCCATGAGGTAAATTGACAGGATAGTCACAGCAATGAACTCATACCAATGATTATGGAAACGGCATATGACAAGACAACATTTAGTTATTTTATACATAAAATCTCCACAAGTTGGCTCAACTTGACAGTAACTAACAGCAATAATCATCTATATTAAAAATTTCATCTAAAATCTATTTCCTATGTAATTGTTCATAGTCTTCTTATTATAGATTTGTGTCAGACTTCTAGAATCCAGAGTAAGTTGATAATTAGTTAAATGATCCTGTTATCATATGAGAATCATTTCTACAGTCCACAAAGTTAGATAGTATCTAGACTTGACATAGAAATGGATTGTGAGCTGTAAAATAATCTCTCATGTAGCTCCTCACCCAACTCGGTCTCTGTCTAATCTAAAACAAGGGAATATCAAATTTGAAAGAAAAACACAAACTACTTCTCTTAACTTTACATAATCCTTCCTAAGCAGAAATGACATTCTTACCATTTTTCTTTTTGTATATATTTATAAATGCATACAAATATCTTATATGCATATATAATTTATATTATATCATTATGTGTCCATAAATATATATTATATAAATCTACTGTTGCTTCACATATTTGGTATATGTGCCGCCAAAGCAAGCACGCTTCATATATTTATAAATATGTAAATATAGTGGCTGTAAATTTAATTGTATGGTTTCATAATTTTTCAAAACCTCAATTTTTCTCCATTCTTTTCTCCCAGATCTCATTTTTTTCTATTTCACTTTGAGATATTCATCATAAATTTTTAGTCTTTTCAAAATATGTTTCATAAATCTAAAGGCAGAGAATAAAAAAAAAATTAAGGGGGCGTGCTGTTTTGTTCTTCTCAATAATCACTATGCTTTTCATCAAAGACTCAAAACCTAAAAAGGGAGCAAAGCTTTTTCAGCATAATGGGGTGATAACCCCTTTGCCTCTCAGGTGCTGAAACCTCACATGATCCCCTCAACTTCTTAGAGTCTCTGATTTGTTGTGAGTTTTCCAAAACCAGACCCAGCACCAAGGATATTAGAGGCACATTGGTTAAGAAGTAGACTTTTGAAATTCATCAGCAACTCTGCTAGTAAAAGGACTTGATAGTTGGCCCCAAGGAGATCCCAGCCCAGAAAACTCCACGAGGCAATTCTCCTGTCACATAAGATCACTGAGTCAAAATCCACTCTGACCCCATGACAACTTGCAAGGGCTGAAGTGGGGATCATGATCCCAGCAATGACCAGGATCTTGGTGACAGAAGTGAGACACAGAAGGGAGTGTTATGGGACTGCTCGGGGCAACTGGGGCTCAATCTCCTCTCCAAATCCTCTGGGGGACTGTCAAAAATCCCTCCGAAAGGCTATGTCTCCTGCAGTGAGGAGAAAGGGGGAGATGTTGAGCTACTTTCTCATGCCCATCATTCCTTGAGCGTTGCTCATGAGATGTCAGCTCTCTAGAACTTTTCATATGCAGGAGGTCAAAGAGCACTCTCACGCAGAGATACCAACATGTCTAGGAAAACCTGTCTAGTTGAGGAACAACATACAGAATGAGCAGAAACAGTGGCTACTATGCTCATTTCTAAATGGTATTAAAAATATGTGCTGTCATTACCTCATGAGATGGAGCAAAAGATTAATCATAACTATCACTGACATATCACCTTATATGGCTGAGTCCTGGTGGCGGAGTGGTTGTGTGCAGGACTGTGGCCCACTAGGTTGGAGGTTCAAATCCAGCAGCAAGGCTGGGCCTCCTACTCCCACCACCAAAAGGCAGTGATGCCCAAAAAACAAAAAAGACAAAAAAAATAAATATCACCTTAGAGTTTTTGCATTTACTTTGTAATAAATTCCTTCCTCACCCAATCCTGCAAGAGTGGCTATTGTTGTTGTGCTTGTTGTTATTGTTAGAGTCCATGAAGTCAGTTCCAATTGACAGCAGTCATGTGAACAACAGAACACTACCAGGTCCTGCACCATGATCCCACTGACTGTCATGTGCAAGCCCCTGGATGCAGCCACCACATCAACCCATCTTGTCCCTGGCCATCTTCTGACTGGCTACACTCCGCTTGACCACGCCCCTTTCTAGAAAAGAACTGGTCTGAGAGCATATCCAAAGTGTGTGAGACAAGGCTTGCTGTCTTTACTTCCAAGGAGCATCAGGCAACATTTATAGGGAGGACTTTTGAAATTGCTCCATTTGATACCTTAAAAACCTAAGGCTCATGATAGAGGATATGAGTCATCTAACATTTCAGAAGCAAGAAGGAGAGGGAAGAGAATGTGAACCAAGTATACTATCAATTCCAGGCTTTTCTATCACTAGATTGTGAATGTACTTTAAGCTCAAAGGACGTTAAGTACTATGAGAGGAAGCCAGCCTCTGATACATACATCATGGGTTTGATAGGTGCAGTTGTACAGAAAATTATTATCTATTGTGGTAAATTCATAGAGAGCATGAGACAGAGAGAAATAGTAAGAGTCAGACACATATCATGGCAGCCATGCTAACCCCACCTCCGTCTGGTGGCTGGCATGGAGAGAAGGTGAGAGTGAGATTTACATTGGACTGAGCTTAAATAATCTTTTTGGGGGGAGGGACATCTGAGCCCAGTAAAGAGTGGCTATCCTACAGGTCAGACAGTAATGAGGGGGACGAACCAGAGGTAGATGTAATGGTAGAGGGAGGTTAGTGGAGTCACTCAAACAACAAGATGGGCATATCTATAACTCTTGATAGTTGTGACCTGGCTTCTGACCTCTTGTCCTTGGGTGGGGGTGATTTGGCTAAAGCTTTCAGGGGGAGTGACCCAATAACTGTAGGTAGTGGTTTCTATCTTTAGTGTGAGACACTAAGGCTTCTAGCTGGAGCCATTAGGGAGGCTAACTCCTAAAGTTTTAGGGCTCCCTGTCTCCTACAAGGAAGAGCTCTATGGGAAAGCGTATCAGAAGTGAGTGGACCTTCTTGGTGGTGGGACAATCTATACTCTGATTGTGGTGGATAGCTAATAACCCTAAGAATAGTTTCTGATCTACGCTGGTTGACCTGCAGGTGCAATCATATGCCTCCTGCAGCAAACAGCTTAAGTTTGACATATATTAGGAGAGATAATCCTGGGAGAAATAATCTTGATTCTCACAAAGTATAGCATAGAGTAAGGAGACGAGATGACCCACTCTTTAACAATTTAACAACGTCCCACGGCATTTTAAAATTAAACTAAATATATCACAATACTATTTTTGCATTCTATGAGCATTTTTGTTGCTCCATGTAGACCAAATTTTTAATCAAGGACCCCACCCCCACCACCAAGGGTGTCCAGCTTAAAATCTGGTCACTTTAGATAGAGGTAAACATCATCTTCTGTGGGACCATATCAGCCAGAAAGCAAATCCACAAATAAAGATCCCCTCTACTTTTCAACTGTTCTTCTGTAGAAAAAATGCATTTTCAAAAAGTAAATTAGTCAAATATGAAACCAGTACAGACATCAAGATTGCTTTCTGACCCTTACCCTGGGATGGTAGTCTCTGTGAAGGTGTATCCATGACGGGTCCTGGAAGCCACTGGGGCACATTGAAGAGGGAGCAGATCAGAAGCGAAGGCCATCAGAATATACCTGGAAACAAGGGTAGCAGACAAATTAGACAAAGATTTAATAGCAGGTTGAAGAGCTTCGATATCCTTTTACATGCAATGAACCCAGTACTTTTCTCAATAGAGCTTGGAAAGAAAAATTAAATGAAGCTACAACCTCAATATGGCATTGTTCAAATGAGCGTTAAATGAAGCAAAACACTGACCTCCCCTGGCGTCTCTTCCTGGCACTTCACTCACCATAAGACTCCTCTTATGTAGAAGTAACCATGAAGTAAGGTAGAAAGCACAGAACCAGTGTATTTACTAAGCTTTTTTATTATTATTAGCCTTGCTTACATTACTGACTTGTTCTAAAATTATTCCTGTTCTTGCAAACAGGCAGCCACTTTGAGGGTTTTCTTCAAATATGATTGGCCCTTTTACTTTTCACCATGTACATTTATTTTCCTTCATTTATTAGATTTCTTCAAACATACCCACTACCCACAGGCCTCCGGGCACAGTTTCAAAGATAAATGCTTCAATTATATGAAATGCAGTGGACGTGGAGTAGAATTTCACATGAGAAAGAAGTGAGTGGGTGAGGAAGGGAAGGAGTTTATCAGAGGAGTTGATGCCAAACCAGAAAGGTACGCCTTGTACCACACCCTGTAAGCAACAGGCACTAAGAGTTATTTGCTGGACTCAGTAAATTAGAAAAACTCTTAAAAGTCTGAGGTTGGATTTAAATTTAGATGCCAGCAGTTTAAAGTGGAGTTATAAATCTCACCAAAAAAAAAAAAAAAAAAGATCCCTCTCCTCTAGCCTGTGGCTAGATAGATCTGTGTTCAGAAAGCTAAAAATGAATGCTGGAAAGAAAGTCACTGAACTCATCACAGGCAGACAAAGCAGATGTGTGCAAAATGGGTAAGATATGTCAGCTGTAATAGCAGCTAATTTTTGTGTGCATTTACTACACGCCAACACTATAATAACAGGTTTATATGAATGAATGCATACACAAAATCATCTTATCCAGGCAAAACCTCTTTTAGGCATTTTATCAATGAGAAAATTCCAGGTAGAAGGAGCTTAAGGAAATTGTCCACGGTTACACAACAGATAGAATGGGAGCCATGATTAAACTTGGACAGTTTCATTCCAGAAATGACTGAGTTCTAGTCACTGCCAGGACTAAGGGGAAGATGGGCGAAGGACTAGTTCACTCAGGTGACAGGTTTTCCTTAGAGTGGTGATGGCAGGGAAGACAAAGAAATTCGGAGACATCATGAAAATGGTTGAAGGCCTTCCTGCCTTACAACAGATACTATATTATCCAGGGCTGGGAATAGAGAGTTGGTTTTCCAAAATACTTTTTCTTTCCTTCTTTGGATTAAAAGAAACAAAACAAACCGACTGCCATGGAGTTGATTCTAATTCACAGTAACCCATATGGAATCCTTTCACTCTTTGTGTCAGCAGACAGCTTCATCTTCATCTTGAATGACTATTGGGTTTGAACAGCTGATCTTGCTGTTAGCAGCCCAATGTATAATTCTTTGTGGATTAGAAAAAAAAAAGAAACATCTTATGGACCTTTTTTTTTTTTCACTTGTCCTCATTTCTTTTATTCTTTTTCTTGGTCTTCATTTCATATAGGTCAATGTAGTCGTCAAGCATTTAGGAGAAGGCATAGGAAGGTTATGGGAAAAGGAACAAGGTTAAATATAGTAACACTTTTATGACATAATATTCTAACCTTAGACTAAGGAGCCCTGGTGGTGTAGTCTTACTCCTTGGGCTACCGTCCACAGGTCGGCAGTTCAAAACCACCATCCGCTCCTCGGGAGAAAGGCTGAGCTTACTTCTCTCAAAAACAGCTACAGTTTCAGAAAATCATCGGTGGCCACTATGAGCCAGCTTTGACTCAATGGTACTGACTTACTTCCTCCACTGTGACTATCTGTGCAGGCTATCAACACCTGTGTTTTAAAGAAGCTGTGTTGGGCTGAGCCCCAGTGGCGTTAGTGGTTAAGTGCGGAACTGCAGCCTGTGGGCTTGGCAGTTCAAATCCAACAGCGGCTGAGTAGTGCCCAGGACCACCAGAGGCAGTAATGCCCACCAAAAAAAAAAAAAAAGAAGAAGAAGAAGAAGCTGTGTTTAACTCAACTAAATTTAAGTTGGCATCATATTATCACAAATCAGGTGGCATCAGACCAGAAATCTGTTTACAGATAACAGAAGGATCATGACCAAGCCCCTTCCTGTCTCTGAACTATTTTTTTATGTGTGATCTAATGAAGTATGGTAAGAAGATGAGGGGAAATTGTATTCACCTAAGGATTGAGCCCTGGTGGTACAAGGGTTATGCACCTGGCTACTAACAAAATGTTTACCATTCAAACCAACTCAGCAGTACTATGGGCCGCTAAAAGGACAGCCAATCTGTCTTGAAAGAAATACAGCAGAGTTCTCCTTATGGGCAAGGGTGATGACTCTTCATCTTACATATTTTGGTCAGGTTGTCAGGAGAGACCAGTCCCCGGAAAAGGACGTCATACTTGGTAAAGGGTAAGGGCAGTGAATAAGAGGAAGAAACTCAAGGAGAATGATCAACACGGCAGCTGCAGCAATGGCTCAAGCATCAGAACAATTGTGAGGCTGGTGCAGGCCTGAAGAGTCTCTTGTTTGGTGGTATATAAGTCCATGATGGGTTGTAGCTAATCTAACTGCATGACACCTGACAACGCAGCAACTCCATAAGACCAAGTCTTAGTTAGCCTGCTCCCATTAGTATTGTGACCTTTACAGACCCACGGAGAGCCACTATTGTCACATTGGGTCTCTTGGAGTCCAAGATAGTCTTTTTTTTTTTTAGGCCTCACTGCTCTCTGCTGATGGGAGTAGGAGGCCCAGCCTTTACTCCTGTGAGCTGGAATTGAACCTCCATCCCAGTGGACCACAGTTCCGTGCACAACCACTATGCCACTGGGGCTCAGCCCCCAAGATAGTCTTTATAGCACTATCAAACAAGTTAAGTAGGTAAAACTAAAGGCAAATGGATAGCACATAATCTCTGTATTCTAATCAATAAAATTTTTACTAGGAATTTGTTCTTGATTAGCTGGGTGGTACATTTAATAAGCACAGCTGCTAACCTAAAGATTTGAGTCTACTCAGAAGCACCGCAGAAGAAAGACCAGGTGGCTTCCTTGAGACCTTAGTTTTCAGAGGAGCTCAAGTCACTGTTTTCAATTGGTTCAGTTTTTCTATTTTAGGAAATATAGGGCATCAGACAGCTAAGCTCCTTATATGACAGAGCAGAAACTGGAAATCTCCAGACTACTTCATTTATAGAAGTGCTGATTACCCTGACCTAATATTATTAAACATTTCTAGGTGACAGAATACAGTTATAGCTCTTTAATCGTACTTCACTAGCTCACCATAAAACTTAATTCAGAGTCATGAATGGACTTTGGTCATGGCCCTTCTGTCATTCTATAGATACATTTCTGGTCTGGTGCCATTTCACTTATAACAATAGATGTCAATTTCTGAAAAACCATTTCATTGAACACCTCGTGAAATACAGTTATACCCTCATACTAGGACACACACAGGTTGCCATAGATTAGAACTGACTCAAGGGGAATTGATTGGTTCTTTTAGCTGGGCGACATTGCCTATCTAGGTTAGGATCTTCTTCTAAGTAAGATTAGTTTGATTTTTTAACAGTCCATGCTATTTTCAAGTGTCTTTTCCAGCACCACAATTCAAAAGCATGAACTCTTCTTGGATCTTCCTTTCCAATGTTCAGCTTTCACATAAATATGAAGCAACGGAAAATACCATAGCTTGGGTCGGGCACACCTTAGCCCTCAAAGTAATAGCCAGGAAACTAGGCTGGGCTTATACTCTTGAAAGCCAGTTTCCAAGAGCAGAAAACAGGCAAGCTCCAAGGTCAAAGTTTGCTTCAAGCTCCTATTTGTGTCACCCACTATATATCTATCAGTTTGTCATACCATAGTGAGTTGCATGTTGCTGGAATACTGATATTTCATGTACCAGCAGCATACCCCAAGGTGAACAGGCTTCACCAGAACTTCCAGACAAGCAACAGACTTTGAAGAAGAAATAGGCTGTCTATATCTGAAAGATTCATCACAGAAAACCTTATAAACAGCAGCATAGCTTTATCAGCTACAGTGTCAGAAGAGGAGAACATCAGGCTGAAAGCCATGAAAAATCTGACAGGAAGAGCTTCCTCCTCAAAGTAGAGTTGGCTCTAATGCAGATAGAATAAATCTTTTTATGACCTTTATTTTCTGATGGGGCAGGATTAAAAATGACAATAGTGACAAAAATCGATTAATAATAAGATTATGAACTTTCCTTCAAAGTGCCTCTCTTCCCCTTTTTCCCCGACTATCATGATCCCAAGTCTCACTTACAAATTCAGCTAGACCAGAGGATGTACACTGGTACAGATAGGACTGGAAACAGGGAATTCAGGACAGATGATCCCTTCAAGACCAGTGGTGAGAGTGGTGATACCAGAAGGGTGGAGGGAAGGTGGGGTGGAAAGGGGAAGGATCTACATATAAACTCCTCCCTGTGGTGCAGCCAACAGGGAAGTGGGTGAAGGGAGACATCAGACCGTGTAAGATATGAAAAAATAATATTAATTTATAAATTATCAAGGGTTTATGAGGAAGCAGGGAGCAGAGAGGGAGGGGGAAAATGAGGATGGGCTTAAGTAGAAAATGATTCCAGCTGAGCCCCAGTGGCATAGTGGTTGTACGCAGGACTGCAATCCACTGGGATGGAGTTTCGATTCCAGCTCCACGGAGCAAAGGCTGGGCCTCCTATTCCCACCACCTGAGGGCACTGATGCCCCCCCAAAAAAAGTGATTTCAAAGGCTTAGGTAGAAAGCAAATGTTTTGAGAATGATGAGAGCAGCAAATATGCAAATGTGCTTGACATACAATGGATGGATGGATGGATTGTCATAAGAGTTGTTTGAGGCTCCAATAAAATGATTTTTTAAAAAAGATTATTCAGTTTACAACAAAGGAATCTAGGAAAATTGGATGTCATCAGAAATGAAATATAAAATATAAAGATTGGGCTGAACCCCGGTGGTGTAGTTGTTGTGTGAGGGACTGCAGCCCACTGGGTTGGTGGTTCAAATCCAGCAGCAGCTTTCCAGGAGCAAGGCTGGGCCTCCTATTCCCACCAGGGCAGTGATGCCAAAAACATATATATATATAAAGATCACTATCTCAAACATTGGTGAGTTTAACTAGTATTGGTGAAAGAGATGGATGTTGCCATTTTAAGTAAGAAAATAAAATGGTTTATTATGCTAGGAATGACAAATTCAAGATGAATAGCATCCAAACAATTGTCATAAAGAGTACATCAAGCAAAACTCAAGGTGTAATACTATCTGTGATAGGATCATATTATCTATGCCTATACAAGGAAATCCAGTTAATATAAGTATCATTCGAATTTATGCACCAACCTGCAGAGCTAGTCATGAGACATTAAATAATGCTACTAACTTCCTTAGCATGACATTGATCAAACATGCGATCAAGATGCACTGATATTTAATGGCTATTGGAATGTGAAAATTGGAAACAAAGAGGAAGGGGCAGTAATTGGAAAAGATGACCTTGGCATTAGAAATACAGCTGGAAGTAGCATAAAAATAATTTCTTAATTGCATATACTTTTATTCAGCCCCCTAAATGATAACTGGATACATGGAACTCCCCAGATAGAATGTACAAGAATCAAATTGAGTACATCTCTGAGTACATAAAGGTGATTAGAAAGACAATAAAAAGTAGAAAATGGATCTATTTCAAACGAGACTCTGAAATCCATTCATGAACTTATAAAGAAAATGGAAGAAATAGTGAAGTTAAACAGTTGAAGAGAAAAATTCAAAGAGCAGCTGGAGATACCAAGTAAAGTACAATTAAATGTGCAAAGACTTGGAGTTAGGAAGTCAGATGAGAAGAACATGATCAGCATACATTCAGTTGAAAGAACTCAAAAATAAACTTAGACCCTAAGTTGAACTCTTGAAGGATTCTATGTGCAAAATATTAAACAATGCAGAAAATATCAGAAGAAAATGGAAAGATATACAAAGTAGCTATACCAAAAATCACTAGGTACATTCAACAATTTAAGAGTTGTCTATGATCAAGAACTGACGATATTGCAGAAAGAAATCCAAGTTACATTGATGGCATTGGCCAAATAGAGGTTCCAGGAATTGACAGAATATCAATTGAAATGTTTCAACAAGCACTGTAAGCACTCACTTATCTATGACAAAATATTTGGCAGACCTGGCCAACCACCTGGAATAGGTATATATTTGTATTCATTCCAGAGAAAGAAGACCCAACAGAATGTCAAATTATAAAACTATCATATGGAAGAAAAAATGTGCTGAAGATCATTCAACAGTGGTGGCAGTAGTATATCTACAGGGAGCTGCTAGAAACTCAAATTGGATTCAAAATAAGGCTTTATCTGAGGAATATTACTGCTATCAGGTGGATGTTTGCTGAAAGCAACGAGTAACAGAAAAATGCTTACTTGTGTTTCATTGATTACATTGGCATTGATAACAAATTATAGATAACATTGAGAAGATTAAGAATTCCAGATGACTTCACTGTGTTCAAGTGGAACTTATACTGAGGCCAACAGGAAGACATAAAAACAGAATAAGGGGATACTGAAGAGTTGAAACCGGGAAGGTATACTTCAGGGTTGTGCCATATTACTATATTTAAACTTAATCTGTGTGCCGAGCAAACAATACATGACGCTGGACTCTATGAAGAGGAGCACAGGAACAGGACTGGAGAACAGTTTATTATCAAGTTGTGCAGATGACACAACTAAAGGTAAAAGTACTTGCATCACTGACTGATGAACATCAAGGACTACAGTCTCCTAAGTGGATTACAAATCAATGAAAAAAAAAATACCTCACAAGATAAACAATAGACGAATCATGTTAAACAGAGGGAAAAAAATCAAAGTTGTCAGGGATTTCCATTTGTTCGAATCTACAGTCAATGTTCATGGAAGCAGCAGTCAAGAAATCAAAAGACATATTGCTGTAGATGGATGTGCTGCCCAAGACACTTTCAAGTGTTAAAGAGCAAGGATCTCACTTAGAAGACTAAAGTGTGGGGCTGAGCCCCCGTGGCGTAGTGGTTGTGCACGGGACTGCGGCCCACTGGGATGGAGGTTCAATTCCAGCAGTGGGGCTGGGCCTCCTACTCCCACCACCGGAGACCAGTGATGCCACCCCCCCCCCAAAAAAAAAAAAGACTAAAGTGTGCCTAACAATTTCACACCCTTAAAGCATGACAGAGGCACACACTCACATGATGACGGTTTTGGACTCCTGCTGAGAATGGTTTTCTAAGTAAAAGAAAATTGATTTATCAAGGCCCTAGTCAGTGTCATTGTTTCTATTAGGCACAGATTGTAATGAGCTCACTAAAATATACTTTAAGCTACTTCATAGGGCTATAGAAAATAACCCAAGATCAATGTTATTGTTATGTGCAATTGAATTCATTACAATCCACAGTCACCATATGCACAACAAAAAGAAACACGTCACAGTCCTGGGCCATCCTTAAAATTGTTCCTATACTTAATCCCCTTGTAGCCACAGGGTCGGTTCATCTCCTTGAGTCCCTTGCTCTTTTTCACTGCACCTTCACTTTACCTAACTTAATGTCCTTTTCTCCTTACAACACCCAAAATATGTACAATAAGATCTTGCCATCTTGGCCTCTAAGAATCACTCTGGCTGGACTTCTTCCAAAACAGATGAGCTTGGTCCTTTTAGCAGTTCGTGATACTTTCAATATTCTACTCTAGCACCACAATTCAAATGCATCGATGCTTCTTTGATTTCCTTATTCGATATCCAATTTTCACATGCATAGGCAGCAATGAAAAATACCATGACTTAAGCACAACTTAGTCTTCAAAGTAATATCTTTGCTTTTCAATAGTCTGAAAAGATTTTGTGCAGCAGATTTATCAAGATCTATACCCCTGCCCTAGCCCTACCTCTTGCCCCAATAATACATATAATGAATAGTTAGGTCAACATTTATTTTCCTGTCTCTTATACATCAAATAAATGTAGCTTACAGCAAAGACAACCTTGCAGACTGTGATACATCCTAAATAAGGAACACAATACAGTTCTTAAATCACACTAGATCAGAGCAGGGGTGGTGTAGTGGTTATGTACTGGGCTGTGATCCATAAAAATCACACTAGATCATGAGAACACAAGGACAAATTTATAAGCACTCACAGTTTCTAGGACACTGTTGCTTGGTATATGGATGTGAGATACCTAAAGGCAAAACTATTTGAGATTCCTCAGACTAATCATGGTAGTCTGAAGTTTTCCAGTCACTGTCTACTAAAATCAAAAAAAAACATTACTAGAGCTCCCTGATGGTTTTTAATAGCCATTGTGGCTTTGGTAATTGTTCTGAACTCTTTCCTTTAAAGAGTAAGCAATGATACATCCTTTTAGATTCCCCACATCCTTTTTTTTTTTCTAAATTGTCCCTAAATAGGTGTTTGTGGGAAGGTGCAAATATCTCTATTATTTGCATAATAGTGGTTCCTTTTTCACAAGAATCAAGCATAATGAATTGCTGCGATACGGGAAGATGTGTCTCTTTGAGTACCAACATGGGTCACCCATAGTTGGCAGATTTCAGTGACTCTTCCAGATTGTGACAGACGTGGAAGAATGGGTTGACAACCTACTCCCAAGGAAAACCATATGGTTCAAAAAAGAACATTGACCTACTCAGGGGATATGGATGAGTAATCAAGAAGGCTCATTTGCTAGAGGGGGGCATTGTGCTTATGTTCTCCCTCCCAACAAAAGTAAGAAAGCCTTTGGTTCGATGGTGCAAATAACCTCAGCAACGGGCTTGAATATATCAAGGAACATGATGATGACACAAGACCTGGCAGTACTTTGTACTATGATACATCATTCACTCAAACACACGGCCATCCAATCAATGCTGACTCAGAGCAACCCCATTGGAGCTTCAGAGACTGTAATTACTTATGGGAGGAAAACAGTCACTCTTTCTCCAGTGGAGCTGCTGGTGCTTTCCAACGGCCAACCATGAGCATTGCAGCCCAATGTGTCACCACTGCACTACCATATGCTTAAAGTCATCATGAATTGGAGCTGACTCAGAGACAACTAAATATGTATGTCCCTGTCTATCTACATCTCTAACCTTCACTCAATCAATGTATTGATAAATTGTCTCCAGTGTCCATATTGACAAATGAAAAGTAACATGCTAAATTTGTGATATGATCTAATAAAGCCGTGTTCCTTATTTTAGAAGGATTTTCTAACTCCTTGATTTTTTAACTCCTTGTTTTCAAAAGGAAAGTATCATTCAAATGACAGCATCCTTGTCTCTTGTTAATTGGAGAATTAGTGTACTCACCTACATAATAACTTACAAAAGTAGGTGTCTCTTGACTCGCACCATGAAACAAATTGTTTAGACGCTTGCTCTCAGAGAATTTTGGGGATATTGTTCCTCCTTACTGTAGCCAGACCTTGCAACAGAACCTGCTCATGTGACTTGCTTTAGGCAAATAGAACATTTTGAAAAGCACTTGTGGCTTGCAGTTTGCTCTTGTTGGCTGCTCTTGGGATGCAGCCGTCAAAAGAACAAGCTTGACTCCGCTTGATGCATCTAAGAGACCACCTAGAAGGGCTCTCAGGAGTTCCAGTGGTGTAGTGGTTAGGACGGGGGCTGTCATCCACGTGCTTCACCGTGCAAAGCCACCAGGAGCTCCATGGAAGAAAGACTGGGCTTTCTTCTCCTGTAAACAGTCACAATGTCAAGAAACCCACAGGCAGTCACTGGTGCCTCGAGGGCAGTGAGTTAGGTTTTCAGAGAAGAGAATTGAGGCACCCTAGCTGACAATCAACCAGTCCTCTGATCTCCTCGAAGTTAACCGCAGGTGGATGGATGACTCCCAGCTGAAGCAAGCAGATCCCGTCCCACATGAGCAATGCTGGCCTGCTAAAAAGTCAAGCGGTTGCCATCGCAACCATTTGAACTCATGGTGATTCCCGTGAGTCATAGTATAACTCTCCTCCATAAGATTTTCAATGAAAAAAATTTGAGAAGTCTCCTGCTAGGTCCTTGTTGTAAGATGTCTGAGTGAACTCAAACTTTTTGGCAGCAGCTGATCAGTCCTAACTGCTGACCCTCAGAGTTCTGAGTTGAATTCATGATAATTGTCTCAAGTTATTAGATTTGTTATTGGTGTGGTAGCAGTGCTAATCACAAGCTGGTACATTTATATATTTGTATAATATATTTAGACTAGGGTATGAACTTTAGAAAATAAAGAAGGAATTTAAAATAAAATTATAAATGAGGAGACAGGCTATACAAATATGATGAAATCCTATCTTGTAGGTTCGTTAAGGAGGAAATTTCGCCTTTGATTGAATGAAATATACAAGGGTACCTGTGAGTATCTGAACCCAACAGGACTTCCTTATTCTTCCAAACCTTGCAATTTTTCAACTTTTGATACCCTCACGACTTTCTAGCCCTCATTTTAGTGGGAAATATTCAAGACTTCCTTCTCTGTCAGGTTTCTACCTTACACGGACTCCAGATTTCTTGGACAATAGGCTTAATAATGTGGACATGAAGGTATGAGAAAATTGCATACAAGTTGGAACGAACCATGGTTATACAATTCCAGCATTCTGCATGTCAGTTAGAGTAAAATACAATGAGGTTCACAAAATAGACCAGGAACATTCTTTTCCCAGTTCAGTTCATGCCTTAGGAAACAAGTCAGCTCATTTATATTTTTCTACAAACTACTTTGCCCGTCCCATGAAATTATATATGATGACATAATCAAAATCCAGTTCAACAAAGTAGAGAATGGGCGACTTTTGTCTGGTTTCTCTTCAATTTTCATTTCCCCCGAGTCTCATTAATATTTCTTACAGGCACTTTCCCTTGTGACCCAATCTAATCTGATTCCCTACACATCTCCTCTACCAACAACATCCCAAACTATTTGCAGAGATCCTATAAATAATACTTTGACAAGGTTTTAAAGATAATATTCAGAAGAGAGCTTTTACTCCCAAAGTTAAAAAGCACAGAAAAGAAAGACTGTTTTCTATCTTAAGAGCAGTGTCCAAGATCATGTGTTGTCAACCAATCTGAAATTTCTGTCCACCTCCCCCACGACTGACTTGACAAAATTTGCCAGCTAGTCAAGCTATATATAGAAACAGCCAGAGTGAGGTGAAAGGGGAAGGAAAAAATGACCAGTCTGAAAAAGGATGGAGAGTAAGAAAACCTCCTGGTTGGAAGGGGTTGATGTTTGATGACAAAGGAAAGTAGCAGAAGAACTGCTATCCAGAGCTGGCAGTCCACTACCTTTCTGCGAGTTTAGAAAAAGAAGCAATCTTCTTCTTTGAAAAGAGCTCGGTCCACAGGAGCATGACTGCTTCTTTAGGACTTGGTTAAGAGGCGTTACAGTTATCCCTTCATTGTCTCCTCTGTCCCTTTCTGTCTCTTTGGAGCTCTTCTCTCTGAACCACTAAAGAGGCATTCACTCTTGAATTTATTTGATTGCACTCTAAGAGCTTGCACCCCGAAAGTCTATTTCCTCTCAATCTACATCCTCAATATTGCACTGGTTCCACCAATGTTATAGTTGTGCAAGAAGGGGAAAATGTTACCTGGCTAAATCTACACAGTTAACTTGGGATGTATCACAATTTTAGAAATGGGGAGGAGAGAGAAAATGTGAACATTAAAAAAAATCTTTAGTATTATGGCGGTTATGTGCTATGCTAATTTCATGATTGAGATGAACGGGTGGAGTCTAGCCTATTAATCTGGAGATAGCCAGTGAGTAGCCAATGAGGTCTCCGTGTGGGCATGGCTTTCTCCTGAGAATCCTGGGAAATCTCGTGATATTTCCCTTGTGAAGATGAGAAGCTATCTCCCTGGTTGTTGGGAGTTAGTCTCAGAGACGATGAATTACGGACAGGATAAGATGGCAGCATCTGAAAAGCCAGAAGAGAAGCCACACAGCTTTGCCCTGATGGAGCCAGACCTCTGAACCTGGAGAGGCCACGTGGGGACCCCTGCCAGTGCTGAGTTACCTCTACCACCACTGGATGCTGTCGATGGACCCTGAGTCCTGGAAGTGAGGAGCCATGGGGAGACCCCTGCCAGCACCAGGATTCTGCACCCACTGACTTGTGACTTCGTGAGTCAGAAGGAGATGTTATAGACTGGTATCGGGCACGCAGGCTAATATCGAACTTATGACTTTGTACTGGACTGGGTTGGGATGCTTTCTTAATGTCCTCTTTC
Source organism: Nesogale talazaci (assembly GCA_004026705.1). NCBI lineage: Eukaryota > Metazoa > Chordata > Mammalia > Afrosoricida > Tenrecidae > Nesogale > Nesogale talazaci. The sequence continues at coordinate 140,322 of PVJH01001478.1, forward strand.
TCTTATATATAAGCTGTACACTTATATCCATATGTGTGTCTGTAAGTTTGTTCCTCTAGTCTACCCGGACTAACACAAATATTAAAATTCACGGAGCCGAATCCCTAATTACTCACTCCCTCTCATTGCCATTGAGTCTATTCCAACTCACCCTTCTATAAATAGGATAGGGTAGAACTGTCCGTGTGGGTTTCCAAGAGTGACTACGAGACTAGAAAATGTCATCTTTCTCTGGAATCCCTAAAGGTTGAAAATAAGTTAAAATCACGATCGTCATGAACGAGATGGGAAGTCAGTGCCCTAATTGCTGATCCATTTAGACTCAATTTCGTTCTAAATATTAATAATATCAATGAGATTTTCAATGTGGGCTGAGGCAGAGTAGGGGGAAAAGATTAAGGGAAGCATACTTTCAGAGGATAATATTTTCAGAGGATCATTTCATTAAAGTAAAAGGGGGTACAGTATGCCTTGGCTGTTCTTTTAACCACAAGCATTTTTTTTACAAGTTCCTTCATTTTGAAACCTTGAAGTGCTCTAACCTCATTTACAGTAATAAGTATCAGATAGGCAGTCAATCGCTGTTGACTGACTCACTTACTTACCATCATTTCAGGAATTCTCACTCTGGGACAACATCAAAGCCAAATTGATTCTATTTCTGAGAATGAAGCCATGTGAATTTCCTTTAACTCTGAAGGCACTTTCTTCCTCTTTGGGGAGGCAGCGTTCATATATTTTCTTAATATTCTGCTACGGTTTCTCAATTATGCTTTTCCTTCCATTTCCCTCTTTCATCCCACCCACACCCACCATCAGCATGAAAATTTATTTCTTTTTGATATGAAAATCTTTTTGTGTTTTATAACACTGGTGCCATACAATATGTGTGTTTATGTGACTGACTAACTTCACCCAGCAAAGTATCTTCCAAATCCTTTCATATCATGAGGTGTTTGATGATGTTGTCTCTATTATTTTGTTCTGAGTAGCATTCCATTGTATGTATGTAACAAAGTTTATTTGTCCATTCCTACACCTAGGGGCATAAAGGTTGTTGGTCCCATCATCTTGTTTTTGAGAACAGCCTCTAATAAATGGGTCTACAGATGTCGGCTCGTGTATGGTTCCTTACGTCATTGGGTTATATACCAAGTAGAGTGATTACTGGGTCATATTGCATTTCTATCCTCGTTTGTGTAAGGAATTGCCATACTGCTTCCCACAGTGGTTGTACAACTTTCCAGTACCACCAGCAGTCCAAAAGGGTTCTAATTGCTCTGTGTGGCCTGTTATTTGAGCATATGTTCTTTTCTTTTTTAAAAAAAAATTTGCTATCAGAGCCAGAATCAGGTGGCATCTTATCCTTGTTTTGCATTGTGCCTCTCAAATGGCTAGTGATTCTGAAAATTTCCACAAATATTTGTTGATTGCCTGCATGTCATCCTGGGTGAACTGTCCAGTTATATACTTTGCCTTTTTTTAATTGAATTTTTCATCTTATTCTTGTTATGGTGTTTCAGTTTCTTTCCTTTCCATACAAAATTGGTGATTAGTGTTGCTATTTCCTTAAAGAATGACTCTGGGATGTGAACTGGAATCACATTACATTTGTAAGTTGTTTTGGTGGTATTGGCATTTCACAGTGCTAACCCTTCCCTATCTATGAACATAGAACATTCTTCCGTTTATGTTTGTGTCCTAGAGTTTCTTGTTGTTTTGTTTGGGCCGTATGGTAGTTTTCTTTGTAAATGTTTTTTGTGTCTCAGATAAGGTTTAATCCTAGGTGTTTCTTTTTCTTTTTCCTGCTCTGAATTTGTATTTTATTATTTACAACCCTTATATCACCCAGGCAGGCCTTCTTGCATGTGGAATTAGTTGACACCTCAGTTACAAAGCTGCTTGTTTGAAGACAATTCTTTAAGACTGTACATGCCATTCTTTCTGATAGCAGGTACTATCTGATTTCCTCAGTAATCTCTTCCCAAGGGCAATTATCGAGCAGGGCCATGTCATAAGAACTACTAATTCCTCTTAGATTGGGATTAGAACTAAGTATAAACTAGAAATTCATATATCTATGGTTTATAAAGATCTCTGGTGCACTTTAAAGACATTAACCCTAACCCTAGGTGTTTCTTATTTGGAGTGGCTCTTGTAAATGGGATTTTCTTCTTGATTTCCGTTCCAGAGCTCCTTTCACTAATATGTGAGAGTCTTTGATATTGTGTATGTATGTTAATCTTGCAGCATGCTATGTTGCTGAATGTTTTGATTAGTTACAATGTGTATTGTCAAATCGCTGGGGTTTTCTACAAATCAAATAATATCATATGCAAAAGAGGAGGTTTTCTTTACTTTTCCTGGCCAATTTGGATGCCTTTGATTTCTTTTTCTTTTTTTTTGGGGGGGGGGGGCATCACTGCCCTCAGGTGATGGGAGTAAGAGGCCCAGTCTTTGCTCTGTGGAGCTGGAATCAAAGCCTTTGGTTTCTATATGGAATAAAAGCTATGCTAAAAGGAATCCTTGGCTTGTCCCATGGAAATACATTCAGATTCTCCTGATTATTGGCCAGTAGTTTTGCATATAATCTCCTTTATTATGCTGAGGGATTTCCCTTTTTTTCCCAGTTTGTTAAATACTTTTATCCAGAGTAGGTGTTGGTTATTGCCAAATGCCTTTACTACATCAATTGATAAAATCATATAGTTCCTTTATTTATGTGCTCTCACTCATACTTAAACCAAACTCACTTCCTTTGAGTTATTTTTTATTTTATTTGTTGTTGTTGTTTTGGGGGGCTTGGGGGGGAAGGGCATTACTGTCCTCTAGTGGGAGTGGGAGGCCCAGCCTTGCTCCTTGAGAGCTGCTGCTGGATTTGAACCACCAAGCCAGTGGGCCGCAGTCCCACACTCAACCACTATGCCACCGGGGCTCAGCTGCCATTGAGTTAATACTGACTCATAGTGATCCCTTGTGAGTTTCCAAGACTGCAACTTTTTACAGAAGTAGAAAGTCCAGTCTTTCTCCTACAGAGCTACTGGTGGTCTTGAACTGCTGACCATATGGAATCAAGTCCAGTGTGTACCCACTATACCACCAGGGCTCCTCATTTACATGCTAGATTTTATCATTTTTCCTTGTGTTAAATCAACCTTGTATGCCAAGTATAAATCCTACTTAATCATAAATCCTACTTAAAATATTTCATTGGATTCTAATGAATAGGGTTTTGTTGAGAATTTTCGCTACTGTGTTCATAAGGGTTATTAGTGTATAATTTTCTATTCTGGCAATGTTTTTGTCTGGTTTTGGTATCAGTTCTATCCTCACTTTATAAAATGAGTTCAGGATTTTGTTGTTGTTTTCTCTCTCTCATCACTTTCATCGAAAGGACAACCACCCATCAGGGGTAAATATAAAAACCAAACTCATGATCTCTTTCAGAGGCTTCAATACTTGACTCCCAGCCAAGTAAATATATTTGTATATAAAAATATAGTTGAAACTCTAAAAGATTAGTCTTGACTGAATTCTCTCTGCATTCAGGATAGCCTACACTTTGCATTGAATGGACTTTCCCCTTAAGAGGGATACACTTATCTCCCAAGTCCTTCCACATAGTCTATGCCACAACTTTGTTTTCTTCAGGAATTTGAAACCACTTGACAGTTCATTTGTTCTTGAATTGACTCCAACTTTTATTGACTCCAACTCAAGACAGTCCATTCAATGAACTGTGTGTACCACCAGGAAGTTGGTATGCCCAGCTACCTGTCAAATGGTTGGATGTTGGAGTTCACCCAAATGATCCTTGGAAGAAAAGTCTCATGATCTTCCTGTGAAAACTCAATTATAAAACCCAAGAAATGCAATTTAATTCTGACATAAGTCCGAATTGGCTGGAGAGCAATTAGTAATGGCTTGAAGGCTAAATTAAATCTGGAAATGTATATTTTCTTTCCCACTTTATCATTACTTTGTTTCTTGGTTTCTAATATAATCCTTATTGGAAATCATCCTAAAAGGACGTCACTTCTAGGTGGTCATCTCCAACTACATACACTGAAGACAGCAGTTGTCTTTCACAGTAGTTCTGCCTCAGTCACTTGTCAACATTGGTGATTGCCTCTTGTCAACATTGGTGATTCTTCTCTGCTTGTTGACCAAAAATCCCCACCAAAAAAAGCAAACACACACACACACACACACACAAGACATAGAAGGAGCAAGGAGAACAAGTGAGACAAACAGACTGCTATTTCTGGATACATAAAAATATACCTTTGGAAGTGGTTAGGGAGGAAAAAATATTTTTTAACTCTCACCACAACATTTGTCAGTCTAATTTCTTCCTGAATAAACAGTGTTCTGTTGGAGTTACATGATACAAGAAACGTTTTAGCTCAATGACTTTTTTGTTTATTATCAAGGTTATCTCTCCATGTAGGTGTTGTCTCTGGTCACTGTTCTACTGGGCTTAAGGCAAAGACATAAACTGTGTCCATATCACCCCTTCACTTTTAAGAGAGGGGGCACAAAGGCAAGTGATGGGACTTTCAGTGATGGGAAACTTCTTAGCTGTGTATTCTTTCTCAAGCGTCAGCTTACTCCACCAGTGCCTTTATTCATGTGGGATATAATGTTATTTCATTTTCCTCTGGTCATCTTACATCCCTGGAGAGAGCTTGACTCATGATATAATTATATGCTTGGCCAGTTCCCACTGAAAGTCCCTCCAGAATGCTACTGCCCTGCCCCACCCCCCATCCCCGATCTCCTACTCCAATGCCAAGGAGCACAGAACACTGCCAGAAAGAGAGCAACGCTTTTTGTAAAAACCGTTAATGATTAGGTTCTCAGAAAAGGGTTTGCAATGGCTGCCCCATTTCCTCAGAGGGGATGTTGGGCCCTGGGGTGTGGTGACTCACTAAAGAGCCAGTCTGATTTGTGGTCTGTGGGACTGGTCAGCCTAGCCTGCTTAGTTCTCTTTGGTGGTGGGTAACATGTTTTCTGGAGGACGGATTCTTAAATGTTTGGGGGAATAAGGCTTATTTCATAGAAATCATGGTTACCACCATTAGAATACCAGTAAACCAGTTACCATGAAGCTGATTCCAACTCAGGTTGACTCCTGGGACGCCTTAGAGCAGAACTGTGTTCTCTGGGGTCTGGGGTCTTCAACGGCTGATCTTGTAGAAGTAGGCATAGGGCTGTCCAGAAGCCTCTGAGTGAAGTTGGGGCCCCAGTCTTTCTCTTAACAACAACTCTCCAAGAGCTCCATTGCTCTACAATCATTGCATATCATTGTGTACAGTCATACTGGAGACTATCATGGCAACTCTTAGTAATTAATGTCTGTGGCAGTTACACAACTTCACGTCAACTTGATAAACAAGTGTAGGGGTGAAGCCTAGCCTGTTGATCAGGTCAGAGCCAGATGGTGCCTCTTTGGAGGCATGGCCTTCTTATGAGGATTCTGAGAATGTCTTCTCTTCCTTCTTGGAGGTGGACACACTCTCTCTCAGCTTCACATGCCTGTTGACAAGCCACATGGAGTGACACTGATAGCAGCCAGAGTCATGGATCTGAAGGGGCCACATGGAGACCTGAGCCAGCACTGAGATGCTTCTACTGCCGCTGGACCCACAAGACTTTCCACCCACTGACCTGTGATCTTCCTCCATTCAGCACTATCGCATGTGCTATATATGTTTATAGAGGAGCTTATGGACTAGTATCAGACATAGGGGATATTGGATTATGGACTTCACCTGGACGGGACTGGGATGTTTTCTCAATATACAATTTTTCTTTGCTATGTTACTGCCTCTTACATACATATAGGTGCTTCTGGATTTGTTTTTCTTGTCCATCTAAGCTAACACAAATGTCTATTGCGAATCTTCTCATTCCACTAGTTCTGAATAAAAAATCTGTAAATCCTGGGGGAGGGTCGGGGAAATCATCATTTGTAGCTATTTGCATAGTAGTAAATGGGCTTCTCATTTTTTTCCTGTGACTTCCAGGACTAGAAACTTTTCATCACTCCACTTAGAGCTATCTAGAACTCACTGCCACATGTTCTCCTGTCCCAACACCTTCCCTCTGATACACATTGTTTCAAGTGGATCTATTTTTATCATCTCTGATGATTTGGGCTCATGTCAAATACTATATCTCCTCAGGGAGACTTTGGTATATTCCATTATTATTTTTTTAAACCTGCATATCTAGGTTGCCAGCCTGGCTTCTGAAATGTCTCTACGTGAACTTGTACTGTTATTCTTTAGACTTAATGATGTGCACCAACCATGGACTCCTGAGACATGGTGACAGGAATCATCAGTAAGAAGAGAAAATTAAGGGTAACATCCATCATATTCCTCCAAGAGAAGGCAGGCTGTCCATTTTTGAGGCAGCCTTCCTGACTGATGCCCTCACACCCTGCATCTCAGATACCCTATGCTAAATCAGAGTTCTTATAGCACACTAATCTTCAAATTCCAAGAGAAAGGGAAGCATAGTGCTTTCCTTCCAGTTGTTCTCCCTGGGTACAGATCTTACGGTTACCCTGCAGTTACCCAACCTGTATATTTCTGAATAGCTGCTGAAAAATCTCCAGTCTTAGAGTCACGGTATCTGTGTTGCTGCTCTGCCACTTATGAATTGTGGTGTTTGAACAAAGACTTCATTTCTCTGAATTTCACATCTCTAAAATGGAGACCATGGTAAATCAACTCATAGAGTTACTGAGATCATTTATATAATAATAGCAATTATAACAATAAAGTAACAATCCTTGGAAAGCATATTGCCTAATATTTGATAGGATCTTCTTAAAAGATATCCCCAGGTAATTAAGTCTGATTTTAACATGATTTAAGTTGTTACCACTATTACCAAACAGTTTGAGACTACTGTCTCTGGCAACCCACTGGAGAGGCAGTTATATAAAGGACCATGAGCAAGGATTCCACAGGAATAAACTCTAGACTGGTATCTCTAGTGACCATAGATGCAAATATCCTTAAGAAAATAATGGCCAATAAAATACAAAAAAGTATATAAAGCATATCATCTATGATGATCAGGTGGGATTAATTTCAGAGACTCAGGGATTGCTCGACATCCAAAAATCCATCAATATTTTTTGCCACATTGATAATAGGGATCACAAGAATCAATATCAACAGATGCAGAAAAAGGATTTGCCAACATCTAGCAATCATTCCTCATTAAGACACTCAAGAGTATAGGAATGGAAGGAGAATTTCTCCACATAGTACAAGCTATCTATGAAAACCCAGCAGCCAACATCACAATCAATGGAGAGAAGACTAAAAATATCCCACTGAAAAAGGGTACCAGACAAGGATGGCCTTTGTCTCCACTTCTTTCCAACATCATCCTGGAGGTCCTAGGTAACAACATAAGGCAGCAGAAGGACATTAAAGGTTTCTGGCTGGGAGGGGTGGGGCGACTATTGCTATTTGCAGACAACATGTTTGTATATATTGACAATCTAGAAAGCTCCACATCAGGAATACTGGTAGCAATAGAGGAATATGGAAGAGTGGCGGAATATCAGATCAACAAACAGAAGTCTATTTATTTGCTATATACATCAGACAAGACCATGAAAGAAGAGATCAAGAAGGCAGTACTCTTCACAATAGCCAAGAAAAAGAAAACTAAAATATCTAGAGATATATTTAACAAATAAAAAATATAAAATAATCTTACTACCTAAAACCAAAAAAAATGCCTACAAATGGAAAACTATCCCATGCGTGTGGATTGGTAGACTCAATATAGTAAAGATGCCAATCTTACCCAAGGCACTGTATAAGTTTAATGCTATCCTGATTCAAATACCAATAACCTTCTTCAAAGAATTGGAAAAAACTGACCACCAATTTCATATGGATAGGGAAGAAGCCCTGAATTAGGAGAGATCTCCTCAAAAGAAGGACAAAGAAAGAGAACTCAGCTTACCTGACTTTCACATCAACTACTAGTGACAGTGGTCAAAAGTATGGGACTGGAATAATGACAGATACTCAGAACAAAGGAAAAGAACATAAAATCTAGAAATAAAACCATCAGTATATAGACAACTTATCGTCAACAAAAAAAAAGCGTCAAGCGGATGCCCTCTTTAACAAGTGGTGCTGGAAACAATGGAAATGCACTTGCAGAAAAATGAAACAAGCTCTCTACCTTACCTCATACATAAGAACAAACTCCAGGTGGATCACTGACTTAGAAGTAAATCCCCAAACTATCAGAATAATCAACAAAGGATCAGGACAAACCTAAGACCCTTGGCTTGGGGACTACATAAGCTAACTGTAATAGGGAAGGGTACACACACAGATGAACCTGAAATTGACAAGTGGGGTATAGTAAGGATAAAACACCTCTGTGCATCAAAATTCTTCACTAAGAGGTTAGCAAGAAAGCTCATCAACTGGGAGAGGATGTCTAGCAATGACACAACAAAGGTTTGTTACTAAAATCTACAATATCCTCTTACTCTGCAAAAAGAGGAAAACAATTAACCCCCTGGGGAAGTAGGCAAAAGACCTAAACAGAAGCTTCACTGGGAAGGAGACCCAAATGGCAAAAAAACATAAAAGAAAGCATTTCTGATCATTAGCCATAGCGAAATGCAAATTAAAACACCCATAAGATATCACCTAACACCCTTGAGGATAGCCCAAATCAGAAAATCAGAGAGCAGCACATGTTGGAGGGGATGTGGTGAAATGGGAACTCTCCCCCACTGCTGGTGATTGCGCAGATATGCAGTGTCTGTGGAAAGCTATCTGGTGATATTTAAAACAAATGGAAATTGAGCTACCTGATGATTCAGCTCTCTCTACTGGGTATAAAGGTAAGAAGTAAACCATGACCAGTTATTTGTGCCCCAATGTTTATCGCAGCACAATTCACAATCACAAAGAATTGGAAACAACCTAAATTTCCATTGACAGATGAGTGGATTGGAAAACCGGACCTCCAGTATGATGTTGGCTTAGAATTGTCTTTTGCAGCACATACTTTAAAGCATTGATGCATCATGGGAGCACATTGCATCATGGGAAGAGTTGAAGGAAATGATGCTAAACAAAGTTAGCCAATCAGAAAGGACAAGTACAAGTACTTCAGTCTACTGAAGTAAGTATAATCAACACAGGAGGTATAGAAGGTATGGAAGAAAAGTCACTTATCTCACACTATACATGCTGAGATACAGGCAGTTGGGGGAAGGACAGGTCAAACCCAAGGATGTCATTCCAACGTAAAGAACATCCATGTCATTCTAACATAAAGGGGGAAAGGGGTGAGGGAGAGAGAGTAAAGGGAAGGGATACAACGAGGTGGGGGAAGATGATGACATTAGGGGAGCAGGGCACTAACCTACACAGGAGGAGAGTCGTGGCTGTATCTCAACGGAATTGGAAGTATGCTTGCAGATGCCACTTTGAGAGCAACATAACCACATGAAGCAATACAAGAATAGCATAGCCTACAGTGCTCACCCCAAAGTCAAACTGACCAGCTCCCTAGACATATGTGCTGCAGAAGACAATTCTAAACCTACAGGTTAAGGAGAGGGGCCATTCTGCCATACCCACATGGAAACAAATCAAGAAGGAAAAACAGAGAGTGGGGGTCTAGACCCCATATTGGCACACTAAGTCCTTAGGACAACATCTTTGCATGGAGCTGCTAAGGCACAGAGAGGACTGTAGGGCCCAGAACAGCTCAAGACATGATGACCCCTTGTTGAGCAGACTGACAGAGGACAATACTGAGGATACAAGGAAGGTAATAAATTCAGTCTGACCCCCCAACAGTGGGCCGAACCAAGAAGGAACATAACTGATCAGCAATGGGAGCACAGCAAAGCCACAAAGCCCCTGAGGAGGCCCTAAAATAGATTGCAGGCTAGAAGGGGCAGTTCCTGGAAACCCCCACCCCTCCACCATGCACCAGTGGGAAGTTAGTCATAAAGGTCAGTGAACAGGCCTGGAATTAGGTTAGTTTTTTCATTTGGGGGTTTATTTTGGGCAGGGGGTGTTGCTAGGGTTTTTTCTTCTTTTTATTCAATCTTTTGTTTTCTTTTTATTTTATCTCTATCATTGTTGCTTTGCCTCCCTGTATAAAATAGACATGGAAAGTGTGATCGCTACATAACCAGGTGTAAACTTGAGACTATTGAGAGTGAAGGGGTGCAATCAGATCCCAGCTTAATGACCTCATTGGGAGACATTAAGGAGATAAAGTTGCTCTGTAGAGGCCAGACCCACACTCTCTGCTTGGCATTCCTGTTGACAAGCCACATGGAGCTATGTTGATGGAGCCAAAGCTTGAAACTAGAGCAGTCACGTGGAGACCCCTGCCAGCTTTGACATTCTTCTACCACCACTGGTTCCACAAGAATTTCCACCCTCTAGCCTGCAATCTTCCTGCATTTAGCATCATTGCATGACTGTGTTAGTCCAGAGGATTTATGGATTAGTATCTACATATGGAGTAATATCAGGCCTATCGACTTGATCTGGACTGGGCTGGGATGCTTTCTTAATGTCCAATTGCTCTTTGATATAAAGCTCTCTCATATACACATATGAATGTCCATGAATTTGTTTCTCTCGTCAACCCTGACTAAGAGAGGAAATAATCCCAAGGAGAAACTAAGGAGATCAAAAGTTCCAGAGAGAGTTGGGGGATGAGGGGTGGGGTGGAGGCAGGAGAAGGGAACAGTGGGCAATCAACCCCATAGACAGGTGAATGACTAATGAATTAAAATCAACGACGAGGAGAACATAGAGATGCTAGTGGAGTTGGAGCAACAGCAGTCTAGCTGAGAGGAATTAATAAGAGGCAGAAGAAGGGCAAGCATGATGGTGGGAAAGGAGGAAGGTAAAAGGAAAGAGGAAGTATCTAAGAAGCAAAGCTGTGGATAAAGGTATAAACATAGATGTGTACATATATAAATATTTTAATTCATAAAAATAGAGGTAGTGGCTTATGTATATATATTCATATGGCAATACATTGAGGAAGAAGCTTTGGGCCTCTGCTCAAATCCTCCCTCAACATAAGAATACTTTGTTCTAACAAGCTGTCATTCTGTGGTGCTCACCCTTTTGACACATTTATTGAAGATAAAATGGGTGCATAAGCAAATGTGGTGAAGAAACCTGATAGTGTCTGACCTTCAAAAGATATGGCATCTGGAGTCTTAAAGGCTTGAAGTTAAACAAGTGACCATGTAGCTGAGAAGCAACAAAGGAGCACAAAGTGACCAGACTTTACCTTAAGCACATCTGCTGCAGATGAAAGGGACTTAGATACTCTGTACCCTGAATGGTTCATCTCCTCCTTACAACCCTTTTGTAAGGGGATGTCCCATTACCTACAGGTGGACTTTGTACTGTACTCCCAATCTGTACTCCCCCTCATTTACAAGGATATTATTTTTAGTTCTTTGATGCCTGATATCTGATTCCTTTGACAGCTCCTGGCCACACAGGTTGGTGCGCTTCTTCCATTTGGGCTTTGTTCTTTCTAAGCTAGATGGCCCCTTTAAGACCACCTTGTTTACTTTCAAGCCTTTAAGACCCTTGGCACTGTATCTTTTGATAGCCGGGCACTATCGTCTTTCTTCACCACTTTTGTTTATGCACACATTTGTCTTCAGTGACCATGTCAGTAAGGTAGGCAGCATGGAATGCCAATTTAATAGAACAAAGTAATCTTGCATTGAGGAAGTGCTTGAGTGGAGGTCCAGTGTCCACCTGCTGCCTTCATCTAACCCTATAAATATGTGCAGGTAGATCAATTTCCCCATAATCATATATAAATGTATTTACCTATGTACATGCCACTACTTAGACCTCTATTAATGCCCATTGCCTCCTATTTCTTTCCTCTATTTCCTTTTACTTTCCTTCTGTCCCACTATCATGCTCAGTCTTTATTTGAGTTTCAGCAATTTCTCTCCATTACCTTAACCTTGATCAATCCCTACCAGGTTTCTCACAGACTCCTTGCCATTGATTTTTGATCACTTGTTGTGCCCTTGTCCCTGGGTTGGTCAAAACCACCTCTATCGCCCCTACTTTCCCCTCTCCCAAGTCCCCCAGTCAAGAAACATCAGTCCCATTGTTTTCTCCCCCAGACTATTAATCCAGCCTATCTGGTCTAGATAGACCTGCAGAGATAATAATATGAACAAAAAAAACAAAACATAGCGAGACCAAACGAAAAAAGTAAACAAAACAATGACAACAAAAACCAGCAATGTCCAAAAAATATATAAATAAGTAAAAAAATAAAAAAGATAAACCATTGATTACTTTAAAGTCGGTTTGTTGACCTCTAGGAGTATCTTCCTTTTAAGTCTGATGGGGTGCCATGTCCTGACCCCAAAGTCTATCCTTGACACTCCTTCAGGGCCTCCATGCGCTGCTCCCCCTATTGTACTGTTAGTGTTTGGGCTTAGTTTGGTGAGATCAGACCAGATGCAATCCCAGCCCTGTCTCTCCAGTGTTGTCCCCAGTAGGCCTTGTGTCAGCAAGGGACATCGTATCTCCTACTGGGGCCAGCCACGTGGTCTTCTCTGTGCATTAGCTATTCTGAGTGGGAATATCATCCTCAAAATTTGGTGGGTCAGGATGAGCTCTACTCTCTCTTCCTCCTCTTTCATTTGCTCCCAGGTGCTCTGGTCAGACGTGTCCCCCTCCCGGAGCTGCAGCTTCTGTGCTGTCCTCTAAAATCAAGTCTTCTGGATGGAGGGATAGCTATCCATGTAGATGGGATTGAGGCCAGGCCTTCAAACCCCACAACTAGCTCTTTGCCTCATGCCATCATGTTGCAGTCACATCCTGGAACACTGGGTTTAAGTTTGGTCCCTCTTTCCCTGTGGAGATATAAATAATACCTTTCCCTTGGGTGGATTAGTGCCCTGTTCCCCTGCTACATATTGCTATCTTCCCACCCCCCTCTTATTTAGTTGGTTACCAGATGTAGCTCTGTATTTGGTCAGGCCTCTGCCATAATACCTGGATCTCACCCCAGAAATTTTTGTATACAGTTTTCTTTCTCTATGCCCCTTTTGTAAGCTTACCTCAGCAGACTCGGCAGTACTTGTCCTTTTGAGCTTGGTTTACTTCATGTAGGATAATTTCCTCCAGTTCTTCCATCACTGCTTTTCAGTGATGCATACTCCTGCATTGTATGTATTACCACAGCTTTTTTAATCCATTTGTCAGTTCATGGAAATTTAGGTTGTTTCTAACTTCTTGAAATTGTGAACTGTGCTGTGATGAACATTGGAGCACAGATATCTGGCCATGGTTTATTTCTTGCCTCTTCTGGGTATATGCTCAGGAGGGGGATTGCTGGGTCATATGGTAGCTCAATTTCCATCTGTTTTAGATATCACCAAATTGATTTCCAGATTGGCTGTACATACCTACAGAATCACCAGCAGTGAATGAGAGCTTCTGTCTCCCCATAGCCCCTCCAACACTTGTTGCTTTCTGATTTTTAAAATTGGGCTACCTTTGAGGGTGTTAGATGATATCTCATTGCTGTTTTAGTTTGCATTTCTCTTATGGCTAATTTCAGGAACATTTTCTCATATGTTTTTGATCATTTGGATTTCTGCCCCAGTGAAACTTCTGGTTTTAGGTCCTTCACCCTTTCCCTCAGTGGGCAGTTAGCTTTTTTCTTTTTGGAAGCTATCAGGGGATTGTAGATTTTAGTAATAAGGCCTTTGTGTCATTGCTAAAGATCTTTTTCCAGTTAGTGATCTCTCTTATTACTCTTGTGAATTCTTTTGATGTACACAGCTGTTTTATTTTCATTATATCCCTCTTGTCAATTTGTGCCTCCTCTGTGTTTGTGCCCTTCACTATAGCCTATGGAGTTCCTCTGCCAAAGTTATCAGGTTGGTCCCAACCTGTCTATAATAATTTGCATTAGAGTACAGCACTGAAGCTGCAACTCAGGGAGAGGGGCATGTCTAACAAGAGACAATGGGAGCAAATGAAGAGGGAGAGTGATGGTCATGAATTTGATGTCATTTTCTTGATTGGGATTGTAGGGGTGGAGTCTAGCCTATCAATCTACAGATAGCCAATGAGGCCTCTGTGTGGGCATGGCTTTCTCCTGAGAATTCTGGGAAGTCTTGTGGTATTTCCCAATTGGAGAAGAGAAACTAGGTTCAGTTTCTGGGAGATGTTTGACTGACAAGACAAGAAGGCAGCACAGAGATGGCAGGAGGAACCACATGGTTTTTGCCTGATGGAACCAAACTTCTGGGGCTGGAGAAGCCATGTGGAGACTCCTGTCAGTGCTGAGATGCTTGGAAGGCCACAGAGAGACCCCTACCAGCACTGAGATGCTTGTACCTTCAATGAACACTGCTTATGGACCCTAAGCCCTGGAAACAAGGAGCCATGGGGAGACCCCTGCTAGCACCTGGATACTTTTGCCGTGGAACAAACAAGACTCTGCACCCACTGGCCTGTGATTTCCTGGTGTCATTGCACGTGCTTCATGAGTCAGAAGGAGACTTTATAGATTGGTATCAAACATATGGACTAATATCAGACTTATGACCTTGGACTGGACTGGGTTGGGATGCTCTCTCAATGTTTCATTCCTCTTGTATATAAACCTTTCCCTTATATCCATATGGGTGCTTATGAATTTGTTTCTCTAATCTACCCAGACTAACACAGGGAAGAAGAGAGAATGGAGCACATCCTGGCCCACCAAATCTCGAGAATGACACTCAGAACAGCCAACACACAGAGAGGGCCACATGACCATCTAGACTATGAGACACATCTCTTGCTGACCCAAGGTCCTACAGGGGACAGAGACAACACTGGAGACAATGGGACCGATGGTTCTGGAGAGGGAGAGATATGAGGAAGGGATGTGGTTTTGACCAATCCAAGGACAAGGGCATAACAAATTATCAAAAATCAGTGGCAAGGAGTTTGTGAGAGGCCTGGTAGAAATTGGTCAAAGGTAAGAGAAATTACTGAATCCCAAATGAAGGCTGAGCATGATAAAGGGACCAGACAAGAGTAAAAGGAAATAGAGGAAAGAAATAGGAGGGAATGGGCATTTATAGAGATCTAAATAGAGGCATGTACATAGGTGAATATATTTATATCTGATGATGGGGAAATTGATCTACATGCATATATCTATAAGTTTAATATTAAGGTAACAGATGGACATTGGGCCTCCACTCAAGTACTTCCTCAATGCAAGAGCACTTTGTTCTACTAAATTGGCATTCCATGATGCCTACCTTACTGACATGATCACTGAAGACAAATGTGTGCATAAACATAGGTGATGAAGATGATGGTGCCTGACTATGAAAAGATACAGTGTCCAGGGTCTTAAAGGCTTGAAAGTAAACAAGGGGCCATCTAGCTCAGAAGGAAAAAAGCCCAAAGGGAAGAAGCACACCAGCCTATGTGACCACGAGGCGTCAAAGGGATCAGAAATCAGGCATCAAAGAACCTAAAATTTTATCATTGTGCACCCACCTTCCTGATATGATCACTAAAGACTAATGTATGCATGAGCAAATATGGTGAAAAAAGCTGATGCTGCCAGGCTGTCAAAAGATACAGCATCTGGGGCTCTAAAGGTTTGAAGGTATACAAGCAGCCATATGGCTCAGAAGCAACAAAGCCCACATAGAAGAAGCACACCAGCCTGTGTGACCATGAGGTGTTGAAAGGTTCAGATTATTAGGCAATAAAGAACTAAAAATTGTATCATTGTAAATGAGGGAGAGCACAATTATGGAACCCAAAGCCCATCTGTAGGTAATGGGACATGCCCTTACAGAAGGGTCATGAGGAGGAGATGAACCATTCACGGTACAGTGTAGCAATGATGAAAAATACAGCTTTCCTCTAGTTCTTCAATGCTTCCTACTCCCCACTATCATGATCCCAATTCTTCCTTATAAATCCACTAGACCAGAGCATGTACATTGATACAGAAATGAACCAGAAACATAGGAAAGCCAGGAAAGATGATCCCTTCAGGACCAATAGTGAGAGTGGAGGGGAGGTGGGGTAGAAAGGGGAAACCGATGATAAGGATCTACATATAACCTCTTAACTGGGGTACAGACAACTGGGAAGTGGGTGAAAGGAGATATCAGATAGTGTAAAATATGTCAAAGTAATACTAATTTATAAATTATCAAGGGTTCATGAGGGAGAGGAGAACAGGTTGGGAGGAGAAAATGAGGAGCTGATATCGAGGGCTTACATAGAAAACAAATGTTTTGAGAATGATGATGACAGCGAATATACAAATGTGCTTGACATAAAATGGATGGTTGTATGGATTGTGATAAGAGTTGTATGTGCCCCTAATTAGATGATTTTTTTAAAGTGTGACTTCTATTAAGTAAATAGACTGCTTGCACAGAGATTTTTTTCTTTTTAAAGATATTTTCAGGTTTTTGAAAATGTGAGTGACTTCCTTTCTGGGCTGGGTCCATTATTTTTATGATTTCATGAATGTCCATGCTAACCTGTGGTCTAGAAAAAAAATCTTTCTCTGTCTAGGAATGACCTTTCTTTCACTCCTTTCTAGTACTGGAAGCTTAATTTTACAGAACTGTTCCTAAGATACAACTTATTTAGGCAACCATGTAGTTTTCCATTAATAAATATTTAGTAAAAACTGAAGCCAAGTATTCACTGTGTCATTTTATTTTTGCTTTTCACCTAATATAATCCAATTTTAAACTAGATTTAATTAATCTTGTGTCCTGATATAGAACTAAAAATTAAAATTTTGTTTTAATATTTTAAAAATTATTTTAATAAAAATTTATCTTATTTAATAAAAGTATCAGCATCATTAATTATTAACCCATATCAATCCTTGAGTACAAATTCACTCCACTGGAAAGGCAGAATGAAGGAAGCAAACTTTCAAAATGCAGTAAATTGACTGTTCACCCTTTAGATTTTTTTAACTGACTTGTAAATGGAAGTCAGAAAAAAAAACAACCAAAACCTGTAACTTTGTGGATTCATGTTACACAAATTTTAGTTACCCTACTTAATGTGCCAATATCAAAGGAGGCAAAGGCAGTAAAGGAAAAACAAAAACACATTTAAAAAAAGAAACATCTCTCTTCAAGCAATCATTTCACTTAGTAGAAACCACAACTTTATGATTTTTTCAGCAGAGACAGACTTTTTCAGCAGAGATGGTATGTTTTTTTCAGATTCTCTTATTCCTTTGGGGGCATTAAAACCACATTGCAATGCAATGGTCTGTCAATTAGCCATAAAAAATCTTAACAGATGATATAAGTGACAAGAATATAAGCTACAGCCACATTTTGAAGTCATAGCTAATTCTTAATTCTCCAAACACTTCATAATGAAAAGTTTTCTGGAAGTTTGTTAGGTACGAACCTGATCCCAGCTCTACTTGCCCATGATTGTTCTAGAGCCCACACTGGTGGTTGACAACGATAAAAATGTGACCTGCTCCCCAACCCCGCCGCCCCCGTTAGCTGGATTTTCTTCGCTGTTGGCAATCCAAACAAGTGATGCATAAGCATTCATATATAGAAGGAAAATGGCTCACACAGTGGTCGAAGTGGTTAAGTCCAAGTATGGACAGGTACCAAGACTGTGGATCAAATGTTAGGCTGGAGACTTCTGACTCACTCAGTGATGGGGCCTGGTGAACCTAGGACAGGCAGGGAGATGAGAAGCTGATAGCTTCAAAGATGAATGAATCCAAGGTTAGGTGGTCAGCTGGCATGCTGTTAAAGACTCCCAGTTTAGGCAGACAATTTAGCCAGGGTGTTGGCTCAAGTCCAAGAACTGGGGGTCATTGAGTCAGATATAGAATCTAGACCAAGCAAACAAACTTTTCCACAACATTTACTTGTATAGAAAATAGGTGATGCATTCCAGGAAATCTCTTGTCAATTGTCTCAGGATGATGACATGCACGCTACCCTAATTGTATTACCTAATCTTCTTACAGCTGCTAGGCTGTTTAGGGCAGATCCCCTCATGCAGTGGGTTTTATTATGTCACGTAGCATCATGGTGGAGAATTACTAGGCTTAATTGCCAAATCACCGAGAATCCTGACATAAAAGCCAACTATCAGGCTCTCTTACTCTCCCCACCTCAGTTATCAGAGTGAGACCTATCCCTGCACCCACAAAGCAGTCAGTGCTACGTCTTCGCACTACACCTACCCTATTATTGGGGTTGGAGGCATGCTTTTGCAGACTGTCTACCTCATGCACATCATGCCTTGTTTGGAAGCTTGTTGCCCTACAAATTGGCCACACCTTAATCCTGATAGCAGAACACACTGCCCCAGATTGAGTACACCATTACCTACCACATCTACTTTTTCTTTTTCTTTTTTCCCTTTGTTTTTCTTTTCCGCTTTATACTTTCTTTCCCCTCTCCTCTTGTTTTGTTATCTCTTTCAATTCCTTATTCTATTACCATTTGTACAACTTCAGTTTTCCATTGGTTAATTCCTGTTCCATTTTGTGTGTCTCATCTGGTGCGAGGAGATGCACTCTACCCTATCGCACATGCTCCCCTGCCATCCCACTCACTGGGCGAGTGCCAACACTCACTTCTTTTGGGAAACACCAGTCATCCTGTCCTTAACTGCTCCACATGGATAGAAAACAAAAACTGCACACACAATTTCTTTTTGTGTGTGTGGCATCACTGCCCTGACACAATTTCATTCTATACTACACTCGTCAAAACAGGTTGAAAGCTCCTAAGAATTATAAAACAAGTGAACAAAGTATCTCATTATAATGCTTACTTGGATTATCAAAACAAATCACAGCAAAAAGCTTGGGCCAAATACAGTAAAATAAGATAATCAATTATATACAAACACAAAATATCACAATGTCTCAGACACAACAGACAACGTCAGATCACACGGAATCTGAGTTCACAAATAGAAGAGGATATAACTGAAACAAGCAATCAAATTGCAGAGCCAGAAAATCTTTTTAAGATGAACTGGCATTGTAACTAGTTCATAAAGAATTCATAGGCTGAGCCCCAGTGGTGTAGTGGTTGAGTGCAGGACTGTGACTCACTGGCTTGTGGTTCAAATCCAGCAGCAGCTCTCTGGGAGCCAGGTTGGGCCTCCCATTCCCACTAGAGGGCAGTAATGCTCTGCTCCCCCAAAAAAGAATTCATAAAAATATTTGTTCTGTCCCTTCAACAGATTGAGAGAGAGATCCTGGAAAATAAGACACACAGTCATTAAGTAGATTCTTACTCAAGGGAACTCCTTACGGGGTTTCAGAAGCTGTTGGTCTTTTCAGGAGCAGATATAGTCATCTTTCTCCCACAGAGCAGTGGTGTTTTTAAACCACTGACCTTGAAGTTAGCAGTTCAGCTCTTACCTCTTACCGCCAGAAAAAAACTGGCAAAATTAAGCAAATAGCAGACAAAAGAAGAAGAGTAAAACAATACACAGTGCAGAACAAATTGACAAGATAAATAAAAATTACAGATCTAACAAAAATAAATAGAGATATAGAAGATAAAGACTAAAACTAAGAGACATAACACATTGGCATAGCAAAGGTATAAAATTGAATCACTGGAGACCAGAAGTAACACTAAAGACAGATGCTACAATACTAGTCTGTTAGAGGGACAATAAAGGAGTAAGAGAGGGAAACCCCCAAAAAAGAATGTCTACAACTATGTGGGACACTAGCAAGAAGAATCACTAACATGTGATTGCAATTCCGGAAGAGACAAAGAAAGCACAGAGGAAAATTTCCAATATTTCTTGGAAACAACTAACCCAATATCATGAAAATTCAGAAGACATGCTTTGTAAAAGCGCAAGTGCAAAGGAGAACCAATAAGAATAACCTCTGGGGGTGGGGGGGGCGGTGGAAAAGAATACCCTCTGATTTTTCAGCAGAAATCATGGAAGCAAGAACATGATGGGATGATATATATTAAACACTGGGTGGAAAAATGACAACCAAGTGCTATATACCCAGAAAAACTGTTGCTAAATTTGATGGTGAAACTAGAGTATCGCCAGGTAAAAAATAAGGAAGTTTATATAAGACAGATGGGAGCAAAAATCTAAGCAAAAACTAAAGAGAATCTTCAGATGTAGAAACAAGAGCAGCATATAAGAACCTGAGAATAACACACATGATAACATTACCCAGAAACAAACGCATATATAGAAATATTTAAAATGAAATTAACAGGACTGAATATAAGAATTCAGAGATGTCAATTTGAAAACATGGACACAAAAAAGGGGAATAAATTGTGTGGCAGTCATCTATTCTGATGTCAATTGAAGGATTAAGAGTGTATGGGTGGAGTCTAGCCTATCAATCTGGAGATAGCCAATGAGACCTTTATGTGGACGTGGTCTTCTCCTGAGAATTCTGGGAAATGTAGTCTTTCCTTCTTGGTGGCAGAGACACTATGTCTCTCAGTTCACTTTCTTGAAGATTTTCTACTGACAATACTCACTTGGAGACACTTGACTGACAAAGCTCACTCCCTGCAAGACATTGCAGCTGAAAAGACATATGGCGGCATGCTGATGGACACTGAGCCCTGGGAATTGGAGGATCCATGAGGAGACCCCTGCCAGCCCTGAGATGCTTCTACCACCACTGGATACACAAAACTCGGTACCCACTGACCTGTGAGTGTCCTGGTGTTTCATGAATCTGAAGAAGACTTATAGATTGATATCAGACATAGGGGCTAATATTGAACTTATGACCTTGGAGTGTACTGGACTGGGATGTTTTCTCAATGTTCAATTGCTCTTGTATGTAAAACTCTTTCTTTTTTTTTTTTTTTTTTTGGGGGGGGGCATCACTGCCCTGATGGGAGTAGGAAGATTAAGCCTTTTTCTTTTTTTTATCTTTTGGGCGTCACTGCTCTCTGGTGGTGGTCCAGCCCCACTGCTGGAATTCAACCTCCGTCCCAGTGGGTCACAGTCCCGCGCACAAGCACTTTTTCTTATACACATATGCATGCTTATGAATTTGCTTCTCTCATCTACCAGTGCTAATACAAATGGTATATTATAGGACTTTCAAAGTGAGCTAAGGTAGCAAGAACATCATGATGAAATGAGTTGTTCTAAATTAGGTAAGATAACAAATTACAAGAAAACTTCAAAAATTAATAAAACTTCTAATCGAATTAAAAAGGACAAATATATAAATAAATATATCATTAGTGTAGTTAGGCACTCTCAGGTCAGCTCTGATTTTCTGCACAATGGGCAATAAAAGCAGACAGTTCAGTTTCGTCCTATCTTCACAATAAATGTAAAGTCTGAGCCCATTATTGAAAATACTGTATCAATCCACCTAACTGAGGGTGCTCCTCTGATGTACGATGCTCTACCCACATCAAGACATTGGTCTTTTTAAAGAATTGGTTGTTCATAATAGCATGCCTAAAGTATGTCAGCTCAAGTCTCTTCCTACATGTTTCTAAGGAACATTACGGCACTACTTCTTTCCAGACATCTATTTATTCTTCTTGCAGGCCATGGTATATTTGGTATTCCCCAGAAACCCCATAATTCAGACATATCAAGAACTCTCCTGTCTTTTTTATTTATTGCCCAACTTTCCATTGTATATAAGGTAATTCAAAACATCATGTCCTTTTTCTTTTGCAAGATCTAATAAGCACTTACACAAGGAAGGAAAATATTAAAAAATCCACAAACAAAATGAACTCATCATAGAAAAATATGTGGAACAAAGAAATCATCGTCGCAATAAAAGTCAGGGAAAAGCTGTCGAAATTGCAATAATAAATTCATACCTATTGGTAAACGTACTGAATATAAATGGATTAATGGACCAATCAATAGGCTAACAGTATACTAATTTTTAAAAAAATTTATCAATATAGTGCTTTAAAAAATAGACCTTAGACAAGAAGATAAAAATAAAGTAAAAATCAAGAATGGGTAAAAGTATGCTCATCAAATAAACAAAAAAGAGCAGAAGTGACAATATTAATTTCCAGGAGAATATATTTTAAAGCAAAAGTCAGCATAAAAGATAAGTAAGAACATTATGGAATGAGTAAAAAGGCAATCTGGTAGAAGAGCATAACTATAATACAAATCAACACAACCAACGCAAACTCAAACCAAATCCCCTGCCATTAAATCAAGGCGGACTCATAGTGACCTTATAGGACAGGGTAGAAGTTCCCAGTGGGTTTCCAAGACTGTAACTCTTTACGGGAATAGAAACTCTTGTCTTTCTCCTGAAGACCATTGCTTCCAAACTGCTGATCTTGAAGATCAGATTCCAATGCATAACCACCAGGATTCCCAGCCAATGAATGAGCCTCAACACACATAAACCACACTTTAACAGAGTGGAAAAGAGAATGAGACAACTTCACAATAACAATAGCAAGAGTCCTTAATCATTCTTGTACTGAACCTGATGGACAGGCCAACGAGATTAAAAAATCAAACAAAGACACAGATGATTAAAACAAACAAAATCAACCAACTTCACCTCATAGACATGAACAGAACACATATACAAAATCTTGAAAGAAAGAAATAGCCAAACAAAAAGTACATATCCAACAAAACTATACCTCACATATGATGGTGAGATTAGGACATTTCCAGATAAATAGAAATGCCACTAAACAGCATACATGGAACCCCCATCCAACACAAAATCATTCTTTTCTGGCACGTATAGAATATTCTCCAGAACAGACCATATATTAGGCTGCAAAGCACATCTCTATGAACTTGAAACTATCAAAATATTATGAAACATATTCTATGATATCAATGCTATATAATTAAAAATCAACAGGCAAAGGAAGGAAAAAGATCACATGCATGACAGTGGAATAACCTAAGATTAGAGTATGCCCTTAGGATAGTGCTTCTCAACCCCCTTTGGGGGTCAAACCACCCTTTCACAGGGGTCCCTAAGACCATCAGAAAACACATGCTTCCCATAGTCTTAGGAACTGAGACACCACTCCTCTATCGTCTTCAGGTGGGTGTGCCCACCCGCAGATATGCCCACACACGAGTTCCCAGCATGATGACATCATCACACCAATTCCACCAAATACAGCCTCTACAAATACAAGTGCATGTGACAGGGTTCAGACCATAATGTACCTATGCAGAACAGTCACATGTGTGTGGAGAGCAGCTACTGTACAGAGAACAGCTGCTGTGTTGAAAACAGCTACTCTGTTAAAAGCAGCTACTGTGGTGAAAATAGCAGTCTGAAGATAAAACAATACTTCATAGATTATAATTATTAGGTAAATGTAAAATCATTAATTACTGCAAAAAAGAAAAATATCTGTACCATGGAAAGCTAATCTGGATGCTGATCAGTTGCTTTTATATATATATATATATATATATATATATATATATATATATATATTCAGCTGTGGTTGATGTGAACACTTCCCAGGCTTGCAAAACAAACACAGAGAATGGTAAATCATAGGAAACTTTAATGAACTCTATTAAGTGAACTATGCCATGTTTCATCTTTTGTATTATTTAAACTATTGCTATGCATCATTTTCATTTGCAAACTAGCCCGTGACAATAGATCATGTAGAGAAGAACATTAAGAAAAGAAAATATAGTGAGGATTTTTTATTGTATGGTTTCACCTCAATAATTACAGCAGGAACTGAGAAACCGCAATCTGTTATTTGTTGTGAAGTTCTATCATTCAAAGAAGTTCTATGAAGCTGAACAAACTAAAACACCATTTTACTGAAATGGTTGTTGAGAGGATAAGTTTTAAAACGTGATAAACTCAAAATGTGTTTTCATCAGAAAGCAAGACCACAGTTCCAAGCACTCTTTCAGCCATAAAAGGGAACTGCAGAAAATAGCTTACTTGGTTGACATCTTTGCCATCTGGAATGAGTTAAATTTATCACTGAGAGGACCAAATCAACATGCCTCAATTTGTCTGAAAAGCTCCAATCATTCCAAATGAAACTTCAACTTTGGCAAAAAAAAAAAAAAAGGATGAAAATAAAATTTACGTGTCATCTGCCTTATCTGCTCTTTTTGAGGAACATAAGATTAAACCAGGCAAAGGGATTTTGATGATAATTTCTGTGAAAGAATGCTTGCAAATGCTTGCAGACAAAATTTCATTGTACTTTACAAGTAGATCTGACACTCCATTTGCACTTGCCAGAAGCCAATTCACAGTCAAAGTTGAAGATGTTCCTAAGAGAGAACAAGAGGAGTTCATTGAACCTGTTAACAGGAATGCAGTGAGAACTGATTTCTCTACAATGCCAGGAACAAAATTCTGGATCAATTGTTCATGGTCATATCCTGTTCTGTCTGCACCTTCTTCTTCCATTTCCAACAACATATCTTTATGAAACAGTTTGCCAGCCTATTGGTTATCAAGTCGAAATACAGAAATAGACTTGTGGAAGACGATCTTTGTTGTGCTCTTGCAAAGACTGCCCCAAGAATTTCTGATCTGGTGAGAAAGACGGCATCTCAACCTTCTTACTGGCATTGGCTTTTTACACATTCCACCATAAAATGCAGTGATGCAGTTACTCTTGCTTCAAGACAAAATTTCATTTATTTGTAATTAGAAATAAATATTTTACAATATATAATTACATATTGTTCTTGTGGTAATCACTATGCTTTAATTATGTTCAATTTGTAGCAATGAAAGTACATCCTGCATGCCAGATATTTACATTATGATTCATAACAGTAGAACAAGGACAGTTAAGAAATAGCAATGAAAATAATTTTATGGTTGGAAGCCACCACAGCATGAGGAATTGCATTAAAGGGACCCGGCATTAAAAAGGTTGAGAACCACTGCTTTAGAATTAGCAATCACTTGAGATCCAAAGGGCAGCCAAGTTCATACTGCAGAAAGGGATCAGAAAGAAGAAAAAGAGACGCACAGGGAGGAAATGGGATGAATCGCCATGATTTTGTGGGGATCACAATCGACGGTATAAAACAAAACACAGGTGATTTGTTGAAGAGAACCTGATTTGTTCTATAAACTTTCACCCGAATCACAGTAAAAAAAAAGTTTTTTAAAAATCCAAGGGAAGAGTTAACAGAAAAGAGAATGAATACTTTTTGTTGGTTTCCCACACGCAATCTCATCCAAACTGAATACTACATACAAATTTGTATTTGTGAGACACCCTCATCTACCACTTAATCAAAGCCCTGGAAATTCAAGGAAACCTGTGTTTATGGAAATCTGGCATTTCTGTAACGTTTTGAATGAGGGCTAAATAGAGCAGTTCATCTCATTTTGAAACTAATGATTCCTGCCAAGTGGTTTTCCAATGCTGGGTCTTCGGGCTCAGTCAGCATTGAGGAATTCATTTATGAGTTGGGTTACTTGGAGACTCTGGAATTCAAATTTATGTATGCAATTCACTCGTTTGCTACTGATAGTCTTTGAAAGGAGATAGTAATCAATTTACAAAGCCCAGACTTCAGGAAATGTTCATATCCCAAAAAGAAGTTTGGGTTTGGAACTTTGTCCACTTTCTGAGTCAGCCTCTGCCCCCTTTGCGTCTGCAAAGAGCTGAGTCTTGTGTGCAGGCCGTTTAAATTCCTCATAGCTCATCTCTCCCTTCAAATTAATTTCACTGGGTGCAATGGAGTTCACCTCCCTTAATAGACTTGCCAGTGGTTTATAAGATGGCAGAATACATGTGTGGTTGGTCACACCAGACAATTTCTATTCTGTCTATATCTTGATGGAAGTAGCAAAAGCCCCAATTATTAATTATTCATCCAATTTATTTTAAATATTTATCTTCCTGAAAATGTTGCAGGAAATTGGAATAGGAGTTTGGCAGGTATTTATTTCCTTATGTCTGACAAACCCACACTTCACTTTCTTAGCTAGGCAAGGAGTTAGCATTGAGCAGCCTTACAGTGTAACCATAAATTTACTACTTAAAAAAAAATAGCAACAACAAGAAACTCCTTTGAAGAAGTCATCAAATAAATTAACAAAGCTGGAAACATGCCTCCCATTTGTGTTGGCTATGAGTTTTAGGGAGTTCCTTAATAAACAAAGTCAGTGGACTCAAACAGTAACAAAGTAATTTCAATGATTAATCAAGTGTTAAAACTAGTTTAACCTCTCCTGTTTTACAAACTCTATATCACCCTGACTAAACTCATCGAGGGATAAGACACCCATCTGGAAATCTCATCTGAAATATTAGATTGGAAATCTAAAATTCAGCCAAATAGTGTGGCTTGTAGGGATATCCTGTCGGATAATAAATTGCATTAATCTTACTTAAATTTTCCATCTAAATCATGTCCTGAGGCCGTATTACTCTGAGAAAAGTATGCCTTCTTTAAATGCATTGTGCTACTGAAAACGATATTAAAGGAAAAGGAGGGGGTGGGGTGAGACCTCTTCATTTCTTTTCTTAGGACTGCTTTGTCCAGCTGTAAAAGGCCACGTGAATACAGACAGCTCGGCAAGAACTCACGGCAGGCTGCAGTCAGCACTCGGAGTTTCCCTTTGCAGATGGGAACCAATGCCAGTCACTTTTAGGAACTGTTCTCTCATTTATCTATCCTTTCCCAAGGATGAACTCTGAGTCAGGGCAACTATGGCAAGCTCAGGGTGAGTGTACAGGCTCCTGCAGGGTGAGTGTACAGGGTGTGTGTGTGTGTGTGTGTGTGTAGTCAGGGAGAAAGGGTTAGAAAGAACATCCTTTATTTAGGGTCTTTGCTTTCACATGTACAGACTGCACCAGTTCACCAATTTTTCTGAAGCTTCCACTGTGGTCTCTTTATTGCATTCATTTTCTTTTTTAGACAGCAAACCTTAAAAGCTGTTAAACTGCTTTTTAAAAGATGTCTAAGAGGAAGGGAAAAATATCACTGTGGCTTTCCTACAGCTACAAGGTGGGATTCCATTGGCATTCTAGGCCCTCCCAGCTCTGGGATGCTGTCTGCCACCTACTGTGTGCTGTAAATATTAAGTGCATTCAAAGGTTTTAGAATAATGCTGATTCAAAGCTAAACCCAAAAGCCCTCGGAAATGCTGACTTGACTGTGCTGGTGAGATTCTTGGGGCAGCACTCCACTCTTTGCCCCTGATCCTGCAAAGAGAGGTGGAAAGAAATTAGGTGCCCAGACATCTTTCAAATAACGAGGTACACAAAGTTCTCCTGGGTCTCTCCCATGTATCTCATGATGGCCCCTTCCAGCAGTGTGTGTGGTCAGTGCCCTTGTCATCAGGTGCAGAGGAGGAGATAGGAGCTGTGAGAGGCACATGCTCCAGCATGGGGTTACCTGACTACCAGGAAGGGGAGAAGCAGGACATAAAATGAGGACTCCATGATTGAAAAATCAAAGTACTAGTGACGTGAGTAGAGTACATTCACTTAAATATTCTGTGGAATAGCTTCCCCAGCAGCCAGGCAACCTCAGCCTACCAAACTCCAAGTGAGTAGAAGGCCATGCCCATTAGCTCAGCCTTCCAAAGCAGAAACAGTTATCTCAGATTCTTTCCTTCCGCTATTCCTCTTCATCTTAGCAATCCTAACACAGCCTCACAATTTTCAAAAATGCTTCCGATATCTGTGAAACCTCTCCATTCTCACTGCTATTGGCTTAGTCAAATCCTCATAACCTCTTCCTTTATCCACTCTTACCTGGGTTATTTAAATGATCAACACACTCAATTTCTGACACAAAGTTTAATGACTCAGCTTGGTCCAAAAGTGCCCTGGAAGACCTGGAGAGCTATTTCCAAAATATCAGTTCTTGAAAACTCTATGAAGCATAGCTCCACTTTGGTATACAAAGGGTAGCTATGGGTCAGGATTCATTCACTGGGAGCTCATTTTTTCTGTCAGCAAGCACAAAATTCAGTCCTACTCTTCTTCACATTGTTTCAAAGATTCCAAAGTCATCATTCTCAATTCTGATATTTGAATCTCCTTCTTTAAACCTTCTAGGTGCTCGCCATTACCTCAAGAATAAGATCTCATAAAAATATGCCTTCTTTCTGTGGTCTTAGTCTGTTTCACACCACCCACCCACTCACCCCACTGAATTCTTTAGTGACTCAGATGACTTGTCATTATCCCCACCCTCTACCCCAAATAAGAGTTGGACAATTGATCTAGTGGTTTTAGTTCTCTTTTCTTTCCTACAACTCAGGGTTCCATCTTGATTGCCATCACAAACACCCGTCAAAAAAAAAAGCCCAACAACCACAACACACTCAATGCCATTCTGTTATTTCTGACTATATTCTGAGCAATTCTATAGGACAGGGTAGAACCACCCCCCACTCTGGGTTTCTGAAACTGTAATTCTTTACTGGAGTAGAAAGCTCTGTCTTTATACCATGGAGCAGCTGGTGGTTGGTTTTGTTGTTTTTTTTTAACCACTGACCTTCTTTTTCACAGCCCAACACATAACCACTACACTACAGGGTTCCTTTGCCATCCCAGTCAAAGTCGAACACTGTTGTCTCCTATCTGTTAAACTCTAGTCCTTCCAGTCAACAGTCTAAGGCCGATCTCGTTCATGGCTTTGCAATCAAACCTGATGTAGCACCAAGCCACCTTCACTCTCTCTAATCATGCCAGCCTTTCTTCAGTTGTTAAGCCCTGAGTTCAGCTCTGCTTGGCTAGTATTGAATTGCTGGGTTTCTCTCTTTTAAAAGGTTGAGAAACTTCACTAGCATGTTCAGTTATTTAGAGTGAAGTCAGGGACTGCAGCTCATACCAGCACCCTCAATGAATGCACCTTTGAGTGATAAACTGAGCATAAACTAGGTTTTCTAGGAAGGCGCTAAAAAACAGTTATCAGATTTAGGCACTTGCAAACTTCTGTGCCTAGTGTGGCTAGTGTTAGATGGAAACTATTTGAAGTAGCAACATAACAGACCACCAACACAGCAGAGGCCATTCTGCTCAGCCATCACATTGTTCCACCAGCAGTGGGTTGCTCAGAGCCTACTCTCCATTGCTTTATTTCAACAAGCGACTCTCATAACATTCTTTGAGGTTAGATGTCTCCACTGAAGTTAATAATGACATAGTTTATGGTGAGGAATGAACTGAAAAAGAGCAGTTTCATTATTGCTGTAAGTACTCACAAAAGATGTTTATCCACACACGGACACAGCCACAAACCTACAACACATAGTCGCTAATAGACTCATTTATTTCCACATAAAATTGCACAATGTTACACAATCCAGCAGAGGGCTGAGAAATGTCAGAAATTTAGGGCAGGAATATTTGTCAACAAAACCAATCCATTTCATCAGTTTCAGCAAACCATTACTGCAAGAATTTGCCTCCCTCTCACCTCTACCACAGGAGAAAATTATTATCCACACCCTTACAAAGAAAAGCTGATGCTCAGAAACACCCAAATGAAACTGTGCTGACAGGTTGAAAGCATATTTACATAAATGAGGAGATGGAAAGTGGAGAATGTCTTTTCCTACCTGGTGTGCCCTCTAAGCATCATTTGCCATATTGTTTATAAATATCAAATACAATAGAAGAGAATAAAATACATGTTGCCTATTGCAAAATCACTTTGTAAAGAGACCGTAGGTTTCTTGAATGTCTAATACACACTTTGGACTTACTTTGCAGGAGACATTGTGGTTGTTAGGTGCCCTCATAGTGATCCAATGTGACAGAGTAGAACTACCCTAAAGGGATCTTGGTGGTAATCTTCACAGAAACAGGTCACCAGCTCTTTCTCTGGTGGATCTTTTGGGTGGATTCAAACCACGAGCCTTTTAATGATCAGCCAAGCATTTGACTTTTGTGCTACTAAGGGCTCTTTTTGTTAGGCAATGTTGTTATTGGGTGCCCTTGTGTCAATTCCAGCCCAGAGCAACCCAATAGGATAAAGGAGAATTATCACATCAGGTCTACCCCCATGCCCTTGAGTTGATACTGACTCATCTCAAACCAAAACTCCCTGCCATCGGTCAATGCCAACTGATAGCAGCAGTAGAAGGCAGGGTAGGACTGTCCCTGGGAGTTTCTGACACTTCAACCTTCTGCTAACCATGTAATTAGCAACCTGCATATAATTTTTAGACTAGCTTTATTGGCATATGCTTCAAAGATCATACATTTTGATTGCTCAGTCATATAAAGATGATGTGCGTAATCATGACATTCGGTTTCAGAACTTTTTCTCATTCTCATTGCTGCTCACTCCCCATTTTCCCTGTTATGACTCTATCCAGCGAATATCTCTATAAATTTACCTATCCTGGATTTCAGAGACATAAGAGCATACAAAAAACAACCTACAGTAATACAAAAGCATACGAAAGCAAAGCAAATGAACAAAACCCAACAAAAATGACTAAACATAAAAAAACCTCAATCAGAGAGAAAGAAAATAGTAACAAAAACTGAACTAATTTTAAAATAGATTCAAGGGGACACCAAATGATAAGATGCTACATTTTAACCTAACTATATCTACTATAATTGACTTTAAAATGCTCTCTGAATGATAGCATGGCTACTCACAAGCATGTTTTATGGTCAGAGAGAGTTCAGCGGGGACTTAATCCACATGGGGACCCTACGAATGGGGTTAGGGGTTCCCCCTATCTCAAAAAACTCATGGTCTTTGAGTCAGTTCTGACACATGGTGACTCTCTAAGGCAGGATAAAAGTGACCCACATTTCCAAGGCTGTAACTCTACAGCAGTAAAACGTCCAATCTTTCTCTCAGTGAGTGACCAGTGGTTTCAAACTGCTGATGTCAGAGTTAACCACCTAAGACAAACTGAGTGTTCACAATTTAATCTCTGATACTATTCCCTGTTTCAGATTTTGGTTTTATTATTTGTAATCCTTGGACCACACAGGCTAGTTTATTTCTTCCTTGTACACTCACATGTCTGTTTGAAGACAAGCCTTTAAGACCCTAGATACTATTCTTTCTGATAACCAGGCACCATCTGGTGTTTTTCCCCACACTTTTCTACAGCACTCATATCTTCAGTGCTGAGTGAAGCTCCTCATGTGGGTGAATAGCAAGTACAGTCATGTCCTAAGGAAAAAAGTGTGCTTAAATTAGAGTTAGAATTAAGTGTCAGCCTAAACTCCATTCATATATCTATGACATATATCTATGCCTCTACTTCATCTTAGACATTTTAAGATAGAAAGCATTATAAATCAATCCCCTAACACATAAGAGATTTCTCTTGATAGTTTCATTAGTTTTGGGGGCTATGAATTTTCACAGGGGCAAAAAGTTCTCCATCAGAGGGGATGGTGAGTTTCAACTGCTAACTTTGCAGCTAGTGATCCAACACTTACCTGATTGTGCCACCAGGGCCCCCCCCTGTATTTACCAAACAGATTGCCAGGTCTTTTCTTCCAGAGAGGTACTTTATGGACTTAAAGCATCCATCTTTTTGTTTGCAGCTAAGGGCTTACGCACTGCACCACCAGTGCCCTTTGTGTTAAGTGCTAAACCAATTAAAGTCAAACTTCTGACTGTTGAGTCAATTCAAGCTCATAGTGAACCATTAGGACAGGACCGCCACCCTAGACTCTCTAAGTCTGTAAATCTCTAGGAAAGCAGACTCCACATTTTTCTCCTGTAGAACTCCTGGTGGGTTCAAACTCCTGACCTTTCAGTTGGCAGTCAGGCAAGCACTTTATCCATTGTGCCACCAGCTCCTGTTAGGTAGCAAGTACCTAAGATGAGATAACATTGAGTTCATAGACTAACTATGATAATACAAAATGATTAGCTGTGATACAGACAAATTATTTGAATTTACAGGCCTAGAGAAGAGGCATTTCTGTTTTGTCTCTAGTACAGATTTCGGCTCAAGTCCTAACCAGCCTACCTAATTTTTTTATTCCTACCATAGTTCTTGTAACTCTTGAATGTAAATACCTGAATCAATTTAGTGGGAGGAGAGATGCATAAAAAGCAAACCATTGTTTCCATGACTGAAAGAGAAACAAGGTCATTTAGAGGAAAGAGACCATGAAATAAAGCCAGAGAAATTCAGGAAATGAGAATACCCTAGGGTCTGTCCTTTCACTTGTGGTAATGAGAATTCAAGAATCAATATCGAGAAAACTGTGTCAGATTGGACTGAAACAGGGTCTGCAGTAAGAAGTAGAAGCAGTTTCCCAACTCAGGTCTCTTCTCCATGCTCAAATACAGATTTCTCTCTTTTCTTCGATGTACTTGTGCCTGTTTGGGAGAGGCTTATGAAGAAAACCTTGCAGTGGCCTCTGCTTTTCAGGCTCACAACTGAGTTGGAGAGGCAAGGCCAGGTGGTAGAAGAATCAGTGAGATAAAGGCCATAGAAGTCAAGATCCAGGAAAGACGACTGCAGCGTGAAGCCGGCGGTGGGAGGGATCAAATTATTCCACATAAGGGAACAGTGTGAGCAGAGAAGCTCACCAGCTCGAATCGCAAAATTTTAGAAGACTGAAAGTGGAAGTTAAGACCACTTCTTCTGTGCCCAATTAAATAATAATCAGTCTGTAGAACCAATCAAACCGGCCCAGGAGAAGATCAATTCTGGACATTTGCATTTCCAAAATCTAGGTTATGACCCTATCCGGGGTTTTTTCCACTACAAATCTAAGTTTTAAAAGTCATTATAGTAAATATTTTCTTATTAACTAGAGAGAAGATACCCAAAACCCAACAACACACTGTTAACTTACCTCTTTCAGTCATTGAAAGCCCAGTGTCTGATGACTTCGTGAGGCAGATTGTTTTCGGGTAGTCCCAAGAACATTCATGACTTGTCTCTCCCTGCATTTCCCACGACACTCTTGAATGTTTTGCATGGACCTGGGTCATATTCAGAAGGGTGCACCTGCAGAACAGAGTCCCAGTGAAGAGGGCCCGAGGGGGCTAGTCTCTCACAAACCACTTTGTATACAGAAAAGCCCCATCTCTTTGCATCCAGCTCCTCATTGGCAAAATAAAAAGGTGGGGCAAGTGATAGCTCACTCTCTTGCAGATCCAGAATTCTAGCAATGATGGTGCCAGTGAAGATTGGACTGAATCTGCTCCCAGATTATATTGCAGAACTTATATTTTAATAAATCCTGTTATCAGTATGTTTACTTGTCATCTATCTAGTGTTCAAAAAATTAGAGTGCAGTCTTGCCCTCCACAAATTTGGTCTTCTAAGCTTCCCAGATGTTTAGATTCTAAATAAACAGTAGTAGATATGACAGCAGAAAGTCATCTCTGCGGGAGAAGTTGCTGAGCTTCCGAAACCACAGCGGAGGAAAGCAAGCACTTGTCAAATGCCTTGAGCCAGCAGCCCCAGTCCAGACAGTACCGTGCCTCCACCAGAGCTCTGGGCAGATCAGTGGGGGATCAGTGCTGGTTCCAGTCTACAAGAGGCAGATAAGCTCAAGATATATGATCTGCTTGCCTGCCAAGAGCAATTTGCTTGACAGGCCTCCCTGCTTATAGAATACTAAGATATTCTATTCCATATTAAACAAGTTTTGGTCTTTGTAAATGAACTATAGTTGCAATGGAAAAGTAAAAAAAAAAAGGAACAATTTGATTTTTTGGAAAGGACTAGGTAGACAGTGAGTATAGTTTATAAGTTTGCTGGTTGAAAGAAATGACAATCAGGGGTAATTTCCAGATATTTGAGTCTGGTGTGTCCATCTGAGGGATGTTTTTTATCCCTTGAGGGATCAATCTACTTTTTTTTCAATCTACTTTTTAAAATGTGCATGTTTTAATGTTTTAAAAGACATTTTTAAGTTGACATGAACTCCTCTATTCCACATCATTTTTATGGTAAATATATATGTAACAATACCAGTTTATCCCACTCCTAAAAACATTATGCTGAATTAAACGGGTCACAAAAGGACAAATATCTTATGCTCCTACTTACAGGAAATGTCTGGAGTAGGCAAGTGTACAGACATACACAACAAATGAAGTACTGCAACAAAAGGTTCAAACATAGAGAAATCATCGCAAGGATGGCTGATGACTGGGGAGTATTTCATTTTGTGGTACGTACATGGTGTCACTATGCGTCAGAAATGACTCGACACCACCGAACAGCTACAAGATAGAGGCCTACATTTAGCAGTGTTCTCCAGGAGAGCGCAGGAGAATGGGACAAAGGAATTCATTGCTGAGGGATTGCTGAACTTCAGATGGGGTGATGGGGAAAAAAAATCTGAAAACAGATAATAGTGGTAACAGTTGAAAGACGTGATGAATGTAATTAATGGCATTGAATTGAACCTATGTACGAGACTGGAGTGGAAAAGCTTTGTCGCATCCATATGTGTCACACTGACAGATGTCCATTGGCAATCGTTTTAGTCATCCAAAGCTGATGCCGCACATTACCACAAAGAAGTCGTTTTAACAAACCAACATTTATTTTCTCACCGTTTAGAAGGATGTAAGTCAGAATTGACCAGAGGGCAATGAGCTGTTGGGGTTTTGTTTTTGTTTGTCTTTTTCCAAGGCCGGAAGCTTGAATTCAGGGTGCCAGCTCTCGGAGACACTTTCTCTTTCTATTGATTCTGGAACACAATCCTTCTCTCTTTGAATTTTTCCTCTGGGGTAATCTTATTGTAGGCTCGACAATTCTCTTCCTCCTCCTCTATTCCGTGGTTTTCTTGCTTACTCTCAAAAGACTATCTCGAAGACATTGATCGACTCAAGAAGGAGTGTTGCTAGATACCATCTAGTCCACCGGACTCCTAATGACCATATCTGCCTATCCCCATGCCACCGTCACAACTGTCCTCATGCTTGATTCTATTGCTGCAGCCACTGTGTCAGTCCATCCTGTTTGGGGTCTTCCTCTCTTTTGGATGTCCCTGATTTACCAAACATGATACTATTTTGGGGGGACTAGTCTCTCCTGATAACATACCCAAAGTACACGAAACAAAAATCCTCCATATGTGCCTCTAAAGATCCTTCTGGCTGTACTTCTTCCAAGGCAGATCTGTTTGTTCCTTTGATAGCCCATACTTCCAATATTCTTCACCGACTCCATAACTTAAAAACAGCTCATTTTCTTCAGTCTTTCTTATTCAACGTCCAACTTTCACATGTATATGAGGCAATGGAAAATGTCCTGGCTTGGGTCGGGCATACCATACTCCTCAAAGAAACAACACCTTTTGAACACGTTAAGGAGGTATTTTGCAATAGGTTGACCCCATGCAACGAATCTTGATCTGTTGACTGGTGTTTCTGTGAGAAGATGTTGGTAGCAGGTCGGAAGGAACGATTTTCCACCTTGGATATGTAGATGGCACATCCTTGAGAAGGACATGAAATATTTGCTAATAAGGATCAAGGATTATAGCCCTCAGTGTGGATGACAACTCAATGTAAAGAAAGCAAAAAGCCTCACAACCGAGCCAGTAGGTAACATCATGACAAGTGGAGACAAGATTGAAGTTGTCAAGG
Organism: Nesogale talazaci; assembly: GCA_004026705.1. Classification (NCBI taxonomy): domain Eukaryota; kingdom Metazoa; phylum Chordata; class Mammalia; order Afrosoricida; family Tenrecidae; genus Nesogale; species Nesogale talazaci. Next base: position 175,940 of record PVJH01001478.1, read on the forward strand.
GTTTCATCTTTCTTGGACCAAGATGTATCCTACACAGATCTTGCTTCACTAACGAAACATAGAAAACTCATCCCCCAAATAGGATTATAACCACAAGCTTAGAAGTTATAATTTATAATATATAATTGGGGCCGAGGGGTTGAAAAGAACACAATTGAATTCATCACACCTGCTTTTTTATATCCCCACAGCCCAAGCATTGCTGCTATTTTACAAATGAGGAAATAAGTTTGGCAATCTTAGAAGACTGATCAAAATCATACAGGAAGTAAGTATAAATACATTAACCTTAACCCAGTTAACAGTGACCCTTGACATACAAACTTTTGATTTTCATTTTGTGCTGCCTTACCAGGTCAATAATTTCTCTGTCAAGTGTGTGAAAGTGAATAACAGGCAATTCTTCACAAGACATATGCAATCATCAAAATCCCACCAGGTATATTTTAAATTTTTATTTTAACTTAACTTTAGGATCAGTTGAATAAACAATCTAGACCAACAGCAGTTTGCCTCTTTGTTTTTTAAGGGCATAATAACTAACACTAGAAATTATTAAAAGACTTTAAGTTTTATAATAAATAATTAAATAAGGATGTGCTGACATAAGACTAGATAGACAGAAAATTAGAAAAAATGTTTCAGAAACATATCCTTGTACAAACAAAATTATATAAAATATATGCAGACTAAAATAGCATGCATTAAAAGAAAATTAAGGAAACATTTTATAATTGGTGCTAAGATCATTTATTATATAGTAACAAAACAGTTTTGAATTATTATGTCATAATTTATAAGTATGAGACAGAATAAGGCTTTAAACCTTATAAAATGAAAATCAAAAGAAAATGTCAGCAAATATTTATCAGTCCTAATTTGGGAAAAGCTTCCCAAACACCATGAAGGAAAAAAAAGTATACACAAAAGTGACTTTAATGAACATTCTAATTCTGAATGTTAATAAAAACAAAGTACAAAAATAGGCAAAGGAAAGATAATTCATGGAAATGGCTAATTAGCATATGAAAGTGGAAATTAAAATTATATGTATAAAACGAATGAAGTTTTAAAAATATAGTTCTTGAGGTTAAAAAGTTGTTGTAAAATAACCTTATAAAGCAGTTGTTACCCCACAGTTGCAGAGTGGAAGAAACATGAGGTTTCATTCACTGACATCGACATAAGGCTGGTGGTAGAACTGTCTCTGTGAGTTTCCGAGATGGTAGCTCTTCTAAGAGTAACCGCCTTTTCTCCCATGGAGCAACTGGTAGTCTCAAACTGCAGGTCAGAACCAGTATACGTAAAATAAGTCACCAAGTTCATTGTCCAAGGGGATGGTGAGATTTACTGGAGTCGCTTGCTGGCTCCCCCAGGAGCATAAGCAACAGGCTACGTCCACTTTGCTCAATATGAGCAACCGATTTCAGAGGTCCAGCTCTGGCTTGAGGAGAGACCACAGGCCAGCCTCGCCAACCTCAGTTTCCATGACCTGAGGTTCTTGACTCCTCTCCAAATTACATCAATAAACACAATGACAAACATAATAATTTGATGTCGTATTTGCAAAGTTCTTCACCCTTGCCTTCAGGAATCTCTTAAAGAAATAGTCAGTGACGTGACTGAAGATTTGTAAACAAAGATGCCTCCTGTAGCACTAGCTATAACAAATAAAATGTGGGGGAAAAGAACATCCAGATGTCTAAAAATTTGCAGAATGTTTAGGAAAATGGTTTTCACAGAACCATTTGAAAGTAAAACAAAAGAAAAAAGTATCATCAATATACGAGTCCAGCAATATATTTTCATTACTAAAATTATTCAGAAAAGAGCAGAGCTAAAAGAGCAACACCTCTGCATGTAGAAAAAAAATTATAATTAGTTTCTGCTTCTTTAAATTTCTATTGATATTTTCAAGGTTCCTTAAATGTTTGAATTCCAACCATATTTTCTAAAATGAATATTTATTATCATTTCGGGGATAAAAACTAAAATATAAGCATGCATATATGCATTTAACTGATTTACATGGCAGTCTTGTTGCCCTGTCATTCATAGGTCTTATCTTGATTGACTTTTCCAGGAGTGGGGATGAACTACACCAGTGGTCGATGAAATGCGGCTCGCAAGTCATGTGTGGCCCTTTCAGTGTGAACGTGCATCTCTGAAATAACATTGAGAACATTTGAAGTCTATTATTTCAGATCACGGTGATTTCATTTGCTAGGAAAACATTTAAGACTTTTGAGTGATTTTAAAGTTGATAGGAAGGACAGGATTGGCTCTTGGGTCTCAAGAGTTTGCTGACCCTTGGACTATACTAACCCATTAACTCCTTATTGTCCAAGGGAATTAAATGTCTCCCCGTGATAGATTTGGCCCCAGCTGTGGTCTGTAACCATTGAACAGACTGTAGCATACTGCATCCCAGACTCAGAACTTTAGAAAACTATTCTCATCAGGTAGAAGATGGGGAAAATGTACATCTATCAATGAAAAGAGACTAATTGCACCACCCTACAATCTAAGTGAACTAGCATCATATACAATCACTTTCATTGGTTTGTGTAAAAAGAATAGTTATAGCCCCATTCCCATCTTATTCCCAAGTATGCGATTACATAAGTAAAACTTATGAACTAATTTCTTACTAATTACATTGCAATCACTACAATGGAGACTGTGCATGTGTAATATAATTAAGACATTCAGGACCTTTCTCTGCTTGGTTTTGTTGTCGCTACACTAGTTGATCAGCTCACCAGTTCACTGCTGGAATGATATGCTCATTGTAATCTTTTCAGTTTTTTCTAGTGCTTAGTTGGATTTTTATATTTTCATTAGTACTGATAGCAGGCATGTGGCACAGAGGGGAAGGGGTAGGCTGGGACTGGTTTGGACTGGGCTGATAGATCAGAATTCACTTACCTCTTTTCACTCCTGGTTTAGTGACCTGAAGTTGGGCACTTGACATTGCCATGGATGCATTACAAGTGGAAAGAGGTAATCCCTTTTTTGCAACAAATGCCGCCAACAAGGTTTTTGTTTATTTAATTTCTAACCAGGCTTTCTAAGACACCAGTGCCTTTGTTATTTCAACAAAATAATAAAACAACTTAATCCATGAAAGATGATTTTTGTGAGTGCTGCTAGTAGAGCCCAGGGAAAAGAGAAATATCATAGAATGTCTATTTCATTTAGCAATTTTTTTTTGGATAATGGTAATAAAGTTGGAATTTGAATTCTCTGAAGTAAAATATAGAAGCTATTTGAATCTCATTTCTTAATGTCATCTTCTAAATGAATGAACAAAACCACTATCCTTTTAAGTTTAGGTATCCAGAAAGACACATTGAGGAAATACTTGTAGACCGAAGGCAATGGCTTCTATGGTGAGGAAAATACGCTGCTTCTCTGTGATTGTATGAGACCTTCTCTCCATGGAGAGCAAAACAAGAACCACAGATATTTATCATCTTCCCTAGATTTCTAAAAGTCCTAAAATTTGACCTCAGAGAAAGTTAGTGTAACAAATGTTTGTATGAAAAAAATTACTGCCATATGATAGTTACTCAGTTTCCAATTGATTTGACAGCTAATCCCAGAGCGATCTCCAACTGGCTTCCAACCCTGCCATGTAATGAAACCTTGACAGTCACTATAAACTATATTATATAGTTTAATATAAGGGTAAGTCAAAAAGTATTGCTACAAAATGATAGAAACATTTATTAAGCAAACATAGCACAGATGAAGCTAATGTTTCTCAGATAGCTTTCACTTAGGCCTGTGCACTCCTGAAAGCAGTGTCTCCCTTTCTTTAAGCTGTCTCCAAAGAATTCTGCACTCCTCAATTTATACCACGTCAAAATATTTGAGTATCCCTTAGGAACTCAAGTCAGGTTTTGAGGACATCACCCGCGTCTGAACGGGAACCATGGTAGTGATAGCTTTGACTTACCCTCAGATAAGTAATTACAAACTAGGAATTACCAATCCCAAACTCCAATACTAATTTTTTTAGATATTTCCCATAAATAATATGTGACCATATCTAGTATTTCTGGTCAGCAAAATTTACATAAACTATAACATTCGAGCTACGTGAGTCTCAGCATCACCATAAGACCGTATACATAAAATAAATCAACCAGCCCATTGTCCAAGGGGATGGTGAGATTTACTGGAGTCGCTTGCTGGCTCCCCCAGGAGCATAAGCAACAGGCTACGTCCACTTTGCTCAATATGAGTAACCGATTTCAGAGGTCCAGCTCTGGCTTGAGGAGAGACCACAGGCCAGCCTCGCGAACCTCAGTTTCCATGACCTGAGGTTCTTGACTCCTCTCCAAATTACATCAATAAAAACAATGACAAACATAATCATTGCTTCCAATAAATTTCATATCCACAAGTTATATACTGGTCATTCGAATCAGCTATCATTCACCTACTTTATAATGAAATAAAAATGAAATTCAGAAAGACTAACTAATATCTGCCAAATCCCATAGCCACAAAGTACTAGAGCTATGATTTCTCCTTCGTACTATATGCCTCTAAAATCTTCCTGAGGTAAAACAAACTGTAGGTTACAGGGTCACTGTAAGGAATAAATGAGAACAAGATTGGAAAAGCATTATGAGAATCATGACTTGCTCAATAGTTATTCCTAATCATAGAGCAACTGAGAGAGAAATTGGGTATTTATTATGTAACTGATATGGGCATCCAAACTTTTTCTCTAATTTAGTCAATCAGCTCCAGTTACTAGCTAATTTAGTACTTGAATAAAAAAAAGAATCCTAGTATCTTAGCCTTTTTTTCATTTCACCTCAAGTACCATTAAATGATCAGTTTTCTTGCCAACTTCAGTGCCAAGTACAAACTTATGTTGTCAAGTCACTTCAGACTCACAGTGACCCATTAAGGCCGAGTAGAACTAGCCCACAGGGTTTCCACAGCAGTAATCTTTACAGAAGCAGACTATAGATCTTTCTGCTACAGGATGACTGGTAGGTTCGAACTGCTGGCCATTCAGCAGCCAAGAGTTGGGTCAACAGGGTTCCTTTAATGCCGAGCTGGGCTTGTTTAAAAGGGATCTATGAAGTAGTCACTGAATCTCAAAGAGTGTTTTCTGCATTGTTTTAGCTTTCCCCTAGAGCATTCACCTTGTCTTGAAAGGATTTTAATGGAGGATTCACAATTTGAGTCCATAGTTCATGTTCTTCAGACTGGTACATATTAATATTTAAAAACTATAATATTTTAGTAGCTATAATATTTTCGCTATTGCTTCAACTTCTTCCTTTTCTAAAAGTGTTCTATGAGGTATACGGTGCTTTGAGAATTCTTAAGAATAGTAAGGAAAATGCTACCATCACTGACTACCTCTAGATATCCCTGGAAATGATCCCCAGTAGTAGATCAGGGAAGTACTGGATTATTAACCAAAAGTAGTCAGTTCAAATCCACCAGGAGCTTCATGAGAGAAAAGTGAGGCTCTCTATTCCCATAAAGACTTACCATCTTGGATATCCACAAAGATAGGTGGCTGTGAGTTAGAATAGAATATATAGCAGTGGGTTAGATATGAGTTGAAATCACAACTAGAACAGTGGGTTAATTCTGAATTGGGATTACTTGTCTCAATCACTGTGCTAGTAATTTAGCTTTTTTTTTTTTTTTACTAATCCTTAAAACAAACCTGAATACATGTTGTGATTGTTTGGTATTGAGAAATTCAACTCCTATTAGATCTGACTCAGTGACACTAAAGACACCACTGTTGTTTTCTGAGACTGTAACTTTTTAAGAGTTTTTCCCCTTGGAATGGCTGGTGATTTTGAACTGCTGACCTCGGAACTATAAACCCAAATAAGAACTTCTAGACAAGGGTTCAAAAATTAAAGCATTCTAGTATGTAAAGAAAACAAAACAACCTAAAGTCTGGAACCATACGCATACTGATCTCGTGACTATTCAGCTGAAACAAAAGAAAAAGTGCTGGGGCTCTTGTACCCATGGAACACATTTCAATAAAGCACCATTGTATGTCGCATGACTCCATTCCTCAGCAGACTACAAAGGGAGAACGATTTTATCTTCCACAATGTCCCATGTGCTCAACTCCGGTGCATTGTATATGGATGGTTTTTGCAAAATAAAAGTAACTCTCTGTTATGGATTTAATTTTGTCTCGCCTAAATATGCATCAACTTGGCTGTGCCATGATCCTCAGTTGAACAGCTGTGTAATGATATAGTGTGGCAGTTAGATAATGATTCCCCATGGTCAGGGTGGACTTCAATACCCTTAATCCTGTCACAGGTTTGATAGAAGGAGAGTCCCCTGGAATATGGCCTGAAACACTTTCATTTCACAAGATAAGTGAGAGAAGGGTGCAGAGACGGTAGGGATCTTCTACAACCAAGGAACAAGAGGCAGGCGTTGAGTGCATCTTTTAGGCTTGGGGTCTCCTCACTGAGAAACTCCTAGACCTAGGAAAAGACACACTGAGCTCTCTAAGGAGCGCTGGGTCTATAGATGCAGAAAGGAAACAAGGACCTCTCCCTAGAGACGACAAAAAAAGAACGCCTTCAAATAGAGATAGCATCATATAGCTTCCTAAAGATGCATGGCTTTGTTAAAGCCATATATATCCATAAATATCCACTTATGGTATTTCTATTAAAGCTGCACTCCAAACTAATACACGTTCCACAAAGAAGCTTATGTTTATTTGTTAAATTGGGTGGTTTTTAGGTAACTATATTTTCTGAGAGTCTATCATATCCTTTGAGATAATGAGAAATTCTTTGATAATTCAAAACAAATTTCCAAAACCTAGTTTAAAAACTAAAGTTCAATTATTTTTAAGAAGAAGACTATTTCTCAAAGTTTCTAAAAATGTCTCCTTAGCTTGGTTTCCACTGCTTCCATGCCTCTTGGAGCTGTTTATGCATTAGAGCAAACAAGGGCAAGTGCAAGTGCATCTTTCCTGGATAGCAGGACATATGCTTGGAAAAACAAAAAGGAGAAAGACCAGATCTGAATCCCCCACCATCTTAGGCAATACTAATATTTTGAACCCTGCCTTGACTGTGGAATCTTTATTGCTTTTGATGGCAAAAGAAATGAAGGGAAAGACTGCAGCTGGGTTTGAAGTCCCAAGTGGAGTTTAATGTGGCTGCAATGGAAAAACGTGTGGGAGAGGGGGAGGGTCATGTTTAAACTTACAAAATGAGAAAACGCGATATGGCAATCATTAAGGGAAATGATAAACATAGGCTGTGCGGAACCATCACAGTTGTGTGCAGAACTGTGACTCAGTCAAGCCAGCAGAGGGTAACAATTATTTACTTTCACTCCTTTAACCACAACAATTTAATAGCTTCAATCATTGTTGATGGAGTTGCCGGCCTAATAAATGTCACATTCCAAAGTTTGGAGACCTAAAAGCTACCCTGGGCCCCTGCAGTTAAAACAACAACAAATATCCACAATTCAATCCCTCAAAGTTCAAGTGATCTTATAAACGAAAACAATTCTACTCCCTTGAGCCAATGATATCACTTGTTAGACTTGTCTAATAAATCACGGGGTCCAATTTAATCTCTACTTGCACAATAGTATTTAGCACCTCGTGTCTTTTGCCCCTCTCTGGAGCAATTCCGTCATTAGGCATTGTCCTATCTGCAAGATCGGGCTTACTCTCACCACCCTCATTTTTCATAGAAGTAAGCAAGAGAGCAAGAACTTCTTTGCAGGAATGCCTCATACAGAAAACAGTTCACAATCCGTGGAATATATACCCTTCTTGGCTGTGTTATTTGTGTAAAAGAGCTCTGATTCTTAAGCACATTTTCTATATATTTTCCAATCATTTTCTGGCTTAAAGGAGACTGACAGAATACGAAGAGACTGCAGACTTTAAGAAGGAAATGGAGAGCAGTTCAAATACAGCAAAGCACTCCCTGCTTGAAAAGGGAACCCTCTCCATTAGATTGGCAGTCTGAGAGTGATTGGTGGCGCAGATGAAAGTCACTGAGCTCAGGAACAAACACAGATGCCAGAGATTTGATACCAAAGGGGGGATTCTGAATGTAGATGACTGTCTCTACACGGGTAGGTAACGATAAAGAACGAGGGGCTTGTGTTCGTGGTCCCTTGATTCTACTAAACTCAGAAAAGTCAACTGCCAAGGAGTCCATTCCAATTCACGGCAACCGTTTGTAAGGTTGTAAGTTGTAAGGTTTGTAACCGTTTGTAAGGTTGTAAGTTGACACAGTCAACTTCTATATGCGCAGGCTCCTCTTTTACCCACAGAGTGGCTTATGGGTTTGAGCCATCAATCTTACAATTAGCAGTCAATGCCTAACCTTCAACACCATTAGCACTCCGTTGAGTCTCTAAGTTTTCAAGGAAAAGATCAAAGTCATTATTATTCAATTGATTCTGACTCGTGGCACCTTGGGTGCAACAAAGGAGAACTGCTCTCTCTATGGGATTTTCCTGGCATCATGGAGTGTATTGGAAACACCAATTTTTAGGTTAGTAGCTGACTGAATAGCTCAAAACTTAGTCATGGTTGATATTTTATTCCTGTCACTTCTCCATTGCAATCACCAATTGTGGTAGTCCGGGTAGACTAGAGGAGCAAATTTCAAAGCCACGCATATGGATATAAGGAATGGGTTTATATTCAAGAGGAACAGGACATTGAGAAAACATCCCAGCGCAGTCCAGCTCAAAGTCACAAGTCTGATACTAACCTCTATGCCCCAAATCAGTCCATAAAGTCTCCTTCTGACTCACGAAGTCATAGGTCAGTGGGTACAGAGACCTGGCACCGACAGGTGTCTCCCCATAGCTCCTCGCTTCCAGGGCTCAGGGTCCATCAACAGCATGCTGCTCCAGCTTCAGAGGTCTGGTTCCATCAGGGCAAAGCTGTGTGTTCTCTCTGCCAACTCCTCCAACTTCTCAGACACTGCCTGCTTGCCTGTGATTCATCGTCTCTGAAACTAACTCTCAACAACTGGGGAACATAGCGTCTCATCTTCACGAGGGAAATATCGTGAGATTTCCCAGGAGTCTCAGGTGAAAGCCATGCCCACACAGAGGCCTCATTGGCTACTCAATGGCTTTCTCCAGATTAACAGGCCAGACTCCACCCCCACATTTCAATCATAAAATTAACATAAGCACGTGACTGCCATACCAATTCAATGAAATTTGTCCAAATAATGTCTCTGAAATAAAGCAACCTCTTCCACTTTCCTTGTTACCTTTTATTCCTACCCTTATTAGTTTTTACACTTGATCGAGTCACAGCCATCTCACTCTTTGGCCCAGTGTTACTGCCCCTCTACAATCTGCAACCTAGCTACCTTGTCAGATTTATTGGCTTTAATCATCTCTTTCTGATCCCTGAATTTTCCCACAATCTTGCCTTTGTTGATGCACCAATCACCACCTGTCAAAAGTTTGGCCATCCGTCAGGATCCATTTCAAGGATCGTCTTCCTCATTCAGCAGCCCTTCCCCCTCTAGCTGGTCTCTGACTTCCTTGTACGAACACCGCATTCATCATGTGTTGCCTCATCAAGACTTCTGAAGTTCCTTCATAATAGAGACCATGTCCTGGTGTGGGATACAGTACTTAGCTCCTAAAAAATACCCAAATGTCAGCACAACATTTCCATCTGTACACAAAGAAAACTGCCACATTTTTTTTGTTTTGTTTTGTTTTTTGTTTTTTGGAGTCATCACTGCCCTCAGGTAGTGGGAGTAGGAGGCCCAGCCTTTGCTCTGTGGAGCTGGAATCGAACCTCCACCCCAGTGGGCCGCAGTCCCGTGCACAACCACTACACCACCGGGGCTCAGCCCTGCCACAATGTTTTAGGAATAACATTACTTGTGATAGAAATAGCAAAAAATGTAGCTCGACCAATTATCCATTTTGTGCACAGTTCCTAGCTGCAAAGTCATGCTTTTAAGAAACAGGACAGCCCTACAGATTGAATCAGCTCATGGAGACATTTTAATGTATAGACATAAAATCAGTGCATGGAAACATTTTAATGTGTAGACATAAAATCTGATGTACAGACAACAAACATCCATTTGTTCCAGTCTATCTTTATGGCAAAAAGCAGCTATTATTTGAAGAAACTGGTAAGCAGGAACTTTGTGAGGAGTGTTTAACACAGACAATGTTTGAAACCTTCAATCAGGCTCGTCAAAGTTTCTCACCTTGGTGGACATAGACTGCAAACAGAACCTAGTACTATTCTGTATGTCATTTTTCTCCTACCTTTTGTTTAAGTTTTCAAGCAATATTAATGTAGTCTCAAAATGAGAAGGACGAAACAGTTCCAGGAGACTCAGCCCTACATTCAGGGATCTCTGAATCTCTGAACTGAAGACTGACTGCCTCTGACTGCAGCAATGCAAGGCCTCCCACTAATTTCCTCTCTGTGATAATAAACTAGGAAATGGGGAGAAAAACACAAAGAACTTCAAGTCATTAAACATGAGACCATCTCCACTATGCTTGAAAATTCATTTATATATACTATATTTAGAAATAATTTAACTTCAATACATTATAGTTACATTAAGAATGTTTCAAATAAGCCAATGAAAATAGGAATATTTTGAAGTAGCATATTACAGAAAAAATAATGAGGTGAATGTAAACCAAAGGAAAAGGTCATTCGTGATCTTAGAAATGACCTATCTCTCTGAAAAAAAATATATGTCCATATATAATTGATATATTATTTTAATATTTGCTGCTAGGTGACATAAAGCTGGTTCTGACACAACAGAAGGAAATTCTGCCTAGTTTTGCTCCACTCTCATTAATTGTTGCTAAGCTGAAGTTCATTGTTGTGGTCACTGTGTCAATCTACACATTATGGATCTTCTTTTTTCACAACTCTCTGCTTTACCAAGTATGATATTCTTCTCTGAGGACTGGTAACTAATGTGTCCAAAAAACTAGCCATGCTTGTTTCTGTCTTCTAAAGAGCATTCTCATTGTACCTCTCCCCAAACAGATTTGTTCATTCTCCTGGCAGTCCATAGTACTATCAATATTCTTTATAAACATCACAATTCAAATGTATCAATTGTTCTTCAGTCTTCACTCATTGGCAACCATGTATCTACTATCTTATGCTGGGTTTTCTAGAGAAATAAAATCAGTGAAATTTCCACACAATGTATTGAGAGATTTATCTCAAAGAAATTACTTATGTGATGGTAGAGGCTGGCAAGTTCTAAGTCTATTGGTTAGACTAATTGTTGGAGCCTTTTCCTGATTTACTAATCTACTAATTAACTAATTTACTAATTGAACCCAAAATCTGTTGTTCTTTTGGCAGATTGCTGAGTCACAGAACAAGTTTTGCCACAACACTTGTGTTAGCCTGGGTGCTCTAGAAAAGCAAAAACAGAGATTAGAAAAATGATATATGACAGATAGATAGAGATAGATAGATGTAATTTTATATTTAACATATAATTTATATATGAGATACAATCTTAATTACATATATAATTTATAATCAAGGAAATTGCCCACCAAGTTGAAGAAGAACGGACAAGTCTGGTCTGGTCTGGTTCAAGTCAAATGTTAACCTGGAGGATTTTCCTGACACATGTAGCTGCTAGGATAGCAAACCTTAAAGCAGGAAGACCACAGGCTAAAACAAAGACCATTGGTGGTGGAGGCAGATGAATTCGAGATCGGCAGGCAATGTGGGAGAATGCTGATAACTCCCAGTGTTGGAAGGCAATATAGTTGGCCAGACCATTGGCTCAAGTCCAAAGAACCAAAGGTCGAAGAGAGATGGAGGACCCAGATCAGGGGTCAGGAGTTATAGGTTATAGTTGTTCCCAACAGAGTCTGCTTAAATAGTGCTTGCTATACCAATGAGGAGGCTCTTCCCCTCAATTTTAACAAGGCTGTAATCCAATTAAGGGCATAGCATTCCATCAACCTTCCCACAACTGCTTGGCCAGTCACAGAAGTTTCCAGCATGGAATTGGTTTCATTATCTTAGCTCACATCATAAGATAATTCTGGTCCAGTCAAGGTGACACAAGATAAATTATTATAATATTTGCATATGCATATATTCATATACATGCATGCATACATACACATACACATCTAGTTGGATGATCATACTTAGAAATCATTGCATTATACCATTTAGCTATCAAATTACTTCATTATATGATTGCTAAATGTCATCGTTACATAATTGCCAAACCACTGAGAACCGGGGCCTAGTCAACTTCTCACACAACATTACTCATTACACACGCATATATGAGAGTTAAAATTATTATGACTTGGGTTAGAGATCCCTTAGTTCTCAAATAACAACTTTGAGCAATTTTAAAAGGTTTTATTACTCAATGGTATAATGTCATTTTATTTCTTGACTGCTGTTTTCTTGGATGTTGATTGTGAATCCAATTAAAATGAAATCCTTTGTAATTTCAATATTTTTGCCATTTATCAGTTATGAAGATTTTTGTTTTGTTATATTCAAATATAATCCATAGTGAAGACTGTAGTCTTTTACCTTTATTAATTAGTTATTTTGAGTCCTCCACTTTTATCAAGAAAGCCTATAACATCTTATCATAGGCTGTTAATAAATCATCCTCCAATCCTAATACCACATTCTTATTCATATGATCTCGGTTCTTGGACATTTCCAGAATACGGTAGCTGATCATGTAATTGTTACTCTTTGGGCTGCGACCTGAAAGTCAGCAGTTCAAAATCACTAGCTGCTTTTCAGAAGAAAAATGAGGCCTTCTTCTCACATAAAAAGTTACAATCTCAGAACTCACCAGGATAGTTCTGCCTTATCCTATAGGATCATTATAAGTTGGTATCCACTTGACGTCAATGAATTTCGATTGATATACAGATGTAAGTCAGTATGGTCAAAGAATACAACCCTGACACACACCTTTTCTTATTTTAAATTACACAAAATCCCTTGCACTGTTCTTCTGTGTATGTACGGGTTCTGCAGGACCACCATCAAGTCTTATGAAAATATCATTCTTTGCCATGTTTTCCATAATCTGTTTTAACTCACACAGTCCAATGTCTTTGGATAGTCAATAAAACAGTAAACATCTTTCTGATAATCTGCTTTCAGCCAGGATGCATTTGACATCAGCAATGGTAACTCTCATTCAAAGTCCTCTTTTGAATTCAGCTTAATTATTGGTATTTATAAGTCAAAGTACTGCTGCAAACATTTTAAAATTATCTTCAGCAAAAGATTACTTGCATTGTTAATGATATTGTCCAATATTTCTGTATTCTGTTGAATTACCTTTCTTTCAAATAGAACCTAATATGGATCTTCTAGCCAGTTGGACAGTTACTTGTTTTACAAATTTCTTGTCACAGATGAGTATTTCATAAATTTGTTGAAATGTTTAAATTAATATTGCATCAATTTCTGGAACCTCATTTTTATCTCATGTCTTCAATGCAGTTTGGACTTCTTTCAGTACCACTAGTTCTTAATTATCTGCAATTATTTTGGGTACCATGATTATGTATTTTGTCTGTCATCTTTTTTATGCTTCCTGTCACTTCATGTTTTGCCTGTAGAATCATTCAATATTGAAACTCATTTCTTGATCTGTTCTTTCAGCTGAGGAATGCCAAGTGTCCTTCTCTTTGGTTTTCTAACTTTAGGTCTTTCTACCTTTCTTTATCGTACTTGATTTTGTCTTCACGAACCTTCCTGGAAACATTAAGTTTCATCCTTCTTTTTCTTTGTTTTAGCCAGTATGTACAAGAACAACTTTCAAAGTCTCCTTTGACATACAGTTTGAGCTTTTATTTCCTTCCTTTTTTTTAATAACCTTTTGCTTTCTTTATATATGATGTCCTGATGTCATTCCAGAACGTATCGTTAGTGTTCTGTGTGCCAAATCTATTCTTGAGATATTCTCTAAATACAGGCGTTATATACTCACAGCAATAATACACCTCTATGTACTTGTTTTAATTTTCTTCAACTACAACGTACACTTGCAGGTGAGCAATTGACAATCAGTGAGTTCCACAGGCAGTCGCTGGTCTTGTTCTGCTTGGTGATATTGAACTTTTCCAATGATTCTTCCCACAGTTGTGGTCAATTTAATTTCTGTGTATTCAGTCTACTGAAATTCAGGTGTATTGCCACTGTTTGTGTTGTTGAAAAGGGTATCTCCAATGAATAGACCACTGGTCTTTTAAAATTCTATTATGCAATTTCCAATGTTACTTCTATCACTAAGTCTATATTTTCCAGTTACTGATTCTTCTTACTTGTTTCCAGTGTTCATATTCTAATAACCAATTATTATCAAGGTGTTTAGATTTTATCAATTTCACTCTGCAAAGGATAGTAAATACACCTAATTTCTTTACCTTTGATATTAGTATTTGGTGCATGCATTTAATTAATATATGTGTTCATTCATCTTGCTTGTAAAAATATGGAGCTCATCCTACCAGTGATTGTTTTACTTTAGGCTATATCTTGAAATAATTTTGCTGATGACAGATATTACATCATTTCTCTGTGTGGCAGTCATGTACTTATGTTAATTTTATGATTGAAATGTAGGGGTGGAGTCTAGCCTGTTAATCTGGAGATAGCTATTGAATAACCAATGAGGCCTCTGTGTGGGCATGGCTTTCACCAGAGACTCCTGGGAAATCTCACGATATTTCCCTCGTGAAGATGAGAAGCTATCTTCCCCAGTTGTTGGGAGTTAGTTTGAGAGATGATTAATCACAGGCAACACAGAATGGCGGCGTCTGGGAGGCTGGAGTAGCCGGTGGAGAAACCACACAGCTTTGCCCTGAAGGAGCCGGACCTCTGAGGCTGGGGCAGCCACATGGAGGCCTCTTCCAGTGATGAGTTGCGTCTTCCACCACAGGATGCTGTTGATGGACCCTGAGCCCTGGAAGTGAGGAGACGTGGGGAGAACCCTGTCGGTGCCGGGACTCTGTAGCCTCTGACCTGTGACTTTGTGAGTCAGAAGGAGACTTTATGGACCGATTCCAGGCATATGGGTTAATATCGGATTTGTGACTTTGAGCTGGACTGGGCTGAGATGTTTTCTCAATGTCCTGTTCCCCTTGAATATAAACCCATTCCTTATATCCATATGCATGGCTTTGAAATTTGTTCCTGTAGTCTACCCAGACTAACACACTCTGCAATATGTCATGTTTGACATAGTAAGCCATATTATCATCCAATTCAAAATAGCAAATACCAATCCATTCCAACTCAAGTTGAAATGGTACTTGTATTTTATTGACTGTGAACAGGCATTTGACTGTGTGGATCACAGCAAACTCTGGATAGAATTGGGGAAAGGGTAATTTCAGAACACTCCCCTGTGTTCATCTTGTGGAAACAGAACAAACAAATGCTTTGCTGTTTAAAATCATGAAAGGTGTGCAGCAGGGTTGTATGCTTTAACCATTCTTATTAAATGTGCATGCTGAGGAAATAATCCAAGAAGCTATATGAAAAAAAAAAACTTAGGCAACAGGACTGGAGGAAAGCTTTTAGCAATCTGTGTGACGTAGAACGCACAACCTTACTTGCTGAAAGTGAGGCGGACTTGAAACAACACTTGCTGATGAAGATCTAAGATTGCAGTTTTCAGTATGGATTATGGCTCAATGAAAAGGAAATCATAATTCTTACAGATGGCCAAACAAATAGCACTACAATACATGAAAAAGAGATTGAAATCGCCGAGTATTCATTTTTCTTGGATCCACCATAAATGGTCATGGAAACAACAGTGAAGAATTCCTGTGGGCCATCGGTCAGGAATGGATCCCTGGTGGTGCAATGGTTATGTGTTAGGCTGCAATCTGCATGCTTGGCAGTTCAAAACCACCCACGGTGTCTTGGTGAAGGGCTGGACTTTTCTGCTCCTGCAAACAGCTGCACATTCAGAAACCCGCAGGGGGTCATTATGAGTTAGCATTGACTCCATGGCAGTGTGCATTGAAAAGTGGATGATTGCACATGCAGGTAGGTTAAATTGTAACATCTTATCATTTTATCCCCCTTTTACCCATTTTAAGTGGGTTCTAATATTTTCTGCAAATTGAGACTTTTCTCTGTTTTACTTTGTTACTGTTTTTAGGTGGTTGTTGTTTTTATATTTTGTTTTGCATATGAAATTCAGGATAAATAAATCTATAGTGAGAGGAACTGGATTCATTGTTTTTTGAGGGTCTGGCAGGGGAGGTTGGGAGAAGTGGGGTGCTAATAATGAAGAGTACAAAAAGAAAAGCTCTCCTAAAATTGATTGTGGTTATGATTGTACAACTCGTCTTGCTATGATTGAACCACTAAGTTATAAGATTTATGGATCATATGCCAATAAATGTTTTTTAGTGAAAGAAATCAAATACCATGTGGTGGTAACTCTGAGTAAAGCTGCTGAACCAGATGTATTTAGAGTGCTAAGGAGTAAGGATGCTCCTTTTAGGACTAAGGTTTACCTGATGCAAGCCATGCTATTCTCAGTCTTTTCAGACATTGGATACCGAATGAGGAGGAGTACAGAAGAACTGATGTATTTGAATTATGGGTGTTGGTGAAGAGTATTGAAAATAGAGTGGACTACTAGGAGAACAAAGAAATCTGTCTTGAAAGAATTATAGCAAGTATAGTCCTTAGAAGCAAGGATGATGAGATTGCCTGTCTCGTGTATTTGGATGTGTTTTCACGATAGACCAGCATCTAGAAAAAGCTATCATTCTTAGTAGAATAGAGGAGCGACAAAAAAGAGAAAGACCCTCAATGAGATGGACTGACACAATGGTATGACCATGAGATCCCACAGAACGATACTTGTGAGGATGGTGCAGGACCAGGCAACACTTCATTCTATTACATTCAGTGTGGCTGTGAACTGGAACTGATCTGACAGTACCTAACAGCAGAAGGTGTGACTTTGAGGGTTTTATAGCTTTCAAAATCACAGTAACATATAATCCAGTAGAGTAAGGCAAGCTGAAAGGCAAGTTGGGGGGAGAGGGGCTATCTCATTCATAATATAAATTAATATCTTAATATCAATAGATGATATATATTATCAGTATAATATCATTAACACATTAATATTATATTTCATATATATAGTAAACCATCCATGAAAATAACTTTACTAGCTAATACCTGCAAATTCTCATGAAGCAATGTGCTGCTTCAAAACCTAATAACTAAAATAGCCTGGCCAGTTTCATAAAAGTATAAATTTGCATTGGAGGTCAGGACAGAAGCCATCTTTATTGATGAGAGCATTCTACTTGTTATCTTTATCTAAATGTAGGCAGCTAGGTGTACTCATGATGAAAATATTCAAAAAGCTTTAAAGATCTATGCACATTTCTTTCTGTATATTATGCCTGTAAAATGTCTTTAAAATACAAAATTATGTCCCACTAACAGACGAGAGGCAGGAATCTGTATTTCTTAAGCACAACCCCCCAGGTCATTCTAATGATTGGATACATTCAAGGATACCTACCTCTGGAAGAGCCTGAAAAAAAGTGCTATTTAGCCAAACTTTTTGAATGAATAAGTGAACGGATTCTTTTCCAAAGATGAAGGGGAAGAAGGTTTGTCATAATGAAGACAAGGCTCAGAGTCTTATTCTGTCAAAGCCGTGAGGTGGTTTAGGATTAAGGAAGACCAGAGCCAGTGAAAACAAAAGAATAAAGCTGTTTTTATGATTCAGGTGTGAAATGAGAGGGGCAGATATTAAGCTAATGACTTTGGAAATAGGGAAGAAAGACTGGTCAGAGAGACATTGTGGGCACATCATAAATTCCAAAGGATATATTGGCAGATGCCAAAAGACAAGGTTTCCCAGAATTAAATCCCAATGCTCGTAAACTCTGGTATGCTACTTTCTACCACAGTATGTGTGTGTGTTCCCTTATGCCTGAAACTTCACTGCATGAGATCAGAGCCAAATTACCACATTCAAATATATGTACATACAAACACAAAACTACTTATATTAACTGAAGTGTTGACAATGTTCTTTTAACAAGTTTCAGAGTTCTTCAATAGAGCCTACAATCCACAGTATTTAACTTCTAAAAGGGTACAGAGTATATAATTTTTAAAATAAAATCAAAGGAAGTGAGACCTCATACGTTCTTGTCTTAAAAAATTGATACAAACAATATGAATGTTTACCCCTGACTTTATCCCTAGCCTCCAACACACATCCCACATCATCCTGTGGCCCTCTCCTGAGAAAGGGGAATGCTGTTTTAAGCCGTGCAATGGTCTGATGAAGGGAATAGACGTCTGAGAAGAGGATGAGACCACTAGACATTTTTCCATTAATAAACCAAGCCAAACTTTCCAATGAGACCTCCCGAGGCAGGCGGCTGGATGCGTCCAACCCACTGTGCCACCCATGGTAGCTCTCTCAGGGTTTCCTCCCCCAAATGAATGTGTTCGTTGGCTTTGATTCATGTTTGTTGAAGGAAAATGGTACTGTTCAATTAATGGAAATTACTCTACAGTAAATGTAATGGACATAAAGCTATGGCAGTAGACCAGAATTCAACTTAAGAGAAATTGCTTTCAGAATGAAAATTCAGTTTGGGAATCCTTGACAAATAATGAGAAGGGAAGCCCAGTTGTTCCATTTTTTTGAACTTTAACATGAGTAACCTCTGCTACCACCATGAAAATTGAGATGCAGACAGTTTTACTCTTACTCCTACTTTACAAACCACTTGACAAAACTTAGGGCTCAAATCTGCCCAACAAGACATATTTACTTCTTAACTCTACAGGCCTGTGGGGAGAGATACTTACAGAAGGCTGTCTGATGCTATAACAATTTATAGCCTCAGAAGCACTAAGATATCGTTGTACTCTGTCACTAGGAGTCCTTGTGGCTTCCTGGTTAAATATTAGGCTGCGATCTCCAAGGTCAACAGCTCAAACCCACCAGCAGGTCTGCAAGTTAAAACCAGGGCTCACTGTAGCCATAAAGAGTCCTGGAAATTCACAAGGATCGTTCTACCGTGTCCTGCAGGGTCCCTGTGAATCGTTACCGACTTGATGGCAGGAGTCTCGAGTTTGAGTCCATAAGCTCACTATGAGTCAGAATCAACTTGGTGGCCAGTGGGTTGGTTGGGAAGGTTTCTAAGTACAAATATTTTATGACTGGGCGTCTTGCTCACCCATGTGTGTGCGTGCATTCATGTGTGTGTGTGTGTGTGACCAACATGACATATATGCACACAATCATTTCTTCAACAAATTATTTCCTTAGAGGTAGAGGATATCCCTGTTCATCTGACTCTAGACTCCACCTTGACCATGCAATTTGGTTTTGCCATTTATATATATGGTGCAAATAGATGTCTTAAATATTCTTTTGGGGCGGTAGCCTTTTATGTTCTAGTTATGTGCCATGAGTAGAACATGCCTTGGGTAGCTGTTGCTCCATTAACTTACACTCAAAACAAACACACCTGGAGAAGATGTGGATGCAGCCTTCAACCTGGACTCAATCTCTGATAACTGGTTCCCAGAAGTTGTCACTCCGATTAATCTATCCCAGATCAGCAAAACTTTAGTCAACCTGAAGATTATTGCATCTGAGAGTAAATGTTTATTAGAGTTAAAGTGTTTAGAGGTTATTTGGTTTTTAAAGGTCATTTTGGAAATAAATGACAGAATAGAAAACTACTCAAATGCTCACATTAAGTTAACCAGTCAGCCCAGTTATTTTGATGAAAAAAAGATCTGTTAATTAATTCTGAGGTTGGCTGGTCAATTCATTGGAATAAGTATCACACTATAGCAAATTCTGCTATGTTTTCTTTAAAACCTGTTTCCCTGTCTTGGGCATGTAGATAGGAAATTCAGTGGCCTCTCTTATAGTTAAATAAGGTTAATGCAACCTGAATGGAACTAGCATGTGCCTTTGTAAGACCTGACTCACAAAATCTCCCCATGAGTAATTATTCATTCTTTCATCCTACTCTCCACTTAGATATGAAGTACTCTAAGTTTTTCATTGAAAATATTGACAATAAAATACACTGCCAAGGAAGATCCATATTTGAACTCATTGCAACATGTTTGAACTCATTCCAAGGAAAGGTAACAAAACAGAGTGCAGAGAATTACCAGACAATATCATTAGTATTCAAAGCAAGTAAAATTTTATTGATTCATTCAACAACTTTTGCAGTGGTCCATGGACCAGGAGATGCCAGAAATCCATGTTGGATTCAAAGAAGGACATAGAATGAGGGAAATGATTGCTGGCATTGGATATAGCTTGGCTCAAAGTAGAGAATACCAAATAGACAGTTGGTTGTATTTTACAGACTATGCAGTCGCTTGTGTGAACCATAACAAACTATAGATGACACTGAAAAGAATGCTATCATTCATCTGTGTGCTCATATGAACCTTGTATAAGGACCAAGAAGCAGTCCTTCAAACGAAACAAGAAGACTCTGTGATTTTAAATAAGCAAATATGTGCACCAGGGTTGTATTATTTCATCACACTTGATCTATATGCAGAGGACATCATCCAAAAAACTAAACTATAAGAAGAACTAGTCATCAGGCTTAGAGGAAGACTTGTTAACAGTCTATGATAAGCCGATGACACAACCTTGCTTGACAGAAGCCAGGAAGACTTGGAGAACTTGCTGATGAAGACAAAGAACTGCAGCCTTCAGTATAGATTCCAACTCAATGTGAAGAAAACAAAAGCCTTCAAAAGTGAATCAATAGATAAAATCATGGTAAAATGAAGACTAAATTCAAATTGATAAGGTGTTAAAGATTTCATCTTTGTGGATCCACAAGCAATGCTCAAGCAGCAGCGATCAAGAAATCAAACTACATATGGCACTGGGCAAATCTACTGCACAAGACCTCTTTAAAGCATTCAAGAGCAAGAATGTCACTTTTAGGATTAAGATGTACCTGGGTCAGGCTAATGGCCTCATGCACATGTGAAACCCTTATAATGAAAAGGAAGACTGAGGGAGAATTGAGGCACTTGAGTGATGAGATTGAGGAGGAATATTGAAAGTGCCATGCACTAAATTCAACAAAACAGAAAATGCTGAAGAAGATGTGGAGAGAGAGGAATGCTCGTACAGTCATTGGTGCGACTGTAGAATTACACAATCACTCAGAAATCGGTATGACACTTCCTTAAACAAATGTGAATCCAGCAACCTCTCTACTAGGTATATACCCTAAAGAAATTAAGAATATAGCATGACCAGCATGTACACACCTAGGCTTATTGTGGCACTTTCCACAATAGTACAAAAATGGAACAACAAAAACCCCAACTATAGAGGAAAGCATAAATAAGCTCTGGTAAATTCCTATTACAGAATCTTATATTTGTTTTTAAAAATCAATGATAACTCAAACACTGCAAGACACGGACAAAACTAGAGAATATTATGCTTAGCAAACTCAATCACAAAGGATAAATATTAAATATCACCATTATTATGAGCAAAAACAAAGGAGAAATATGCTTAGTAGATTAAGTGATAAGACTGATTCCTGCAAGGAGTCCAGGGACTGATGAGGGAAAGGGGAGAACAGAAGGATGGGATAGGGGTGGGGCAGGGAATGGAGGGTTTAGCAGGAAAAATAAAATAGAAATTACCCCATGGGGAAAAAAAAAACTTCATCTTCCTTACTCTGCAGGTCTAAATATTGGTCCAAGTGGCTAAGAAAAAGGGAGGAAAAGTAACACTGAAGTGGACTTGAAGTCTTCAATGGCATTCAAGTCATTTCAAGCATATAGGGGGAATGTGCCATGGACTGTCAGAAGAACAGACAAGTCTGTTTTAGAAGAAGTATCACCAGAATGTTCCTTGGAAGCAAGCATGGTGAGAGTTTGTCTCACATGTTTTGAACATGTTATCAGAAGAAAATAGTCCCTCAGAAAGGATATTATGTTCAGTAAAGTAGAAGGACAATGAAAAAAAAAAAAGGTGTTCAATTAGATGGATGTGCAAAGTGGCTCCAAGGATGAGCTTAAGGAGCATAACAATTCTGAGAATAGCACAAAATAAGGTATTATATTGTTTTGTTGTGCATTGGCCCCCTGTGAATCAGAAACAACCTGTCAGCACACAACATCATCAACCAGAAATATTAGCAAATCAGTCTCATGGGAGTATACCAGAAGGGTATATTTAGCTTCTTAGAGGGGAGAATGGTGACATTTTGGGGAGGGGGGGGCAGGTGACACTTTTCATTGCTTGTTTTGAACATGTCAATAAGAAAGACCAAACACAAGAAAAAGACATAATGTTTCATAAAGTAGAAGGCCAACAAAGAAGAAAACCCTCAAGGAGATGGATTAATATAGCCACAAAGGCGAGTTCAAGCACTCTAATAATTGCAAGGGTGGTACAGGACAGACAACACTGCAGTCTGCTGTGCATAGGACTTGTCATGTCAGACGTAACTCAACAGCACTTGCCAGGAATCTGAGGTTCTGGAAGATGGAAGGTTCACATGATGGAGCTCTTTAGAATGTTCCCAAGCGATCTGTTTGATTCAGTTGGTCCAACAGCATAGAGGTTTTGGTTGGACTTCTAAAGGACATGTTCAACCATTATAAAAATAATCTTTGGCAGATCCTTAACGCCGATAGCACTTTCAAAGCTCAAATACTATATCAGAGGCCACAGTCACTTGTAAAATTACACAAATATCTCCAGGAAGAAACTAAGCCTGAAATAACTTACTATTTTTATCTTTAGAGAAATGAAGAAACAAGCTTCCCCCTCCCATTGAAGCATTCTTAGTAAGCTCAATAAATTAGCTGATAAGATTACAGAAGACAGATACAAAGCTATTTCTCCTGACTTGTAAAAAAAAAAAAATATGGCCTAAAGTAAAGAAAATGGTTTAATGGAGACATTTGCATAAAACGCACTTGTACTGAAGTCGCAATTATACTTTTCAATTAGCTTCCTTTTAATAAAAAAAATTATTTGAATTGTATATCTTTCAGCTACTTGAAGCTGTTGGGTTGAAAATTACATCATCTTTCCCAGGGTTAAATAAGACATGACCAAAATGCTAATAATCATTTTTCAACAAACACTTTAGCATTTACTGTGTGCTGAGCACTGTGCTGAGGGCTCACATGCAAGATTTGAAAGAAATAAGAAACAAAAGGATTCAAAATGTTACACTTGTCTAGGATAAATTAAGTGCAGACAATAATTTAAGGGGGAAAAAAGAAATGAAACATATTCTTTATGAGTACAATATGATTTCTTATTTGTTTCCTACAACATCAAGAAAGATAGTAGTAGTTAAGTCAGTTTCTAATCTCATAACCAATAAATGATTTTGTAAAGTTATTCCCTAAAAAGAGTGTTCTTCATCTTAGCTATATTTAGTTTGATTCGATGTATGGAAGCTAGATTTTTTTGCTTAACAATGACAATATAACTTCACACTTTATTTTTAGATAATCTTTTTTAATATAAATCATTTTATTGGAGGTTCATACAACTCACATCATGATCAATACATGCATCAATTGTATGCAGACCACATTTGCACATGTGTTGCCATCATCACTCTCAAAGTAGATAGTTTTTTAATTTGGGAGTTAATACATATATTATTCTGTAGTTCAATCACATCAAACAGAATTGGACAATCGTGACCACCTTCCATTTCTAAACATCCTTCCCCCTGCCCCCCGGACTCTTTGATTCCTTTTACCTCCTGACCAGTAGCATCACCACTGTACCCCCTTGTAAACCCTTACTCTACCTGCTGTCCTGATAGATTTATCAGTCCTGGCTTTCATATACCAAAAAGCCGAGAAACATATAACATAAATGCAAAAACATGATCCCCAATGGCATAGAACATTTGAGATAAACCCTGATATGAACAAACCAAATAAAAGTACAAAAAATGTTGAAAACCAGATCAGGACCAAAGTGGATCAGAAGGGGAGTATGGTGGTGGGGGATCTACTGCCAAGGTTTTCACTGTTCAAGTCAGGTTTATTCCTCTGATCTTATGAACTCATCATTCCAATGAACTCTCTTTCAGAACAACTTTCCTCCCATTCCTCAAGTAAGAATAGAGGGAGATCACTAGAGGCATATTTCCTAGGTAGTTCCCACAAATGTATCTTGGGTTTCCACTGCCATCCATTTTCTTCTGCAAATAGCCTCTTCACAATAAAGGCTCTGAAATGACTTCCTCCTCCAACTTCAGATTATATGATTTACAGTCCTTTGGTGATTGATTTTATTGGCATGTAATTCATAAATCATACAACTTAATAGTTCAATCATATTTAAAAGTGTTATACAATCATCCCCACAATTTTAGTGCATTTTATTTGTTCTTGAACTCTTCCTTCTAAGTTCCCCATTCCCCCTTATCCTCCCCTGCCATACACCCCAAGGAGGCGTTAATCCAGTCTGTTACTTATATAGAGAAAATCTACAGATACCTATCTAGATCTTATATAGAGAAAAACTTTAAAAAATAATGAACAACTGTAACAAAATAAAACAATGAAAACCATCAATTGATAGGAACAGAATATTAAAATCTAGAACAAATTTTAAATTGTTAAAAGAGAGTTCAATTGATAAGATGCTAAATTTTAACACAATTGTAAATGCAATAGTACACTTTCCCGTGTCAACAAGATTAGCTACATACCTAGTTCATGGGAAGAAGGGATTTGCTTAAGGCTTGATTCATGAGTATTATTCCTTCCCTTTTTTTTTTTAACTGTGAAAACTTTAGAATGGGTCCCAAGAGAGATCAAATGATAAGTCAATATATTTTACTCTAACTACACTTCCTATAATCATCTTTACAATGCTTTCTGTCTTATAACAAAGGTATTCAAATTCCTTGACTCTCGTCAATGGAGAATAACCTGCGGTTTAATCTGAATGTGAACCCTGAAAATGAATTTTGGGCTTCCACTGTCATCCATACCCTTCTGCAATCCAGTTCACAATGTAAGCTCTAATACCATTCCTTCCTTCAGATTTGGGTTTTATTGTTTACGTTCCTTCCATTAAACATGTCCTTCTTCCATGTGGACTTCGGTGATGCCTCACTCAGATGGTCGCTTATTTCAAGATGAGCTTTAAGACTCCCAATGCTATTCCATTTGATAGCTGGGCACCATCTTGTTTCTTCACCATGGTTTTCTCTAGCAACATATCATTTGTTACCTCTTCTTGAGGATGAGCATTAATCAGGGCCATCTCATAAGAACCCATTCTTCTTAGTCCAGGACTACAGTTAGGTGTGATCCCAAAATCCATTCACAATCTATGGTTTGTATATGTCTCTGGTTCACCTTGGAGACATCATTGTCATTTTATGCTGAAGAATATTATCAATCGTCCCCCAGGATCATAAGGTAATCTTGCTGATAGCATAACTAATTTAGCCATAAGTATAGAATTTAAAACTCTTTTAATAATGGAAAGCTATATGAGTATAGGTTAGCTATGAACTTTAGTACATTGGTTGTCAACTTAATACAGATTAAACCCTTAAGTGACTGAACATTATTTAGACAAACAATAGAAATTGGTGATAAAACAAAACTTTCAATAATATTCATTTGTAGTGGCACATCCATGTCTACCAAATTAATACATACCACCATAAAACAAAGAGGGCATTAAAAATAGTAAGTAGATGGTCGTTCCAGCTCACTGTTCATTGGGCACCTTTGAAGCAAGAGGTAGAGAGCCTTTCTCACACCCATGAACCATATATCACCCCTTCTGTATGTACATCTGGAAACCATTTTGGGAGAGGAGACTTTGCCTCAGCTAGGGGCAGCTTTTCAAGATATGAGAAGAGGAAGAGGACCTTAAAATTGCTGCAATGAAAAATAGTGTTAAGGTCAACACCACTGACAAACTAACAGACACAAACTAATTCAAGTCAACATGGGGCAGGAAGCCATGCATGTGTCAGAAAAGGCAATGACTTTTCTTTTGGTAGGACAGTAGGGAGGAGCAACCTCCAGTGAGGAAAGAATGCCTAACTAAATGTATTGAACTGGTAGACATGGTTGTGCCATTGCAAATGAATATTATTGAAATTTTTGCTCTATCACCAATTTCTATTGTTTGTCTAAACAGTGTCCAATCACTTAAAAATTTAATCTGCATTAAGTCAACAATCCATGTATTGAGGTTCATAGCTGACCTATACTTATATAGTTTAAAGCTCAAATCTTTCTTTAACCCAAGAGGAGACAGGTGTGCTTCTCCAGGGCATGGTCTGACAGCATGTCCAATGTATATAAATTGAAGTCTTCTCTTCCTTGCCTCTCAAGAAAACTCTGGCTATACTTCTTCCAAGACAGATTTGTTAGTTCTTTTAGTATTATCAATATTTTTCTCCAGAAGATATTATTGGGTTTATCACAGTTAAAATGCATCTATTCTTCTTCAATCTTCCTTATTGAATACCCAATCCTCAAATGCATATAAGCCCATTGAAAATATCATAGTTTGGGTCAGGCATACCTTAGTTTTCAAGCATCCTTGCATTTTAAATACTCCAAAGAGGTTTTTTTGCAGCAGATGCGTCCTTTGATCTCTTGAACATTGATCCTGGGTCCAAAGACAACAAAATCCTTGTTGCCTTCAATCTCTTCTCCATTTATCATGATGTTACCTATTGATCCAATTATGCAGATTTTGGTCTCCTGTATATTGAGGTGAAATCCATACTGAAGACTGCAATCCTTGATCTTCATCAGAAAGTGCTTCAAGACCTCCTCACTTTCAGCAAGCAAAGTTGTGTCATCTACATAGTACAGGTTGTTAGCAAGCCTTCCTCCAACCCTGATGCCAAATTCTTCTTCATGTCATCCAGTTTCTCTGATTATGAGTGCAGTACACAACATAAAGAAAGTATAGTGAAAAAAAAAGAAAGAAAATATGGTATGGTTAGAGGATTAACCCTGCTACACACTTCTTACCATGCAGTAATATTCTGTTTTGTTAAGACAACAGTCTCTTGATCCATGCACACGTTCTGAATGAGCACAATGAAGTGTCCTAAATTACAATTCTTTCCAAGGTTATTCATAGTTCATTATGATCCACACAGTTTAATGTCTTGGCATAGTCAATAAAACAAGAATAAGCACACATTTCTGGTTTTCTCTGCTTTAACCCAAGAAGATCCATCTGACAACTGCAATAATATTCCTTGTTCCACTTCCTCTTCTAAATCCAGTATGAACCTCTAGAAACTCCTTGTCAATCATTGATATAACATCCAACCTGTGTTGGATGATCTTCAGTAAAATCTTACTTGCACGTGATCCCAATGACATTGTACCATAAATTAAACATAGCTAACCTATATTTGTATAATTTCCTTTTGTTAAGTGTTTTCAATTCTATTCCATGGATGAAGGGAGACAGTAGTCAGTATGAGACATGAAAAAAATAATTTATAAATTTATAAATGATCAAGGTTTCATGTGTGTGAGCTGATACCAAGAGCTCAAGTGGAAAGAAAATGTTCTGAAATTGACAATAGCAACATATGTACATATTACAATTGTACATATGTACAAATGTGCTTGACACAATAGGTGGATAGATTGTGATAAGATTTGTAAGAACCCTGAATAAAATGATTCATAAAAAAATTTTAAGGAAAAAATAAAATCTAAACCATTGACTAAATTAATGACACCAACAATAGAATTGTCTTATGCCTCAATGTAATGAGAGACATATATTAAACCATAGATATAGATGGATTTGGGAACTCATACTAAATTCTAGCCCCAATCTCAGAACAATTAATTTTTATGACATGGCCCTAACTCCCTACTCACCCTCATGAAGAGATCATTGAAGATAAGGGTCCTAAACAAAGTGTGGTGAAGAAATGAGATGGTACCTGGCTCAGAAAGAATAGTATCAGGTTTCTTAAAGACATCTACAGTAAGTGAGGCATCAATTAAGTCCACATGAAAGAAGCACAGAAACCTATGTGATCCAAAGATTACAAATAATAAAATCCAAAACAGAAGGAGGAAATGAACACCTAAGTTATGAACACCTATTCTGCAGAAATCTATGAATGACAATGAGAACCCCAAATCCATTGCAGACTCTTCACATGATTAAACCTATGATTAATCTCCTTTGATCATTATCAGGATATGTGAATTGCATTTCTATCCAACAGAAAGTATTTTAAAATCAATTGTATCAGATATAGTTAGATTAAAATATAATATCTTGTCATTCGGTCATCCTTTGGGCCCATTTTAAAGTTTCAGTTTTTAATATTTTCTGTCCTCTTTTATAATGAGGCTTTTCTCTGTTTCATCTAGTAGTTTTGTTGATTTTCTTTTGGGTTGTTTTTTTTTTCTCCTTCCTCTTTGTTTTTGGTATGGCTTTTTTTGCACATGAAGTTCAGGACAGATGACTCTATGGGTACAATACTGATTAGTAATAATTACCTTGGGGAATATTAGGGAGGTTTGGGGGAAAATACTTATACAGTGAATATAAGAAGAAAATGTTCTGAAGTTATTTGTAGTGATGATTGCAGAATTCTTCATAATATGGCTGAACAATTACATTGTATGAAATGTGAAGTATATGCTATTAACACTATTTTTTTAAATTATCATAAGACTAAAAGTACGAATCCATCACATTTTGTAGTTCTTCAGTCCATGTTCTTGTAGCAGTCATGACACTGAATTTTTCCATTTTTTTAAGAAAAAGCAGTCTATCTTGCCAAACAACTGTGAAAATTTAAAACAATTAAGCCAAGTCCCTAGTCCAAAAGGCAAACATATAATAAATGCTCAACAAATAGCGTCAATAACTACTCAAGTTACAATTCATAGTAATAATGCAGCAGCCTTGCTTCTGCATCCTGTGGGCGCTAAATGAGTGCACAGTACATCTCAGGCCCAAGCACCCAGCCCTCTGTTTGAGAGTTACTCTTTCTCATTTGCATTCTCAAGTTTTCCCATCACCCACCCTGTCAGGAAAATGTAAATGGAAGTTATATATAGGAGAAAAATAGCTAAGAGATAGGAAAGAGTCTCTGCCTTTAACATACAAAAATTAACAAGAAAAAATTTCCACTGAGAATTTTTATCTGAAGCATAAAACTTCTGCCTAGAGCAACATATACTGAAGGCAGAAGCACAGTCTTACAAGGGGCTGTGCTGGCAATGCAGCTTGCCTACAGGAAACCCGAGACTTGTGATGAAGTTCTTGTTCTTGTGAAATCCAAACTTGTGCTTCTCCTTCATGATTGCTGTTGGCTTGTAACCAAGGGAAGATCGACCAGCTCAGCAATCTTTGAACTGAAATTAAACAGAAGGTCAAGATGCAAAATTTGCTAATGATTTTCTTTGACCATGACTAAAATGAGGTTTGTAGAAGACAGAAACAAAAGCAAAACAGTATCTGAGACCTACAAATACCAAATGTTTTCTGGTCCCATCACTTTATAGAAAATAATTTCTTGCTATGAGCCTCAAATATCCCATGTGCAAATATTAATTAAAATCAGTTCCAAGTTCCCCTGTAGATTTTACAGGTATATTCTAAGTGTCTGAAATTACTGTAAAATTCTCTGGGTAGCTTTATAACTGGTTTTCCTAGAAAGGGGTTCATAACTTTCATTCCTTTCTTGAATGATCTAAACCCCCCAAACTGACAATTATTGCTATACAAGATACTTGACATCAAAAATGTTCACAATCCATTGTTAATTATAACAATAAAAAGTTATAGATAATTTTGAGGGGAATAATATTTTGTTCAAAATCATATGCATTATAGAAAAATATTAGCAGTGCACACCAAAAATATTAACAACAGGTACCTCTCTCGGGATGTCAGGATGATTCGTTTTCTGACATAATAATTTCAGAATCTGGAAGAACCAAGTCAAGTTGTTTTTCAAACTAATTTCAGAAAAGACTTGTCTTAATCTATATTCTCAGTGTCTTAATTGTTCTCAAAACATTATTTCCCAAGTTATTCATGCATGTCTTCCCTTCAGTATTATGTGAGCTATGTAATAAAGAACCCACATGTGAAAGCTTCAAAGCCGACTGTTCCATGGACTGGTTGAACAGCCAGGTCTGAGTCACAAAATCTGACACTCAAATGTTAGGCCCAGTTCAGAGGTGAACGTGGATGGCTTGCTTTCGAATGAAATGAGGGAGAGCAAATTTGAAGAGAAGAGGAGGGAAATAGAATAAAACTGTGTAACCCAGAAAGAGCTCAAGCTCCTTGCTAAGTCTGCGAGGCAGCATTCATTTCAGAAAAGTGACTGCTGCCTCTGTGGTGTTTCAGATCCTTCAGCTTTGTAGCTGAAGTTCCTCCAGAAAATAGGGGTTATTTAAAGTAAGGCTATTATATATATATATATATATATATATATATATATATATATATATGCAAATATGTGGCAGAACTAAGAAAGCCATCCAAATGCTAGAACTCAAACCCCTTTCTTAAGGAGAATTTTATGGCAAGTTGTTCAGAGGTTGGCATCATATTGGTGGTCACCCCAAGGTGAAGAATTTGTGAAATGTGCACTTTTTTGAGCATTCAGCATGCACAGAAACATCTACAAAAGAGTGCCAGAGTTAGCAAATAAAAACTCATTTTACATAAGATGCACACATTTTAATTTCAGATAAAACTTGTTTTTATTATAAGTGTACCCTCTGTAATATTTGTTGTATACTTACATATTTATTTGTTGTATACTTTTATGTTTTTAGAAGCTGCAGCTTGTTGGAAATTCTAATTTAACATGGTGTCCTGTAAACGATCATTCAATAGTAGTCCACAGAATGGGGGGGGGTGTCAATCTCCCGAATTTAAGCTTAAGGTCAATGATGCGCATAGGAAAGGGAGGTGCATATAGGGGGTGGCAGGGTCTAGTGAAAGAAGCCCCCGAATAATACTCCACTTGCTTCCATATAAGAAAGGTTCATCTCTCTGATGCTGTTCTTCTCGTGGCTAAACCAATATTACCCCAAAAGCCCAAGATAGAAAACCCCAGGAAATTCCCAGAGTAAGTAGTATGCAAAGAGGCCAGCAAAAAGACCATGCTACATGGTGAAGGAAAACCTCAGAAGTATTGCAGTTGGGGTTGATGACACTGAGCTTTTCCTATAACCAAGAGACCAGTACTTCATCTGAATGGTTTGCACCTTGCCAAATTGGTTTCCAGAAAAGGCGCACTAAAAACTAAACTCTGTTTGTTTGTGTGTGTGTGTGTGTGTGTGTGTGTGCGCGCGCGCGCAAACCCAAATATATGAGGATGTTTGGAATTGTATGACACCAAATGAATAAGGAATGGATCAATACTATCATCCAGATATATTTTCTGTAGGTAGTAACAGAAAATGTGAAGGACTTTTTTGTTGTTGCTTTTGCCTATGATTAAGATTCTGCAAAGTATGAATTAAAAATCTGAGAAGTGCTATTTTTATATTGACACAAACAACAACTGTCACCGAGACAGTTTTCTTTTTGTTGTGATAATTAATTTTTATTATACATTAGGGGAGGATATATATATTCAAAGATCATCCATCAACTTTTAACTGAACACCTTACATGACAAATCAGCACTCTGAAAATCTTACCTTTTACCTGCCCCTGGATGACTCTTCTTCCTCCTGTGGGTTACTTTCACCCATCACACCAAAGCGAACACCCATCCCCTGTCTACTCCATTAATTTCTCTTGTCTCACACCCTTGAAAGTCCCCAAAGTCTGTTCCCTCTTGTATGAATGGCTTTCTTTTGTTTGGAGCTTTTAAAATATACTCTTTTTTCACAAGAGAATGTTGAGACATTTTTTCATAAATTTATTTTATCAGCTCCAAAATCTTATTGTAAACATATAGTTAGGCAAAAATTTACCTCAGTCTACAATGTGTCAGGTGACATAAGTTATCAAGCACTCAGTTACAAATGTAATATTTGACAATTCAAATCCAGACTATCTCAGAAGAAAGACCACCTTAGCAATCTGTTTCCTAAAGATGGCAGTCCTTGAAAACACTGTGGAACTGAACTCTGCTCTGGGGACTGTTCTATGAGTCAGAAACAACTCAAAGCCAACTTATAAGACTTTGTTTCGCAGTAATGTATTAAGTTAAATGAAAGCACCAAAAGATCTTCTCAGCTTTCTCACTCATACAAGCATATCTCTTGCCTTTGTTCCCTCTGAATCTGATTGTAGATGGCCTCAGTTTCCCAAATCCAGAGAGTTCAAATTTCATGTCATCCCTGGTTCTCCACTACCAAGTACCATGTCAGAGAGAGTTGCCATGGACAAGACTGTCAGAGGTATGGCTTGATGAGGGAGGCAGGACCACTGTGATACAGAGTAAGGAAATTACCTGGTATGCACGTGTGTGGAAACTGGTGGAGAAGATTAAGGGGGGGGGGGGGTTGTTGCCTCTTTCTCTGTAGTCAAGCTGCAAAAGGACTGTCAATTGGGCCAATGATCAGGAAGACATGAAGCAGAGGAAACGAAGAACAAACTGGACCTCACATCAGACTTTTAAAACCTTTAATCTCAACAAATAGCAGACACAGACCACACTGGTGCCCTTTGCCACCAAACTTTTCAAGACTCCTGGCCTGAAGTCAAGACCCTACGTGGAAAGATCTCCTGAGGTGCAGCCT
>PVJH01001479.1:0-157086 GCA_004026705.1 Nesogale talazaci
TTGCTGCTCAAGGGTGATTTCTGTTGACAGCACATTTAGCTCCTTTTGATGTGGAGGTTTGGGTTTTTTCTTAAGATACTGCATATTTCTACCTTTGTGGGTTGTTTAAAGCATGTTATTCTTTAGAGACGTGAAGAGCTGCAAGGAGCACAACTAAAATGCCTTCCACATTATAGGTAAATTTCAGAAAAATCAATGCTCTTAATGTCCTTGGTATGGCAGTTTCTAAGAGGTGTAGTACCGACTGATGATGTGCTTAAAATACAGATATACATACTAATTCATTTTTGTGGTGAAGTTTTTACTTTTTTTTGCTATGTAAATTCCATAGTGGTTTCAAGGGCACCTCCAAGGAACCTTGAAGCATATATACTAACAAAAGAACACATATACTAACATTGTTGCCTTTCACAATGGACAATCACAGGCCGTATGCCCTTTATGTGTTTCAGAGAGATGATTTAAATTTTGAAGGGGAAGTGAACAAAGGTCAGTTTGTGTACTTAAGAGTTGGCCCAGGAGACTTTTGCTGAGAGACATGAAATGAGGGTGGTGAAATCAGATCACCTCTGCCGTCCCTTTGTCCACAGCATTCATTCTCCTGAGGGTTCTCCTTTTGCCTGGGAAAAAGTCCAGCGTGGTCAAACTGGAGTGGATCAAATGAAGTGGGGATGAATGTGCTCATCGACCTCCAGGGGCCTCAAGTAGGGCAAAAATAGACCGTGAAAGGGAGTCCTTTCAAAATTTTGAGGTGTGATTGTTAATGCAAGGATGACGATGCTTATGTCCATCCTACATGTTTATGGTGATCTTGCGCTTGGCCCTTTCACAACCGAAGATAGTAATCCGAAAGGTGGGACTTTTCTTCCTGTATCTTTTGAAGTAAGCTCAAATCTGTCAAATGTAATAACATACAGTTCAGTTTAAGTTGTCTGATAGAAGCTGCTGTATACACAACACACCCCATTCAGAAATTGATGAAACAATTACACGGCAGCTAGAATGAGCTGATTCTGATTCAGAAAGGAAAAAGCAACTACAAAAGATACCGAGAGCACAACTTCTTTTTATATGTGGGTAATAAAGCCCTTTGTTCCTAGGATGTAGAGAAACATAAGGTTTTCAATGCTATATAGACAAGTAAATAAGGTTGCCACTCCTAAGCTGAGGAAGAGATCAAGGATACAGAGAATCACAACAAACTAGGGACAAGAGTGTCCAAAGGAATGATAAATGTGAATTCATTGTTGATGAAATCTAATGTCAGATTCTTAATTTTTTTAAATAAAAAAATGTCTTTCACATCAGACCTTGGGTCTATATCTTTACTTACTCATCGATAGCAGGAATTCATAGGCATATAACCCTTACACAGCTAGACTTAGAATTCTAATGCTCTTATCATTCATTTTACTCTCGAATGTAGTGATTAGGAATACTCAGAATTCTTATTGGCTGAAAACTGATGCTGACAACGAGTGGTCAGTTAAAGTGATAGAACTAGTAAATATATACCTAGGTATCAAGTATTTCATTAGTTGGGGATGTGCAGTTTGAAAGAGCTCCTTTCTGGAGTAGTGGGATTAAATCCAAGGGAGTGTGTCTCTTGGGAATTGTTGTACATGACATAAAATGAGTTCTAATTCATATCAACCCTATGCATTATCCTCACAATTGTTTCTATGTCTAAGTCCATTGTTGCAGTCACTGTGTCAATCCGTTTTGACAATGAATTTCCTCTTTTTCCTGACCCTCCACTTTACCAAGCATAATGCTCTTCTCTGGGGATTGGTCTCCCCTGATCACATGTCCAAAGTAATCAATAAAAAATCTCACCACCCTTGCCTCTCTAACAAGCATTCTGGCTGCATTTCTTTCAAGACAGATATGTTTATCATTTGGCAGTCCATAATCTTCAGCATCATAGTTCACATATACTACTTTTTGTTTTTTTCCTTATTCAAAGTTTAACTTTTGCATGCATACAAAATATCATGGCTTGGGTCAGACTTGCTTTTCAACATTTTAAAGAGGTCTTGTGTAGTAGATTTACCTATTGCAATTCCTCTTTTTATCTCTTGACTGCTGCTTCCATGAGCATTAATAGTGTATCCAAAAAGATGGAATCCTTAACAACTTCAACCTTTTCTCCGTTTATCATGATGTAACCTTTGGCCTAGTTGTGAGGAGTTTTGTTTTCTTGGCAATGAGTTGTAATCTATATTGAAGGCTACAATCCTTGATCTTCATCATCAAGAGCTCTTCTGTGTTTTTCATCCTCAGAGAAGACTCTTGGCTGTTATTATTCCCCTAAAGCCTCTCTGGTCCAGGTAGCTACTAGTTATAGCGTCTAAAGTTGTTCTTTGATGGACAGTTAAAAATATTTTATGTATCTGCATCTTTCACTACCTATAAATTGTCACTTTGTTGTACTGTGGTGACTTACTTGTTACTAAAATGTTGGAGTATATTCCACCAGTATTTCATTTACTAGCAGGATCAAGTGAATAGTTTCAGAATAGTTTCCAGACTAAAACAGACTTGGGGGAAAAAAAGGAAGGCAGGATGGTGATCTTATAAAATTTAAGTCTAAATATAGGCATATACATAAGTAAATATATTTATATGTGATAATGTGGAAATAGATCTACATGCATATACTTTTACGGTATTAAGACAGCAGATGGACATTGGACCTCCACTCAAGTGTTTCCTCAATGCAAGAACACTTTGTTCTATTAAATTGGCATTCCATGATGCTCACCTACCTGAAACAATCACTGAAGACAAATGTGTGCATAAACAAAAGTGGTGAAGAAAGCTGATCGTGCCTTTCTTTCAAAAGATATGGCATCTCGGGTCTTAAAGACTTGAAAGTAAACAAGCAGCCATCTACCTCGGAAGCAACAAAGTCCATATAGAAGAATCACACCAGCCTGTATGACCACGAACTTTCGAAGGGATCAAGTATCAGGCATCAAAGAACTAAAAGTTCTATCATTATAAAGGAGGGAGAATACAGATTGGGGACCCAAAGTCCATCTGTAGGTGAAGTGACATTCCCGTACAGAAAGGTCTTGGGGAGGAGATGAGACAATCATGGAACAGTGTAGCAACGATGAAATATGCAACTTTCCTCTAGTTCTTAAATGCTTCCTTCCCCCTGCCCACTCTCATGATCCCAATTCTACCTTATAAACCCAGCTTGATCTCCTAGAGGATGTACACTGGTACAGATAGGAACCAGAAACATGGGGAATCCAGAATAGATGATCCCTTTAGGACCAGTGGTGAGAGTGATGAGCCTGGGAAGGTTGAAGGGAAGGTGAGGTAGAAAGGAGAAACTGATTATAAGGATCTACATATAACCTCCTCCCTCGGGTACAGACAACAGAGAAAGGGGTGAACGGAGAAATCAGAGAGTGTATGATATGACATAATAATAATTTATAAGTTATCAAGGGTTCATGAGAGAGGGGGCAGTAGGGAAGGATGGTAAACATGAGAAGCTAATACCAGGGGCTAATACCAGGTAGAAAGAAAATGTTTTGAGAAGATGATGGCAACAAATGTACAAATGTGTTGTGCACATAATGGATGTATGTACGGATTGTGATAAGAATTGTGTGAGTACCCATGAAAAGGATTTCAAAAAATGAAAAAAATTGAAATATACTATGGTAAGTCCACTTAGTTATTATCAGCATGGTCCTTGCTTTAAAGCTTTTACTAAGTATACCATATGGAATTTGATTTAGATAGCCAGACTCTGAATATGTAGAAGGCTAATTCTGTTCTCAGGATATGCACACAAAATATTAGTAAAGCAACATGCATATAACCAGTAATGTCTTGGTAAATATTGAACAAGGAGCAAATGGAGAAAAGTTGAATTGGATTTGTTTGTCATTTTCCATGGTGTAAAGACTTCTACAATGGTCAATTAATTGTCATCAATGTACCATTAATCATCTTATAAAATTCCAGAAATTTTAACAATCAAAGGGAAATGATCAATGGTATCCCTGGGTCAGCTTTAGTCATAGCCCTTTCACTCTTGAGTGTATCCTGATTTCAAATTATTTCAACATTCTATGATTCTGTTGTATTGATACAGATAATTAATGAGTTTCACTACTAGCCAAGTGTTTGAAGGTTCAAGTCCATGCAGTTATATCTCTATATATGTGGGCGTGTGTTTTTACATATGTATATATACCTTAATATATATGTGTGTGTGTATACACACAAGTGTGGTTTTTTTTGTTTTGTTTTGCTTTGGGGGGGGGCATCACTGCACTCTGGTGGGAGTAGGAGGCCCAGCCTTGCTCATGGAGAGCTGCTGCTGGATTTGAACCTCCAAGCCAGTGGGCCGCAGTCCCACACTGAAACACTGAGCCACCAGGGCTCAACCCTACACATGTGTTATATATACCATTTCCTGTCAAGTGAACATTAAATCATGGTTGTCCCATTTGTTTTACAGTATAACTGCTTCTTAGGGTTTTCATAATTGGGCCCTTTTGGGAAAAGATCACCAAGTCTTTCTTCCAATTTTATTTTAGTGGATATTCCTGCCACCAATCTTTTCATTAGTAGCCCATCATGGAACTTCTTGCCCCCAGAAAAATTATAGATAGATAGATGATAGAGAGATAGATAGATGCACGCAGATGTATACATTAATGTATAGCCTCATAGAGAGGAATGATAAAATATTAAAAAATGTTTACTCTTGAAAATTGTGCTATTCTTACAATGTTTTTTAGAAGTTTCACTCTTTGTGGTATTCTTGTAATTTTTGGAAGCTTTATATCTTTCAAAATTAAAAGTTTTTATAGACAGGTTGGAGAATACATGCAGTGATAAGAAAACATGAGGAAAAATTCCAGCAGTTGGTTAATAAAAAGTGTATTGGAAATGAAAAACCTTCCTAGTCCTTAAAATTAACAGTAAGAAATCGTGAGAAGACCCAATATATTCATTTATGTCACATTATGGGCCCTTAGATATGAGAGACCAGGAGGAAGACATTAGCATATTTAAGTTTCATGTTATTTATCTGACGATCAGAACAACAAATTCTAGGATTCATTTATTTTGAGGATTATGAATACTTTTTGGTGGAGGGTCTAGGATGCAGTAAAAAATGTAAGCCATTTACCATGAATAACATGTTTATAAACTCACATAGTGCCTGTATTTCAGAAAATGACCTTTCAAATCCTTAGTAAATTCTTCTATGTTCTTATTGTTAGATGTCATTGAATTGACTCTGACCCATAGTGACCCTCTTCACAACAGAATGAAACATTGCACTATCTTACACTGCCATCTTCACAATTGTTCCTATGCCTAAGTCCATTGATGCAGCCACTCTGTCAATGCATCTAATTGAGGGACTTCCTCTTTAATCTCTGCCCTCCACTTTACCAGACATGATGTCTAGCTCTAAGAGCTTGTCTCTCCTGACAATATGCCCAAAGTACGTAAGGCAAAACCTTGTCATCCTTTCCCCTGAAGAACACTCTGGCTTTCTTCTTTCCAGAAAAGTTGTTTTCCTCTTTTAGCAGTTCATGGTACTTTTGCTATTCTTCTCCAGAACCACAACTAAATGTATTGAATCTTCATTGATCTTCCTGATTTAGCACCCAACTTTCACATGATGCAATGGGGAATGCCATGGCTTGGGTGAGGT
Organism: Nesogale talazaci; assembly: GCA_004026705.1. Classification (NCBI taxonomy): domain Eukaryota; kingdom Metazoa; phylum Chordata; class Mammalia; order Afrosoricida; family Tenrecidae; genus Nesogale; species Nesogale talazaci. The sequence continues at coordinate 5,699 of PVJH01001479.1, forward strand.
GCACCTTAGCCCTCAAAGTAACATCCTTTCTTTCCTATACTCAAAAGAAGAAGCCTTGCGCAGAAGCAGGCTTGTGCATTCACCTAATGTAATACATCTTTGAATCTCTTGTCTGCTGCTTTCATGAGCATTGATTCTGGAGCCAAGCAAGACAAAATCCTTGACAGTGTCACACTTTTCTCCATTTGTCATATTATTGGTCTAGTTGTAAAGTTTTTGATTTTCTTTACAAAATGAAATCCATACTGTAGGCTACAATCCTCAATCATCATTAGTAGTGCTTCCAGTTCACCTTTCGCAATCAAGGTGGTGTCATCTGCATACTGCAGTTGCTAATAAACCTTCTTCCAATCCTGATGCCACATTCTTCTTCATAAAAACCAGGTTCTCTGATTATTTGTTTAGTATTAAGTTTGAATAAGTATGGTGAAAGAATAGTCATATTTAATTTTAAAACATTTTCAATTTTGCTAAATACTGTTACCTAATTCCAAGTACCAATCATTAAAAGATCTTTGTCATTGTTTCTCCTTACCTTGAATCAATGAAGATCCCCAAGGCCTCACTCCCACAGGTTTCACTATACTCACTTAACCATAGTCAGTTGTCCTCCAAGAAATTGAATCCATTTTAGTCACATTTTGAGTGCCCTTGGACTCCAGGCAGTATCTTTGACAATGTTCTGCTTCCATCGTTTAGGCCTTCAGTATCTGACAATGCTTTGAAGCTATGCATATGTTTCTTAGTGTCTTCTTCCTCCAAAGTGAAACGTCCAGTCCTTCTACATTGTCTGATCTTAGTCTGAAAGCTCTGCTGAAAACTGCTCACGTTGGGAGATCCTGCTTACGTGTAAATACCAATGCCACAGCCTCCAGCATCACAGCAATACCCAAGCCAACACAGTGAGACAAATTGACAGACAAATCATGGAGATTATTCCACACAGACCCCTAAAGCCTTTCCCTGTCTAACAGCCTACCAAATGTCTTCCTTTTAACAAATATAATATCCTAATTAAGAGGTGAAAAATAATGTTGCTGTTCCCTTTTATTCCAGGTAACATTTGCATTTGGTTACAAAGCAGGGTAAATAACCAGCTAACAATTTGTCGAACTGCTCAGTAACATCTGGCCAATTTTCACTTGTGGCTAGAGGTTTAAACCATATGAAATCCTGTGGTTGCAGTAATTTCCACCAGGAACCCATGAGGAACTAAGTGGTATATCGTGATGAGTTTTCTGTAGGATTTATCTTGTTCCAGGATTGAACTTGAGGTTGAGTAACAATGGACCACAGTGGCAACGTTGTTCAGTACACAGCTCTGGATATAAAACTTTTTAAGATTTCCATTTCTCTGGAAGGTGTTCTTTTTTGAGTAATGGGGTACTACTGACTGGAATTTGTTTCTGGGTGGTGCAAGTGACTAAAGAAAAACCTGTCGATCTATGTAGGAAGTACCAGCCACTGAAAACCTTGCAGCTCTACTATCACACACCCACAGGGCTGCTACGAGTCAGAATAAACTCAGTGGCAAGGCTATTGGCTAATCTACAGGCTCTTTTTCTTAGCAGAAGTTGACACTCAAGGTGAGAATATTACTTATTCCCTCCACTTAGACATCACCAAGACTTTTAGGGGCTACCATTGTTTGAGCACAGGTTCATTTATGAAATTGAATCCAGACCACATTACACAAAAGTGGTACTGCAATTCCTATTTAAACATGAGAAAACTGAGATTCTCCATAAACTGAAACACAGCACACTTTAGAAGTGTCCTCTCCTCCTTGGCAAAATGTACCTTCCCTACTGAGACTTCAACAGTGCAGTCCCTCCATTCTGTTTAAACCACTCAGGAGCTTGGACGTGTCTATGATTGAGGTAGGGGAGCGAGGAGTCAAGTCCACTTGTTCCAAATGAAGTCTGTTCTAATCCACACACACACACCCTCTGGTGTAATGTTGGATATGTGGCAAAAGGGGCTTCTTTGCAACAGTTTGCTCTCAGGGTTGGTGGCCTCCAGTCAAAGCTTATCTGTAAGGTACTTCTCAGAAACAGTGCCAGATCAATACTGTATTCTTTCAGACCTCTCTAAACCCAGCGGGGAAGGCAATCACTGTAGTGCAGCTCTCTGCACCTTCTGGAGCAAATCAATAATCCGACAGTGAGGAGCTTTGTTCCTTCCCCAGTTGTAAGATGTTCTGCATGCGCTACATGATTGCTTAAAGGCTTGCTTTCCCTCCCTCCTGTATGACAACACTGCTCGCGCCTGATCTTCCCTAATGCCATCGCTGTAATTGCCTTGGCATGAATAGCAGCACAAACCCAACGCCTGGGCTTTGAGGTGTTTTATCTTTTTTTGAACATCTCTATTAGTAAAGGGTGTTGATTTGGCTTTAATATGTAGTCACCGCTTTAATGTGAACCTACACTTATTTACACAGGTTTGAGGAGCCCACTGAGATGATTTTACCTATGGGAATCATATATGGGACTGTTTCAGAGGAGAGGATGATATAAACTACTAAGCCCAAGAATATTAGCTTAAACTTTATGCAGCTTGAAGCCCATTATACCGACCCCATGCCGCCACAGCAATTGTCTCCAAAAAGCTCTGTGTCTTATTTACTTTTTAAGTGATGCTGTGTAAAATGAAATATTTATTTTACTGTTTTCAGCCAACATTTCATTAAACAATAAATGAATAACACAAAACCTTGGCAAATCCCTACCCCCCACTTGATTTCCTATTTTTGTTTTAGTTGTTGCAGCTTGCTAAGCAGTTCTTGATATAGTTTGAGTTTTTGCCATATACAAATAGCTTCTTTTCCATCCTAATTCCTACCTCCACCTTCCCCACAAACAAAAATGTATTTTAGTGTATATATATAAAACATGATACTATAAAAAGAAAAAAAAGAAAGAAAGAAACAATGCCAGTAACTCTGACTCTAAGAGACCTTACAGGACAGAGTAGAACCTTGAGGTTAGCAGCCCAACTCATGACCTACAATACCGCATGTCTCCTCGTACACAAAATAAAAAAACCCACTCACTGCCATTGAGTCCATGCCAATTTATCGTGACTTTATTAGTCTCGTGAGACCTGCTCCCTGGGAGTTGCAACCCTGTAATTCTGTGGGAGTAGAAAACCCCGTCTTTCTCCCTCAGAGCAGTTGGTGGTTTAGCATCGCTGACCTTATGAAGTGCAGCCCCATGTGTGACCACTGTGGCATCGGAGTTCCTCATGTTAGACATAGATAAGCCGAAAGGAAAAACTACTGTCTGGTCCAAAGATACACGATGAAACACAGTAGGCCATGACTTTGCACTAAATGCATCTCCACAGCCACTTTCCCCGCCAGATCTCCATGTAAGTTATTTTTACTTTTTATAGTTTTTTAGGCATCACTGCTCTCTGGTGGTGAGAGTAGGAGGCCCAGCCTTTGCTCCTGTGGAGCTGGAATTGAACCTCCATCCCAGTGGGCCACAGTCTGGCACACATCCACTGCTCCACCGGGGCTCAGCCCCACCATGTAAGTTCTATACTGCTGCACTTGCACCTCAACTAAGCTCCACTGTTGTTTGAAGCTTTCCATTCACTGCCCACACCCTCCACCCCACACACCCATCCATTTAGGCATATGCTAGAAAAAAATTAAAGAACAGCAAAGCAAAACAAGTTACTGTAGAGGTGATCCTCAACCATGATAACCCCATGAATGCCGGGCTGCAGATAGGCTCCAGAGGTTTTTCACTGACTTGGAATAGGATTGCCAGGTATTTCTTTGGAGATGCTGCTGAGTGAACTTGAAACTTCAACTTTTGGATTGTCCATTTAGCATGTTCACCATTTGTACCACCCAGAAACGTTGAGACATACAATTCTCTGTTTTTCTTTGTTGTTTAAAATATTGTCTGCCTTTTTCCTTCAAGGTTTAGTGCAAACCTAGTCTCTTTAGGGAGCCTTTGAAACCTGGTCTCACCCATGAGTGACAAAGGTGCATACCTAAATCAATGGCAAGCTAAACAACAGAGGGTTTGCTACAACAAAAAGTTGAGCTTCCAAAGTTTACCAGTGAGTTGTTTTTCTAAAATTACAAGTAGAGTGTATCCAAAGTTATCTTTAAGCCTCTTATCCTCTCACTAGCATGATAATTCATTATTCAGAATGATAGTAAGGGGTGGATATATATATATTCTCAGAGGCTGACACACACACACACACACACACACACACACATATATATATCACGGGTTCGATAGGCACAGTTGTACAGCGATACTTATTATTTATTGTGGTAAAGTCATAGGGAGCATGAGAGAGACAGAGACAGAGACAGAGAGAGAAATAATAAGAGTCAGACACATATCATGGTAGCATGCTTACCCCAGCTCCATCTGGTGGTCAGTATGGAAAGAAGGTAAGAAGGAGATTTACACTTTAACAAGCTTAAATAACCTCTTTGGGAGGACATCTGAGTCCCATAGCTACAGAGAAGACGCGTTATAAGGAGGTGCTATCCCATAGGTCAAACAGTAATGAGGGGGCGAACCAGGGGTGGGTGTAATGGGAGAGGGAGGTTACTGGAGTCAAGATGGGCGTATTTAAGATTCTTGATAGTTGCTGGACCAGGTTCCAAAGGCTCCCCAAAGAGACTAGGTTTGCACTAAATCTTGAAGGAAAAAGGCAGACAATATTTTAAACAACAAAGAAAAACAGAATTGTATACATCTCAAAGTTTCTGAGTGGTATGAGTGGAGAACATGCTAAATGAACAATCTAAAAGTTGGAGTTTCAAATTCACTGTTTGAAGTTCTCTCTCTCTCTCTCTCTCTCTCTCTCTATATATATATATATATAAATTGTCATTTGATGAGTTTAATATACTCTATAAATTGCTTTAATTAGTAGTTTATTTAATTTAATATTCATTCCATTCCATGTTAGATATTTAAGTACAGTTACTGTACATAGTAGCCTGGTAAGATACACAATTTTAAAAGATCAGCTAAAATATTCTGATATTTTAAGTTATTATATATGAATAGAGAAAGAAATCAGGTTGTTTTCAGGAGGAAAATAATGTGATTGTTTTCAGGAGGAAAATAATGTGATTGTTTTCAGGAGGAAAGTAATTTTCTTTACTTGCTGGAATAATCCATAGTTACAGCAATATAACAATGTAATGTTGCAAAACTCAACATGTAAAATTTACTGTACAGATAAGAGAGAAGGGAGAGAAAAAATGGTTCAGTAGATTATTTATACTGTGTTCATGTTCATGTAAGTTAATTACACTCAAATTAATATATATTTTATGTTCATTGCATTACTGCTATAGGAATTACCAGCAATGAGCATGCTGTTATGAAGTTTATTTTAAAACATTTTTCCAAGATGTTCATAATGAATGCATAAGAGAAATGGATAAAACTATTGCACAGGAAAAAAAGAGTTGCTGATAAATACTAGAACCATAGCAGTGAAGAAACTAAGGGTGGGAGTATCAGGTCAGAAGTTACCCAAAATATGACTGAGGAAGTGTTACTTTCTCAAAGCACACTCAACCATAGTGACATGGATGATGTGAAGCCTGTGGGAGCAGAGCCTTTGGGACCTTCATTTGCTGATGAGGTATGATTCAAAATGAGAAGAAATTAAACATCAATTAATAATTTAAACTTGGAATGTGTGAAGTAGAAATGTAACAAAATTGGAAGTTATCAAAAATGAAATAGAATGCAGAATATAGATATCCCAGGCCTTAGTCAGGTGAAAAGTGCTGAATGACCATTTTGAATCAGAAAATCATATGGTTTACTATGCTGGGGATAACTAATTCCAGAGAAATGGTGTTGCATGTATCATTAAAAATGACATTTCAGGACACAAAATGATGTCTATAATAGAACAATAACTATCTTATACAAAAGAAAATTAAGTCAATATAGCTATTATTCAAATCTATGAACAAACCACTGAAGTTATTGATGCAGAAATTGAAGAATGTTTGCCAATAGCTTCAGTTTCAAATTGATAAATCATCAAGTAAAATGCATTGATAAATATTTGCAATTGAAATAGAAAAGTTGGAAACCATGAGGAAGTATTGATAATGGGAAAATATGGTCTTTGTTATAGAGAGGATTCGGGAGATCAGAGGATAGAATTTTATAAGACCAATGACTTCTCCATAGCAAATACCCTTTTTCAACAATACAAAAGACAACTGTTCCATATGGAATACATTAATGTCAACGTAACAATCTCTGCGGGAAGAATCAATTGAGAAATTATTGTAAATCAGCAACTAAAACCAAGTCAGGGGTTGACTATAGAATCATCAATTCCCCATATGAAAGTGTGATAGTTACATAATCTGCTGTCAACTTGAGAATATTAAAAGTGAAGGGGTGAGGTTTAGCCTGTCAATCAGGTTACATCTTGATGATAGAGTCACTAAGGAGAAAAATAGCTCACTGGAGGCCAGACGCACTTGCTTGCTGCTTGGTCTTCCTGCTGATCAGCCACATGGAGTTGTGCTGATGAAGCCAGAACCCTGGCATTGGAAGAGCCACGTGAAGACCCACATCAGCACTGAGATGCTTCCACAGCTATTGGATCCACAAGACTTTCCACCCACTGACCTTTGATCTTCCTGCATTCAACATTATTGTATGTGCTGTGTGAGGTTGTGGAAGAATTTATGGACTCCTATTAGACATAGGGGCTAATATTGACATTATGAATTTGATCTGTACTGGGTCCAGATGTTTCCTTACTATACAATTGCCCATTTATAAAAATCTTCTTTTACACACATGAGTCTCTGAATATGTTTCTTTAGTCAACCCAGATTAGCACAGTAAGTTCAGGTTTGAAACTGAAGGAAATTAAACAAGTGTTCTAATATTGATGGTGAAGAGGAAGTAGCTTTTCTGGTCATGGTTGATCAATTGTATCTGAGGAAAACGTTTGGGCTACAATTTGTAAAAGGTGGCCTACAGATGGATAACGGAAAGGTTCAAGGTTTGGCCCAGGAACCCTGGTCATGTAGTGGATTAGGAGTTGTGCCGCTAACTGCAAGACAGGTGATTCAAAGCCACAAATACCTCTGTAAGAGAAACGATGAGACTCTCTGCCCCTGTAAAGAGTAACAGTTTTACAAACGCTAAAGAGCCGTTCTCCTGTGTCCGGCAGGGTTGCTATGAGTTAGAATCAGTGTGATGGTAGTGAGCTGTAAGTACGCACTGGCTCATATCAGCTAAGGAGCCACGATAGATGTCGGACACACATGCCTCCAAAGTATGGGTCTACAGAGTCTGTCACCTTTTATAGCCAATTCTGCTTTCAACGGTCCCAAAAGTCAAGCTATGTAATGTAAGTGGAGAGACAAGTATAGACCATGACCAGATTCTAAAATATAGAGTATATTTTAATATAAAATATTTCCATTTAAGGTTTTTCTGATGCAGATGGTGTGGACTTTAAGAGAGAGCAAGGTAGCAATTTTTGCATTAGGGTGATTTTCCCCAAAATTTGAAGTTACTAGTGCTCAGCACTTTAGAACACATAATAAAGAAAGGTTGTTAGTGCTGGAGACTAAAAGAAATTTTAGAATTTGAAGAAAGGAAGAATTATAGACAGAACACCTTTAAGAATTTACAGATAACATGATACAAAAGAGAATCGTCAATTAATCAGACTTAGTTGAGAAAGGGGAATAGAATCATATACTTTTCCTTTGTGCATCTTGGTACCAAGACATCAAAACTAAGGAATAACACAGTAGATTTGGACAGGAAACAACTAGTGTAAATAACTATAAACTAAAGAAAAATTGATATGAAAACTTCCTGTACTCATCCTATACATAAACACAAATTCACACTTTTAACGAAGCCTTAGACTTGAATAGCAGAGACAATGGCAAGAGTGTCACGGCAATGTTTAATTAAGTGAATTGTCTCTGACATGAAAGAAATGTTGAGGGGACATGGAGTCTTCTTATCCTAGATTCCCTGGGTGGTGTAAATGTTTAATATACTTGGTTGATAGTCCAAAAATTTGTCATTATAATGTACTCAGAAGAAATGTCTGGTATACAATTGCTGAAGACAAAGTGGGTGCATAAGCAAATGTGAAAAAAGCTGATGGTGCCTAGCTATCAAAAGATATAGCATCTGGGGTCTTAAAGGTTTGAAGATAAATAATCAGCCATCTACATCAGAAGCAACAAAACCCAAATGGAAGAAGCATACCAGCCTCTGAGATCACCAGATGTCAAAGGGATTAGGTATCAGGCATCAAAGAAAACGAAATCATATCATTTTGAATGAGGGGGAGTACGGAGTGGAAAACCAAAGCCCACCTGTAGGCAACTGGACATCTCCTTAGAGAAGGGCCTTAGGGAGAACACAAATCATTCAGAGTGCAGTGAAGCAACGATGAAACATACAACTTTCAAAAAAAAAAAAAAGGAAGAAGAAAGAAACATGCAACTTTCCTTTAGTTCCTAAGTACTTCTTCCTCTTCACCCCCTGCCCTGCCTTCGTCACCATGATGGTCCCAATTCTACCTTATAAATATGGCTAGATCAAAGGATGTATACTGGTACAGATAGGAACTAATAATACAGGGAATCCAGGACAGATGAAACTCTCAGGACCTGTGGTGAGAGTGGTGATACTGGAAGGTAGAGGGAAGATGGAGTAAAAGGGGGAACCGATTACAAGAATCTACATATAACCCTCTCCCTTGGGGATGGACAACAGAAAAAGTGGGTGAAGGGAGACATCATACAGTATAAGACATGACATAATAATAATAATAATAATAATAATAATAATAATAATAATAATTTATAAATGATTAAGGGTTCATGAGGGGTCAAGAAGGGGGGGAATCAAGAGCTAATAGCAAGGACTCAAGTAGAAAGGAAATGTTTTAAGAATTATAATAGCAACAAATGTACAAAAGTGCTTGACACAATGGGTGTATTTATGGATTATGACAAGAGCGGTAAGAGCCCCCAATAAAATGATTTTATTAAAAAAAAGAAAGAAAGAAAGAAAGAAAAGAAATGTCATGTAATCTACTTGCCCAAATCTCATCAATGAAAAACCTATGATGCACAGTTCCACCATATAGGATCAAAATGAGACTAAATTGAATTTACAAAAACTGGTTTTCTGTCCTTTCAGCCCTCAATTGTTGGCTTTCCCCCTTAGTCACTTTGTGATGGTGTTAAATGACATTCAAAGTCTTTTCCTCTGTTAAAATATATCTATGACCCCTGATGATGCTTGGGACTCATTTAAATTGTGATGGGAAAGCAGGTATAAAGGTGCTGTGTTTGAAGGGGTAGGTTTCTCTTTTGAAAAGCCTTACTCTAGAAGCCAATAGTCCCCATGACTCCCTACACTGTCTGCACTTTGAGTAAAATTAACTTTCACACAAAGTACTAATGTGCCCCAAGAAATGTTCTCATTTCTGGCAATATACCAAATTAGATACTATATGAACTAAAAGATTTATATCAAATAAATTCTGCAAATTAGGTTTGTGTCTTTTTTTTTTCAATTGAACTGTCAAGCCCTACATACATTTCATAAAAGGTGAGTAATGTTGTAATGTTAATTTGCTTGAAATAATAACAGCAATAATTTTATCAGATGTAACCAACAGTCTGTATTTGAAATGGACAATGGTTTTTTCCTGATAAGATGGTGACACATGAAGACAAGTATGTGTTTATTACATGCATTGACAGCACTCGTGGAACTGCAGACAGCCCATTGACATGTAAGTAACACATGTTTACTACCCTGAATATGTGTTTCCTGTGATTAACTGTGGGTCTACTGGGTCACAAATTCTTACAATTGAGCTCAAGTGTATCTATGTGTAGCTCACTCAATGAAGACATGCCAACAGGAGTCATTTCTACATTACACTAGAAAAAGTACATTAAATTCCTTAGCTGAGGGGTGAGAAAACAATATGACAAGTCAAATAGTTTTGCTACAAAAGACTATAAAGCACTTAAAACAAAATATATGAAAATGTGAAGCTCATGTTTTTCAACATACCTTCCACTGTCCTATAACATCTGAAAGAGGTGTTTCCTTTACTCTAAGTGTTTTAATCCAAGTAGACTAGAGAAACAAATTCATAGACATGCATAAGGATATAAGGGAAAGGTCTATATGCAAGAGGAATGGAATATTGAGAAAGCATCCCAACCCAGCCCAGTACAAAGTCGTAAGTCCGATATTAGTCCATATGGCCTATACCAGTCTACAAAGTCATCTTCCAACTCACGATGTCACAAGCCAGTGGGTGCAGAGTCCCGGCGCTGGTGGGGGTCTCCCTATGGCTCCTCATTTACAGGGCTCAGGATCTATTAACAGCATCCAGTGGTGGTAGAAGCAACTCAGTGCTGGCAGGGGTCTCCATATGGCTTCTCCAGCATCAGAGGTCTGGTTCCATCAGGGTAAGGCCATGTGGCTTCTCCTCTGACTCCTTCAGCTCCTGGGACACTGCCGTCTTGTCTTGTCCCTACATCTCAATCATGGAATTGACATAAGCACATGACCACCACACTAAGCCTTCTACAAAGAATTCTGCACTCAATTTTGTAACATAAAAATAGTAGTTTTGGTATCCTCTGGAGCTGTGGGTCACAACCCCTTTGGGGGTCAAACAACCCTTTCACAGGGGTCACCCAATTCATAACAATTACAAAATTACAATTATGAAGTAGCCATGAAAATAATTTTATGGTTGGGATGTCACCACAACATGAGGAACTGTATTACCAGGTCATGGCATTAGGAAGGTTGAGAACCACTGCTTTAGGGTCCCTAAATTTGTTTCTTTGTCATGTTCTTTGTGTTTGCAAGATGAAAAATAAGTCTACAGGGACAAGATCAACTCTATACTGTTAGGTTATACTTTGAATTTTAGTAAGTTTTTAATATTTTCACCAACTTAAATATGAACTTCCATAGGAAAAATTGATGGTCTGTAGTTAACCTCTGATGACTATGACTAATTGTTTATGTGCATTCCTTTCTGTGTGACTCATGTACATCATTGCCATTTTTTTCTTGTAAAAAGATATTTGCAATGAATATATAATTGGCTTAGGAAAATTCTATTATATGGTTTCTACTATCATTTTAATTGCTGAGGCTTTATTTTGCAACTACCATTCCTTCATTGTTTTCAACTATCACATTCCACACACTAGTAATTATCAACACATGTTGATCACATATTTGATGAATTTCAGATGGCAAAAGTTGGCAAAAATCTTTAATTTCATCATCTTTGGTATTAATGGTTGAGGCATAAATTTGAATAACAGTACCATTAACAAGTTTTCCTTCTGGGCATGGATATTTTTCTGTCATTGACAACTTTATACTTGGGGTCAAAACCAAACACAATGCCATTGAGTCGATGCCAACTCATAGTGAACCTAGATAATTGAAATGTTCCTTTTAATGATGATGAAATGCCATTCTTTTGCAGTTTGTCATTCCTAACATATGATTTCCTGATTCAAAATGTCCACTACAAGTCCATTTCAGCCTACTAATACCTAGGATATGGTTCTATTTCATTTTTTATTACTTCCAATTATTCATACTTCACATATTCTACATTTAACTTATTAATTAAAGCTTGCAGCTATTTTTTTTTCACTTTTAATTGGGCCACATCAGCTAAGGAAAATCCTGGAAGATTTACTCTATCCATGACACCAAGGTGAACTGCTTAGAAGGGGCAGGTCTTATCAGCTAGACTTAGATGACCTCCCAACCCCAGACCTTCCTTATAGTACTATATTAAATAATGTCCCACTGTGATTCCTAAGTTTTTCACTGACCAATTCTTTTGGAAGGAGATCACTTGATCCTCCTTTTTAGTTTATCTTAATCTGGAAGTTCCACTGAGACTTGCCACTACAGAGTACTCTAATCATATTTGAAGTACCAATGGTATAACATTCAGTGCTAAAGCAACAAGTAAGTTACCACAGTACAATAAAGTGGCATTTGAGTAGTGGGAGGGCATTGCCATACAATGGATAATACCAGTTAATTTAAAAAATACAATGTATATATACAAAATCATTTGATTGAATTGCAAAGGGATTATACAGTATGGGAAAAAAGTTCAACTTATTATACTTCATGGTTCTCTTTTTATGGCATTCACCAAAGGTAAGCTATAATAATGAACAACACATTTGTGCTTGCTAAGAGTTATATATTGGGGTAAAGTGTAACTATGGAAGAATAGGATAAGGGAACTGGGGAGGTGCTATAAATGCTTGTTATAATGACTGTAGTTATAGTCACACAAATGTCGTTTCACAGGTGCTTTAAAAGGAACCCTATGCATTGAACTGCTAGTGGCAAGGTCAACCTTCAAATCCACCAGCCACTCAGAGAAAAAAGTAGAGGTTTTTCACTCCTGTAAAGTATTATAGATTCAGGAAGACAAAGGGACAGTTCTATTTTGCCCTAATTGCTATGAGTCAAAATTGACTAGATAGCAGTGATTAAAAAATAATACATGTGTTAAAGTTATGTAATGTTTTTCACTAAGAAAAAGTTCGTGTTACTATATGATACTAAAAATTATGGTGAAGAAACCAGAAAGAGCCTATGCTGTTAGAAATTAGGATATCATTTAACAAAGATCAGGGGTGTGGTGACAAGAGAAGAGCCTTATTAGGCTAGTCATTTTAGATCTGAGGGATAATATCAATATATTTTCTCACTTTATAAAAATCAGTTGAACTCTACATTTATGATTAATAGTTTTCTATACACATATTTTATTTCAATTAAAAATAAAAAATGCAAGCAAATGAAGATAAGCTGTCAATCAAATTCCAAGTTTAGACTATAAATGCCCATGAACTATATTTAAGATGACTCCCAGGGTTTCAATATTTGCAGTTAGAAAAGAAGATGATAAAACTCCTCAGCTCCAAAGTCAGGTATATATTTCACTGGTCACTGCAGGTAAGTCCTATGAAAAAAAAATGTGTAAGGTAACTCCTCAAAGTCAGTGAAGTCAATGGCTGAAGGAGTTCCTGTCCAAGAGCATTGTCAAAGTTTTAAACAGAAACCTTTCTTGATCTTAAAAAGTATCACTTCACTATATCTTAATGTGTCAGAATCACTGCAGCCCAGTGACTTCTATATGGCTCCCATAATTTCCCATTTCAGAAATAATTGTTAATTTTAATTACCTTATCCCAAATCCACTGTTGTAAGATAGGATGTGTAAGGAACAAATAAACTATCTTTTTAGTTCATGGATCACTGTACAGAGAGTGTCTGCTTACAACTGGACCCACTGATTGGATGGTGTTTGTGAGTTTACCTTTGCATTAGATGTGAGGGTGAACCGAATGTAAAAAAGAGAATAAATAATTTTGATAAAAGAGAATAACTACTGTGATCATCCGTGTATTAGGCAGGATTCTCTGAAGAAACAAAAACAGAACATTTATGATTATATAAATTTAGGAGGATAGGTTTATTCAACAAGTAGGAATATAACAGCTAATTAGTCCACAAAGCAGTACAGAGTATGCTGTTCAACTCACTTCTGTGGAACAGTTAATATACTGGAAGTCCTTCAAATAACTTGGGCTTCTGGGTCCAAGGTCAAGGAAGCAGTCCTCCCTCTGGCGAAGTAGGCAGAGTCTGCCTACAGGCAGCAATCTGCTGGGAGGGTCAGCAACAGTTAGTAGCTTGGAAGCTTAGCTAGGCAGACCAGATGGGATATCAAACTCAAGCAATGCAAGGCAACAGGATCCATCAGCCTCAAGCTCAGTAAATGTGCTCCTCAGCTGCATGGCAAAGCAAGTCGCAAAGCAGCCTCAAGCACTAGCGACATGATCCATTGGTTGGCTTGGCCCACAGGTAGAGGAACACATACTCGCAGCACACTGGTCCAGTCACCAGAGAACAAGAGAGATAGGGGCAAGCCTTACAGAACCACTTATATCTTTCTGCTGAATCAAACTGTGACCTGATTATTTCCACGTGTGCTTATTGGCCACGCTAGCACAATAAACTTCATTCACAATCATTACTTAAGAAATATGTCCATTTCTCCTAATGTTAAGCTTACTGTTCTTAAAATTAAGGACTGTCAAGGAAATTGTTTTAAATAATGATATTAGATAAACAATAATAAATGCTTTTGTGGCTACCCCATGGGTTAGTGAGCATCCCAATTGAGTTTTTGACATTCAGGGATATTGTTCTGATGCTTTGCCATTTGGGCAAATATTTGGTGCTTGAGAAGTGGTCCTTTAATCATAATGTAATTGTAATTTCTCATTGGTATAAGTACAGAGGCAGTTTAATGGGGGGTGGGGAACTCTGTGAACCCTTATTGTTGGTGGGAACCTGTCCACTAATACCTTTCTCATCGTTAACCACAATCACTCAACATAAGAATCAAGATGTCCTTCCACAGATGCATGTATAAGCAGTGGTGCATCAATACGGTTGAATATTATCCAATAATCAGATAAATGAGCTATGAATTCATACAGGAAACAGAAGAATCTTAAAGGCTTACCTACAAAATGAAGGAATCTAGACTCCACAATTCCTTCCCTCATCAGTTTTTCCTTTTGAAGCTCCAATTGTGTATGTTTGTGGGCCATGGTTCATTGATTTATTCCCAGATCTAATATCCTTACTTTATGATTTTCACATAATTTCTCTATATATTTAGCTGTTCCCTGATCTTGTCCTTCCAGCTTAAAAGTATATACTACAACTACTAGTTTCTCAATTAGCTCATCTACTTTATTGGTGAATTGTAAAACATTTTATTTTATTCTATTTCATTTAATGCTTAGCTCAAGAAAGTTTCTTTTTGTTCTGTATTTTTATTAATTTTTTTCCTAATTGCTGTCCATTTGCTTAAATTAGCTGCCCCATTCCACATTTGATGGATTATTTTTTGTTGTCTCATTGAAACTCTGATGTTTTTGACATATTTTAATTAATCAATAGATCATATATGAGTTACTTTGAAAATGCATTTCCCACACATCTACATACAACATGCAGTCATGGCAGGTTATTGGGCTCTCTCTGAAGAAACTGACATCACAATTCTCTTATAGTTTTCCTTATTTTCACTTTCTTTTTGGGCCCAAACCATACCAGCCTGTCCTTCTTGGTGCTTTAAAGGCCAAGGAGATAAGGTACACATACGACTGAGCTAATGACATATTTCTCTGTTGTGTGCAAATCTCTCCCCAAGTTACAATACATTTGGCCTGCTTGGTTCCCCTCCTCACCTTTTAAAAATTAGTCATCTCTGTACTAATTTGCAAAGTAACTTTCTGTCTGCATTTTATATCTGATTCATATACCATACAACTATGGAATAATCACCACAATCTCTTATAAAAAGAAACATTAAACCTTGCACTCTCCTTGGTAATGCTTTAAGCCCTAGACAACTACTAAGCTGCATTCTGACTCTGTGGATTAGCTGTATAAATGGAATCAAACACGAACTGGCTTTTAAAAAGTTTATCTCTGTCATAGCATCTAATACAAGGAACTCTCCTAGATTAATGGGTTGTTAACTATAAGGTCAACAATTTAAGCTCACCAGACATGCACAGGAGAAAGATGAGGCTACAACCCTCAGTGGGAATAGAAACTTCATATTTCTATGATCAACTGATCAACTGGTGCTTCGAAACTGCTGAACTTACATTTAGCAGTCCCATTCTTAACTCTCTATAACAGTCCCTGGTCTAACCAATATTATTCATCAATACTCCAATTTAAAGGTGCCGATTCTTCTTCCCAAAGCTCCAACCCTCTGGCATCATGTCGATTCCAGCTCATAGCTCCCCCCCCCGCCGCCCCCTTAATAGGACAGCGTAGAGCTTCCCCTGCAGGTTTCTGGGTCTATAATTTTTTGTTGTTGTTTGTTTGTTTGTTTTGGGGCCTCACTGCCCTCTGGTGGTGGGAGTAGGAGGCCCAGCCTTGCTGCTGGATTTGAACCTCCAACCCAGTGGGCAGCAGTCGTGCATACAACCATTCTGCCACCGGGGCTCAGCTCATCTGGGTCTATAATTCTTTACAAGGTCAGTTGCCTCATCTTTCTCCTGGAGCATGACTGGTAGTTCTACAGCTTAGCAGCTCAATGCATTATTCCTGGTGGTTGAATGATAGGCTGTGAAGCTAAAGTAGGGATCCTCTGATTCTTCTTAGAACTTTTTTTCTCTTTTTCTTTCCTTATCTGGCTTTTGCATGAATATAGGAATATCGAATAAAAAATTATACCTTGAATCAGGTGCACATCTAACCCTCAGGTGCTACCACTGCTTTTTTCCCCTGTAAAATAGCAGATTTGTCCTCAAACCAATCTCCTTGCTTTTCAGTACTTCAAAAAGTCTTATACAGGAGGCTTCTCACTGAAGTGGGCCATTGATATTTTAACTGCTGCTTCCATGAGCATTAATTATGGAGCCAAGCAAGACAAAATCCTTGAGCACTTCTATCTTGTCTCTGTTTATTATAAGGATACCTACTTGATCTCTTCGCTGATGCTTCAATGGGGGCTGACTGTGAATGCAAGTGAAATGAACCCCTTGTCAGCTTCAGTATTGTTTCTGTTTATAATGATATTGCCCATTGATACAGAAGAGATGATTTTTATTTATTTTTTTTATGCCTAAGAAGAAGTTCTATGCTGTTCTATAAGGTTGCTATGAATCAGCAAAGGTAAAATATATGTTTCCAAGGCAGATTTGTTCATTCTTCTGGCTCATTTTTCCAACTCACTGCCATCACCTTGACTGCAAGGCCTAGCTTCTCTAAAAGACAGAGCAGTTCTCTCCCTTGGAAAAGCGCAGCCAGAGTGCTTCTTAGAAGGGAGAGGGATGAGACTTTGTCTCCTAGCCTTCTCATCAGGAAGGATAAATCATGCTAGAAGAGCATCATACTTGGTGACAGTCGATGGAAAAAGAGGAAAACCATAAATTAGATGGATTAACACAGTGGCTGCCACCATGGCTCAAGCCTAGCAATGATAACTAGGAAGACACAGGATGAACAGAGGGTTGCTGTCTGTTATAGAGAGGGGTGTTTGCTATGAGTTGGAACCAATTTGGTGACACTGAACAATTATAACTATACATTTGCCTATATTTTTAAGAAAAAAATAAAACAGGTCAATTCTATAGCCTTTGAAAAATTAGCTCATTTATGATGTTTGTTGGTGTTGACTTGGTTGTTGTTAGATGCCTTAGAGTTGACCATGTAGCATTTCATTCCGTTTTACTTGTTCCACTGAAGTCCAACTGACAGGTTGAAGCAGTCTCCTTGAGGTGTGACCTTCTTATAAGTAGGACCCTAGGAAACTCTTTCTCTCTCTGTCACCCTGCCAGAGTCTTCTTGCCTGCTAGGACTCTGGTGGTCACCCCAATAGTTGTCAATGCCATCATGTGTCCATTGACTTTAGATCCATAGGATTCTGCACCCCCTGACCTGTGATCTGCCTACATTGTGAATCATTGTGATAAGCTGCTTGAAAAAGGAACTTATGAACTTGAGTTGCTTTCTTGAAATATAATTGCTTCTTGATATCAAGCTCTTTCTTTTATATGTGTGTGTGTGTGTGTGTCACTGGGTTTTTTTCTCTAATGAACCCAGCCTAACACAAACATAGTGGGTAAAGTTGAGGGGTGAAGGCCCTTGATTGGCAAAGTGTCTGTTACAATGAGCTCAATATGTGAGCAGTGGTGAAGATGGAGACTGCTTCAACCTTTCAGTTGGACTTCACCCCAACACTTTTATACAAAATCAAGCTGACTATCATAAAACTAGCTAACTACCATAATGCCCGTCTCCTAGCACTGGTATTTCCAGGGAACATATCCATAGTATGGAGCCCAAGTTTCTCCACCCTTGCCTCTTAAGGGCATTCTGACTATACTTCTTCCATGATAGATTTGTTGCTCCTTCGGCAGTCCAAAGCACCTTCATCATTCTTACCAACACCATATTTTAAATGCATTGTTTTTTTTCAAGTCTTCTTTATACAATGTCCAAATTTGCCTGAATATAAAGAAAGCAGATGTACAGAGGGCCTCTACTCAAGTACTCCCTCAACATAAGAATATGCTGTTCTAATAATTCAGCAATCTGAGATACTCACCGTCCTGGCACGATCACTAAAGACAAAGTGGATTCATAAGCAAATGGGGGGAAGGAAGTCGATGATGCCTGGCAATCAAAAATATAGAATCTTGGATCTTAAGGGACTGAAGATAAATAAGCAGCCATCTAGTTGAGAAACAACAAAGCTCACATGGAAGAAGGACAACAGTATGTGTGATCACAAGGTCTCCACAGGATCAGATATCAGTTTTCAAATATCAAAAAAAATCATATCATTTTGAATTAAATGGGGAGGCTGCTGAATGAGAACCCAAAAACTAATTGGGCAACTGGAAATCCCCTTACAGAAAGGTCTTGGGGAGAAGACGAGCCATCACGGTACAGTGTAGGAACAATGAAGCATACAACTCTCCTCTACTTCTTAAATGCTTCCCTCCAAATACACCCACACTATCATGAACCCAATTCTACCTTACAAATCTGGCTGGACCAGAAAATGTACACTGGTATAGATGGAAAGTGCAAACAGATAATCCAGAACAGAAGAACCCCTCAGGATCAGTGGCGAGAATGGCAATACTGGGTAGGTGGAGAGATTGTGAGGGAGAAAGCGGGAACAGATTACAAGGATCTACATATGACCTCTTCCCTCGGGGACAGACAGCAGAGAAGAGGGTGAAAGAGATGTTGGACAGTGTAAAATATGACAAAATAATAATTATTTATATATTATCAAGGGTTCATCAGGGAGAGGGAATCAGGGAGGGAGGGGGGAAATGAGGAGTGGATACCAAGGACTCAAGTACAAAGCAAATGTTCTGAGAATGATGAGGGAAACAAAAGTACAAAAGTGCTTGACACCATGGATGCATGTGTGGGTTGTGATAAAAGTTGTATGAGGCC
This sequence comes from Nesogale talazaci, assembly GCA_004026705.1. Taxonomy (NCBI): domain Eukaryota; kingdom Metazoa; phylum Chordata; class Mammalia; order Afrosoricida; family Tenrecidae; genus Nesogale; species Nesogale talazaci. The sequence goes on from PVJH01001479.1 coordinate 24,799, forward strand.
CCAATACAGTGATGTATTTTTTTAAAAAGAAAGAAAGAAAATAGCATGGCTTGGGTCAAGCATACCTTAGTCTTCAAAGTACCCTTTTAGTCATGTTAAAGAGGCTGTGTGCAGGAGATTGACCTACTGCAATGTGTCCTTCAATGTCTTGACTGCAGCTTCCCTGAGCACTGATTGTGGATTCAGGGAGAAGAAATCCTTGACCACTTTAATCTTTTTTTCTTTCATCATGATGTCTCCTACAGATCAGGTGTGAGAATTTTTGTTTTCTTTACATTGAGTTAGCATAACTGGGGTGCTATCTGAAAGGTCCTCAGTGCAAAACCGTCAGATGCTCCTCAGAGAAAGATGTACTTTCTTTTCCCACAGAGGCTTACAGTCTCGGAAATTCACATTGGAGTAACTGTGAGTCTGCATCAACTCAATTGCAATGAGGTTTTTTGTGTTGTTGTTTGAATTTGGTTGTAATTCATACAGACAGCCATAGCCCTTACTGAGTGCTTCATGGCATCCTCACTTTCAGCAAGAAGAGTGGTGTCATCAGTACAGGACAGGTTGTTAAACAACTTGCTCCATTCCTGACCCCACATCCTTCTTCCTGTGATCCAGTTTCTCTCGTTACTTGCTCAGCATAGAGAATGAATAAGTACAGTGAGAAGGATACAATTCTGATGCACACCTTTCTTGACTTTAAATCATATAGTATTCCCTTATTTTATTCCAATGACTCTCTATGTTCAGGTTCTGCATGAGTATATTTAAGTGTTCTGCAATTTTCTTTCCTGTAAAAAAATCTGATTAATTTCTTATGATCCACATAGTTGAATACCTTAGCATAATCAAGAAAACACAGCTAAGCATCTTTCTGGAATTCTCTGCCTGTAGCCAAGATCCATCTGACATTAGCAATGATCTCCTTTGTTCCATGCCTTCTTTTGACCCTGGCCTGAACCTCTGGCATCTCCCTGTCAATGTACTGCTCCAACCCTTGTTGGATTATGTTCAGAAGAATCTTACTTGCATGAGATATCAATGACATTTTCCCATAAATTGAACATTGTTGGGTTATCTTTCCTTGGAATAGATACAAATATGGATCTTTTTATAGGCAGTTGGCCAAGGAACTGTCTTAACAATTTCCTAGCACACAGGAATGAATGTTTCCAGTGCTTCATCAGTTTGTTGAAACATTATAATTGGTATTTTATCAATTTCTGGTGATTTGTTTTTGGCTAATGCTTTCAGTTCAACTTAGATTTCTTCTGTCGGTACCTTTAGTTCCTGCTCACAAGCTAAGTAATAAAATAGTTGAATGTTAATACTTTTTAGTACAGTGACACTGTGTATTCTTTCCATCTTCTTTTAGTACTCACATTCAATATTTTACCTATACAATATTTTGATGTGGCAACTGAAGGTTTGATTTTTTTCTTAAATGCTTTCCACTAAAAATAGACTGAGTGTGTTGCTTACTTTTGACTTTCTAACTCTAGATCTTTGCACATTGCATTAAAATATTTTACTTTGTCTTTGAAGCTCCCCCTTTGAAAATTTCTGTTCAGCTTTTTGATTTTATCATTTTTTTCCAATTGCCTTATCTACTCTATGATGAAAATCAAGATTCAGAATCTCTTTTGATATTCATTTTGATCTTTTCTTTATCTCCTGTCACTTTAGTGGCCTTTTGGTTTCTTCTTGTTTGATGTTTTAAAAGTCATCTAACAGATCACCTGTTTTTAGTGTTTAATTAGGCAAATCTGTTTTTCAGATATTCTTGAAATTCATGTGGCATATACTCAAAGTCATATTTTGACTCAAGTGGACTTATTTTAATTTTCATCAGTTTCAACCTGAACTTATGTACCAGTTTTAACCAGAGTTAGTTTGGGTAGACTAGAGAAACAAATTCATAGACACACATATGGATATAAGGGAGTGGTTTATATACAAGAGGAATGGAACATTGAGAAAGCATTCCAACCCAGTCCAGTCCAAAGTCATAAATCCAAAATTAGCCCATATGTCCAATAAAGTCTCCTTCTGACTCATGAAACACATGCAGTCGAAGCATCCTGGTGCTGGCAGGGGTCTCCCCATGGCTCCTCACTTCCAGGACTCAGGGTCCATCAACATCATCCAGTAGTGGTAGAAGCAACTCAGTGCTGGAAGGGGTCTCCAGGTGGCTTCTCCAGCTTCAGAAGTCTGGTACCATCAGGAAAAGACCATGTGGCTTCTCCTCCGCCTTCTCTAGTTCCTAGGACGTTGCCATCTTGTCTTGTCAGTCAGTGACTCCCAACAACTGGGAAACAAACTAAACTAAACAAACTAAACTAAGCTAAACTTATATGGTCTGTCCATCGAGAGCTTGGATTTAGCTGCTGATCATCTCTTCCTACAAATGGAGTCATTTGATTTATGTTTATTCTATTTGGAAAAGTTCATGTGCATTGTTGAAAAAAGCCATATGGTTTTTCAGTAACATTTTTGTCATTCTTGAAAAATGTCTTTGGTTTAACAAAATTCTGTTATGCAGTCTCCCAATTTGTTTCTATCATCAAGCCCATTTTCCAATTACCATTCCTTTCTCATTGTTTCCAACTTATGTATCCCAATCTCCAATATTTAGCAATGATCTTGATTGCACGCTTAATCAATCCTAGACTGAAGGTTTTGGTAGAATCCTTCAATTTCTGAATCACTAATTTTACTAATTGGGACCTAAATTTGAATGAAAGTTTTATTGGTATATTTTCTTATATGCCAATAAGTATGATCCTGTCACAAACATCATTAGACTTCAAGGTAGATATTGAAATGTACTTTTTGAAAATGAATGCAATGTCATCCTTCTTCATTGAGTCATTTCTGGCATAGTAAATAATATGATGAGTTGATTCAAAATGTCCACAGCCAGTACATTTCAGGGGACTAGTGCCCAGAATGTCCAGCTTTGTGATTTTTATTTCATTTTAAATGAATTTCCATTTTCTTGGAGTCACACTTTTTGCTCTAAGATACAATTATGAATTGATGTTTGCAGTGGTTTCTTTTCATTTCAAGTCATGCTCTATTAATAAATAGACTTCTAGAAGGCTTTGCTTTATCCATGGCATTTCTACATTGAGAAGACCGCTCTCACTCCATCATATTTTGAGTGCTTTCCAACCTGAAGGGCTCTTCTGGTATTCTCTGAAAATATTCTGTTTCTGTTCATTAGGTTTTGAGTAATTGACAATTTTCCCCAGATATACAGAAAGTTCTCAGTCTCATGCCTCTGAAATGGGCAGCTTATTCCTTCTTCATAATCTGTTATTGGTCTTTAAGGTTTGCTGAAAGCTTTCACTTTGTATGACTGCTGGTATTTGAAACACCAGTAATGGTTTCAGCATCACAGCAGCACAAAAGCTACCACATTATGACACTGACATACAAGTAGTGTGTTGATTTGGTAGAGGTCTTTATATAGTCTGGCTATAACCCCTGGTGAAATACATGATTTCCAAAAAAAATTGTTTTATCACTCTGTGCATTTATTTTTTCATTTTCTTAGCATTTCCTTTGAAACATATTTTTCTAATATTGTTGAATTCTAATTTATTTATGTTTTATTATTTGTGCTTTGTTATTATATGTAAAAATAATTCCCAAATAAAGATCATGAAGAAAATGTTATCATTATAAATGAGCAGGAGTACAGATTGGGAATCCAAAGCCCATCAATAGGTGAAGCCACATCCCCTTATAGAGGGGTCACAGGGAGAAGATGAGCTAGTCAAGGTACAGGGTAGCAACAATGAAACATGCAACTTTCTTCTAGTTCTTAAATGCTTCCTCTCACCCACTAGCATGATCCCAGTCCTACCTTATAAATCCAGCTAGACCAGAGCATGTACACTAGTACAGATAGGAACCGAAACATGGGGAATGCAGAACAGATGATCTCTTCAGGAGCAGTGTTGAGAGTGGTGATACCAGGAAGGTGGAGGGAAGGTGGAGTAGAAAAGAGGTACCAATTTCAGGGATCTACATAAACTTCCTCCCTGTGGTATGGGCAACAGGAAAGTGTGTGAAGGGACACATTGGACAGTGTGCAATATGACAAATCAATGATAATTTATAAATTATTAAAGGTCCATAAGGGAGGGGGAGTGGGAAGAGAAAGGAAATATGGGTAAATGATACAGGGGACCTAAGTAGGAGGAGGATGTTATGAGAATGATGATGGCAACAAGCGTGCAAATGTGGACTGCATAAAATAGATATATGAATTGATATATGAGCCAATATAATGATTTATTAAAAAAGAAAGAAAATGTACTTCTTAATTTTCTTTTACAATTTTTACTTTTCCACTTACATTTGAGTCTAGAACCCATTTCAGGTGTCCTTATATGTTCACAATGTAGATCTGCTTCTAATGGTGTAAGTGATTTTTAGCATGGGACTATCCAGTAGTGTTTGCCTCTTTTGGTGAGAGAGCATTCTTACTCCACGGGATGGTTTTGACATCAATCTTTAAAAGCAGCTCATGAGTTTCTTTCTGACTTTAATTTTTGTCATTGATCTATATATCTATACTTTAGCCAATTCAAATCAATCTTGAATACTATTGCTTTGCAGTAACTTTTGATGTCAGGAAATGTGCTTCTTGCAATCATTTTTTTTTCCCAAGATTGTTTTACCGTCCTGTATTACTTGCTTTCTAAATGACATACAGGATTAATTTGTAAATTGAATCTTCTAGTATTCTGGTAAATTTTCTTTTAAAATTATAGACCAATTTGGGGAGTAGTGTCATTTAGCAACATTAGGCATTTCAGGCCATGAACTTATATAGCAAATGTATGAGTCACCGTGAATCAGAGTTAGGTTTCTGGCACACAATAAAAACAACATGATGTCTGAGTAGAATTTCTAATTATTTACAACTTAAAAAATCACTTTCTTTCTTCTTTTTTTTCCCCATGAGCTCAGCAGTCAGGTCTGTGCTGAGAAAGCAGGAGGAGAGGAATATATTTCTAACCAAGGGTTATCTAAACTTAGGGGGTGTGCAAGCCCCCTTGATTACAGGAACCACATAACCTCACAGCAAAGGGTGGTACCAGAGGCATACAATCAAAGGGAGGGAGGAAAATCACTTTCAATATACTTTGCATACTTATAGTGTATGTGTTACACATCAGTGGTTAGCTATATTCCTATATATTTATTTTTAATATTATTATAATTCAAATATTTTCTTCATTCTATCTTCAGATTATTCATTTTGATTGAATTGTTGTATATTATATCTTCATTCTGCAAACTTGGTGGTTACATATACTAATTCTTCTGTTTTTTTAATAAGTGCCTGTTTTTTAAGTTTTATTGGCATAGACTTCACATATCATAAAATTTACTCATTCAACCATATGTGGAAGATTTGTGCGCAGCAATCACCTCAATCCAGTTTAGAACATTTTATTCTTGTACCCATTGTTAACTCCCCTTCCCACTCATCCTTTCCTGCCATGGCCCTGGGCAATTATCAGTGTGGTTACTGTCCTATAAATCAACCTATCTGAAGTCTATCATCAGAAAATCATACAAAACAAAAACAGGCAGAAAACAATAACTTAACAAAAAATGACTAGATAAAACATAGAAAAACCTCAATAAAGACAGCATAAAGTATTAAAAACTGAAACAACTTTAAAATGGGTCAAATCATTTTTTCATACATACCTAGGGATTTTTAATGTCCAAGACCATATTACCTGCAGATTTAACTTTATGTCTTTTTTTCCCTCTAAATGCTTTGCATTTACTAATTTGTCTTGCCACAGTACTCTGACATAAGGCCCAGTAAAATATTGAACAAAGATTGTGAGAGAGTAGATTTTTTTCATTTTTTTCTTGTTTCTGGTTATAGAGAAAGAGTCCTGTCTTTAACCATCAAGGCTAATGTGAGTCATAGTATCTCTATGGATTCACTTTCTTAGATTGAAGAAGTTTCCATTTATTGCTCAATTATTGAAGTCTTTGTTGTCGTTGTTAATATAGGGATGGATTTTTTTTCAAATGCTTCATCTATTGAAATAATTCTGTAGCCTTCATTGTCTATTTCATTGATAAGTTGTATTAATTGATTGATTTTTAGATGACAGAACATTTGTAGTTGGAGGACAAATTCACTTGATTATAATCCATAATCCTTTTTATATGATATGGGTCTGGGTTTGCTAAAATTGTGTTTAAACAACATTTGCATGTATTTTTAAGAGTTATTTTTCTGTCATCCTACTCTTGTTATATTGTTGTCTCATTTGGTGTTAAAATAATAATGACTTCATAAATTAGGTTGTGATATGTTCACCCTATTCGATATTTTGTGTAGAGTTTGTGACAATTTGGTACAATGCCTTTTTGTACTTTGGGAAGATGCAACTGTGAAAAAAAATCTGTGCCTCGGATTATTTTTGTGGTTAGTATTTTCAATCTCTTCATTTGTTATTATAGATCTAACTTAATCTCTTAATTTGTGTTGGAATGTATAGGTGTCAAATTTCCTCTAAATATAAGTTTATTGCACATTTTTTAAAGTAGCTAGTCGGGGCTGAGCCCCAGTGGTGTAAGTGGTTGAGTGCAGGACTGCGGCTGCAGGCTTGGTGGTTCAAATCCAGCAGTGGTTCTCAGGAGCAGCCCTGGGTAGCTCTCACAACCACCAGAGGGCAGTGATGCCCACCAAAAAAAATTAAAAATTAAAGTAGCTAGTCTATTTAATCTGTTATCTAATTTGATAGTGTCACATTTTTCATATTAATACTTCATCCCATTTTCCTGCATTTTATAAAGTCAGCAGTACTATTCCTATTTCATCTCTGATTTTAGTAATTTGAGTCTTTCCTCTTATTTCTTGGTCGAACCAGTTAAAGAGACACCTGCAAAATTTGTCAGTCTTTCTTTAAAATATCTCCATGATCTAGTTTTTCTCTTGATGTCCCTATTTATTTTGAGCAAATTTTTAAAAACACTGCTGTGGGGAATCTTTTGCATCCCATTATTGTAGACACGCCTACTTTCCTTTTGCATATCATCCCTTTGACTTTCTTGATTGGCGCACTCTAATCTGTGATCTAAGGCGTAGCTGTGGGTTAGAGGTCGTTGAATCATTTTTGTAGGATTACCATGTGACCATCTCTGCCTTTCCATTGAATCGTTTAATCTTTCACACTTAATGTTGCTTTACATAGTTGAGTTTACATAGACCATTTGGTTTTATCTTCTAAATATTTGTGTACTTTTTATATTTATATATCTTTTCAAACTTTTTTCTTTAAATTGAAATTTTTCTCATGGTACAATTTAATTCATTAAGTGTTTTTAACTCTTATTTTTAATTTGTTGTTCTCAAACTTACTATCTGCATCCTAAGTCTTTGTTCCAGATGTACGCTGACTTAAAGGCACTGAAATTCAGAAGGGTAGTCCCAAATCTCTCTGTTACCTTTGCCCTCTTCTTGTAGTATGGTTGTGCTTATTACATCTGCATGTTGTATAGACACATATGTTGCTACTATTATTTATATAATTTAAACAATCCTATTGACATATGATTAAAATATTATACAACTCAACCTTACTAAGAAGAGTTGTGTAATCACCACAATCAGTTTTAGAACATTTTTTTTATTCTTGCACTCATTAGGTTTCCATTTTCCCTCCAACCTGATCTCCCACACCCTCAACAAGCTTTTAATCCAGTTACTGTCTCCCCAAATTTACTTATCTTGCATTGCATATACAGAAATACAACAAAACAAAACCCTAACAATAATAGCATAATAAGAATAGAAGAACCTCAACTGCCTAGTAATATTGTACATTGATTCTTTCCTTTCTATTTTATTTGTTCATTTATCTTCAAGTTTACTAATTCTTTAAGTTTACTAATTCTTCATTTGACATTTTAGTTTACTGCTGAACTATTCTAGTGATGATTACTTTTCCAGTAATTGTACTTTTCAGACTCAAAGTTCTACTTCCATAAATTGTTACAGTCTCAGAAATACACAGGGAGTCACTATGAGTTAGCATTGATTCAATGACAGTGAAATTCTTAGAACTTGAATTGCCCATATATTTACATATTTTCTTTTTAATTTTAAATGTGATTACTTTCCTTCTATGAGTTACTTAAAATGCTACTTTGTGTCTTTCTCTAATAAATTTGACAACTTTTCACTTTCTAAAATTTCTATCTCCTATATATTTTTCAAGTTTTCTGTTTCTTAGCATGTCTTGTAACTTAATTGGAAAAGTGGACATCAAAATTGAGTTGCAACAGTTTTACATATTATCACCTTCTCCAGACAATCCCCAAATTTGTTATTTTTTACTATATATTTGTTCACTGACTTACTAAATTATTGTACTCATATCAATTTGATCTAACTCATGGGTCAATTCTGGTTTGGCCCATTTGAAGAGCGAAACCTTGATTTTACACTTTGTCATTTTAGTTTGGCATTGGTTTCAGAAGAATTCACTTTGTTCTTTTCTTGATTATACACAGTGGTTTATGAGAGTCCATGATTGCGCCGTTTTCAACAATGAATTGTGGCACAAGAAGAGCTCTGTGGGAGGATTCAGTTATCTTCAAGCCCTTTTAGCAAATATGGCTTGAAGTCTGAGTTTAAGATGTGCTTTGACTTCAGAAATGGACTCTTTTTAGGGGTCTGATATTTTGCTCTGCTATTTTAAGGTAACTGGACTGAGATATAACTTTACATTTTTAAGAAATCTACCAGAAGAAGCTTTTTTTTTTTTTTTTTGACAATTTAAACAGTTTTCTGGAGACCTTGTGAGTTAGAGGTTGGCTTGGTAAACTCAAGCTCAGCAGTTCAAATCCACCAGATACTCTGTGTGTTAGTCTGGGTAGACTAGAAAAATAAATTCACAAACACTTGTCTAAAAAAGAGCTCAATTGAATATTGAGAAAACATCCCCTCCCAGTTCAGATCAAGTCCATAAGTTTGATATTAGCCCATATGTCCTATACCAATCTGTAAAGTCCTCTTTAGACTCACGGAACTCATGCAATGAAGCCAAATGCAGGAAGATCACAGGCCAGTGGTTTGGAAGTCTTGTACATCCAGTGGTGGTATACACATTTCAGCACAGGTAGGGGTCTCCACGTGACTCCTTCAGCTCAGAAACTCTTGACTGCCTCAGGGTAGCTTCATGTGGCTTCTCCTCAGAAATGTCTCCCAAGGGTGAGCCTAGAAAAGAAGTGCCTCCCTCCTCCAAGGAGGAAATATAGGAGTTCCCAAAATCCTTAGGAGAAGGCCATGCCAACACAGAGATCTCATTGGCTATAACCTGATTTACTGGCTAGACTCCACCCCTACCCTCCTAATCCTCAAAGTGACACCAGATTATATAACTATCACTCTTTGTGATTAAGATAAGGCTGTCTGTTCTTGTAAAGATTTAATCTCGGAAACCATTAGGGATGGTCCTACTTTGTCTTGTCAGCTCACCATGAGTTGGAATCAACTCCATTGCAGTGGATTTTTTAACTTCTTTAATGAAAGCGTTTTTAAAAGGGGCCTGGTGTTATTGCCATCTAGAATTTAGGAACTATTTCAATAGCATTGCTCTCTTTGAAGAATGAGGATATTTCTCATAACTTTATTATGAATTACTGGATGTATGAGCTGTTGGGCTTCTCAATATTGTATATATTATAGCTATGTGTTTGAAAATAGCATATTAGCTACAGATTTTCTTTTCCTTTCCAATCTGATATTCTTCACCTCATCAGTGGTGGAGGGGGTAAAGAACTGGAAAGGAATTAAAGCATATTTAGATATATGTGTATATGCATTGATATTGTATGATATATAAATATAAAGTAATTAAAGCATATTTATTTATGCTCTTTATGGTTAGAGAAAGTCATAGCAACATGTTTAATTAAGTACATATTTTTCCTACTTTCTACATTATTTGGTGCATCCAAGCATTAATTTTGGCATTAAAATTTGATTTGCAGAAATTCTTGAAGTTTTATGATGATTTAACATTGTCATTTTGAAATTAAGCTCATTTAAAGTGTTAGATTCTTAATAATAAATGTACATGAGAGCCTTTAAGAAGTCCATGGAAAAATAGAATTAAAAACGGTGACATTTTCCAGGAGCTTTTTAAGCTCCCTTCTTTTTTTTTCTTTCTTTTTCTCTTTCTTTTAATTGGAGGCTTGTACAACTCATCAAAATCCATGCCTCCATCCATTCTGTCAAGCACATTTGTGCATTTGTTGCCATCATCATTCTCAAAACATTTGCTTTCTACTTGAGCCCTTGGTGTCAGATCCTCATTTTCCCTCCCTCTCTATTCCCCCTTTCCTCTCTACTCCCCCCTCCCTCACAAACCCTTGATAATTTATAAATTATTATTATTTTGTTATATCTTACACTCATAGTCAACTTTTAGTTGACTTGAGTTATTTCTAATCTTCTTTTCCCTACAAAAATTTCTATTGTGAATTGAGTGAAAGTTTGCAGAGAAAATAATCAGTTTTATATTCAGCAATGCATACATATTTTGTCACAACATATACATTAAATTTCCCTAATTCCCCTCAATGTACTATCGCTTATCACACCTCTTCCCTATGTTTCCTGTTTTCATCTTGCCTTCTTTCCTAGTCCACCAGAATCACCAGGGAGTGAGTTCATTCCACATCGAATGGGTAAGAAGCATAGGCTTGGATTCCATCAGTATTTTCTAAATCATTGTCCAGTGACCTTCACATAGCAAAGCAAAATATCAGACACTTGAAAAGAGAGAAGCTGGTATCATAGTTGTTTGGTTACTTCTGGAGGGAAAACTTTTGAGCCACCTAACTTTAAAGCCATTCTCGGCTATCTGAGTCCACCCTGTAGTCTCTTCCTGCCAATTTTCTCCTCCTGTCAATTTTCTCCTTGTTCTAGAGAGGTAGAGTTGTACATGTTTTCAGTTGGTCATCATGCTTCTGCTATTTTCCATTGCTTTGAGAATACCCTTAGGCTTAAACATTCCTTTCCCACATTTTTGTTGTAATTAGGTCAGTTCCTTTTGACATAGATTTGGAGCTCTGTTTTGTTTCTGTTTACTCTTTCTTTTTTTCAGTTCACAAGTCTTTATTAAAGGGCTCTAGCTACTGGGAGGAGGCCCATGATTCTGGACATGCTGTCAAAGTCAACCTTCTCCACAACGTTCTTGGGCTTGAGGCTCTCTTCCTGACTGCAAATGAAGATCTGGCCTGACCCATTGGCACTCCAGCCATATTTGCTCATCCACACCTTCAGCTGGCTGTCTTTCAGATCTTTGAGCATCTCAGCCAACAGCCAGCAGTCAATATGCTGGTGCGTCCTGCCCACCATGTGGCAGATGAACTTGTGGATAGAATCTTCAAAGCCCATGCTATCTTCCAAGAGGTCGATGTTTCTTCCAAGGTTTGCCAGAAAGTGACTGAGGTAGATGATCTGTCGGCTGGGTTGCTTTTCTTGGTGTGCCTGGTCAGTCAAGCACTTGCATAGGGTGAAGTCAGTGTGGGGCAGGTTGGTGAGAGCCTCCAGCAGAATCTGGGCCGTGACCATGATCTGAAAGAAGGCTGGGTTGAACTGGTACAGCTTTAGGACAGTGAGGTTGGCTTCCAGATCACGGGCATTCTCCATGACATGGGTCTGCACATAATGCTCCAGGGTGGCCAGGTTCTCAGGATTGTCCCTGTTGATACCTTTGAGCAGCTTGCCCATGTTTGTTTTCATCTGCTCAAACACTGCCATGACCTCGGTGGCTTCCCACTTCCCAGCTGGAGGCTGGGGTCCTCTGTTTTCTTATGTTCCGATAGTGCACCTTGATAAAATATTGGAGTCAATACTCTGTATCTATAAGCAGGTACAATGGTGTTGTTTTCTTGGTGACACTCCTTAAAAGCTTGACACTAGATGAGGAAGATGGTGTTGGTAGTCCCTGATCTTGCCTTATAAGTTCTACTGTACAAAGCAGACATTACATTTTATTTGAGTGCCAATTCTCCTGGTATATAATGTTCCAGGAAGAACCTGCTGTTTATGAATGGGCTCTAGATAAAAAAGAGGACAATAGCATCTTTTCTGTGTCTATCCAAGCTATAGTTACTTGAAGAAGTGTTTAGGGATGAAATGCTGATGCCTATCCCTTAAAGAGAAGGCAATATAGTCGTACAAACTGATTATCGCATGGAGAGTTTTTGCTGGCATCCATGGCAAGTGGAATCACACTGAGCTTGAAGCACATCATAAGTCAGCATCAGAAAAATCTCACTCTTCTCAAATTCCAGGAGGTTTTCTAGTTCAAATTCATCTTCATTTGTTGTGTATTGAGGTTCCTTTCATTACCGCTGAGGCAATTCTCCCTCACTCTGACCCTATTCTAGAGCTTACCTTATTGTGATTTTTTATCATGTTCACTAGATTCACTTGGGGAGCAAGAACCCTTTGCCATGCTGAAGGATCATTTGACAGGGCATTTGACACTGATCGCTGATGAGTTTAGTGGAGTTCAATGCAGAGCATGGGCCCCCCACACTAATATTTTAACTTAAAAAATCATTTTCTTGGGGGCTCACACAACTCTTATCACAAACCATACAAACATCCATTGTGTCAGGCACATTTGTGCATTTGTGGCCATCATCATTCTCAAAACATTTGCTTTCTACTTGAGCCCTTGGTATCAGCTCCTCATTTCCCACCTCTCTCCCCAGATCCCACCTCCCCTGCCCCATGAACACTTGATAACTTAGAAATCATCATTATTTTGTCATATCTTATACTGTCTGACATCTCCTGTTTGCTTCTGTTTGTCCATTCTCTGGGAAGGGGTTAAATGTAGATTCTTGTAATCCCTCCACCCTTGTGATATCACCATTCTCAGCACTGTTCCTGAGGTGTTGATCTGCCCTGGTGTGTTAGTCTGGGTAGACTGGAGAAACAAATTTATTGAAATTCTTATTCTTATTGAAATTCTAAGAAAGAGCTTTATATGAAAGAGCAACTATATATCAAGAAAACATCCCTGGCCAGTCCAGCTCAAGGTCATACATCTGATATTAGCCCATATGTCCAATACTAATTCATAAGTCCTCTTCAGACTCATGAAGGACTTGGAATAATGCCAGAACATTCACAGGTCAGTAGGTGCAGAGTCTTATGTATCCAGTGGCCATAGAAGTATCTCAGTGTTTGCAGAGGTCTCCCCATAGCTCCTCATGGCTCAGGGTCTATCAGCATGCTGCCATGTGTCTTTGTCAGCTGCAATGTCTCCCAGAGAGTCAGTCTCATGTCTTGTCAGTAGAGCATCTCCAAGGGACTGAGTTGTGAGTCTCTCACCTCCAAGGGGGAAATATATCCAGATTTCCCAGAATTCTCAGGAGAAATCCATGCCCACAAAGAGGTCTCATTGGCTTTCTCCAGATTGACAGGCTAGACCCCACCCCTACACTCTTAATCCTCAAATTGACACCAGATTTGTTTACTGCCACACTGGATTCCCCATCTGGTTCCTATCTGTACCAGTGTACATCATCTGGTCTAGTCAGATTTGTAAGGTAGATTTGGGATCATGATAGTGGGGTCGGGGTGGAAAAAGCATTAAAGAACTAGAAGAAAATTGCATTTTTTGCTGTTGCTATTTTGACTTTTAACCTTCAATACAGCCTAAGATTTTGGTTGAACTCACTTTCATATGTGATTCACTAACATTTTATTTTAAGAAAGTTGGGAATGAAAGGAAAGGATTTGTGTCATCATCTTTCTAAGATCATGTTTTATCTCTGACATAATTCCAAGGTATATGAGGGGAAAACACATCAAATGATTTATTAATGTGAGCAAATTTACCGCCAAATATTTTTCCTATATTAAAATTAGCACTATGGTAAGACATATCTAACTCATTATCTTTAAACTCTAAATTTAATTCTATGAAAATATGTGGTGCACATATTGTGCATAAATAATTTCATTGCTTACTCTTTCAATTTTACCTTTGGCTATATTAAACAAAGAAATCATATAATTTACAAATGAAAAACACAAGAAATATATAATGATTAACAAATTTAATACATAATATAACCTTTCATAATAAAAAGAATGATTTGTTAATATAATCTCAAAAGAGTATTGATTAAATGTGTTTTATAACTAAGAAATACAAGAAAATCTAATTAATATGTGCCTGAAATAAAGATATTCATAATAATGAACTGCAGATCATGCATATTATTATATCATAGAAAATTCTTCAATGCATTTAGTAATTGAGTTTCATTGTTGGCAAACATGTTAAATTATGTTTTGCATAATTGTTTGTAAAAAACTTATATTTGCCATTTGAAGCGTTATTCATTGTTTTTCTGGATGTAGATAAATTTTACATACTTTTTGTGTACTTTCATTTATTATTAAAGTTTTAATTATTATTGCTAATGCTGTTTTGCTTCCCCCTTTTTGTAAGATGGGTAAAATTATAGCAATGCTCTAACATGAATACTAACAATAAACAGATGTGCATTGGGAAATAAAGAAAGTTAAATAAAGAAGTATCATTACTAGGATTCCAGTTCCTAGTTACACATGTTAACTACAACCAAAAATGTTTAAACAATTCTCTATGGATGGATGCAGGCAAATTCGCTCAGTAATAAATTTGTTTTAGTCTCCTTAAACCAAACCAAGTTTCTAGCCATTGAGTCTCTTCTACTTTATAGTGTTTCTATAGGACAGGGTCCAACTTTTCTCATGGGTTTTTGATACTTCAACTCTTTAAAAATTTTATTAATCATTTATTGGGGGACTCTTCCAAATCTTGTCACAAGCCATCATTAAATTGTATTAAGCACACTTGTACATAATCAATTCCAAAATATTTTCTTTCTATTTGAGCCCCTGGGATCAGCTCCTCTTTTTCCCCCTCACACCCTCTTGAAACCTGATCAATTATATTGTTAGTTTGTGTCTTATACTGTCTATCATCTCCCTTCACTCACTGTTCTATTATTGGTTCCCTTGAGGATGGTGGGAGGGAGACTACATATCCAACCTTATGATGGGTTCCCCATTTTTCCCCATTCCCCAAGCCTCCACTCCTGCCACCATCTCCTTACCATCGTAATATTGCTACATCCACTACTGTT
Source organism: Nesogale talazaci (assembly GCA_004026705.1). Taxonomy (NCBI): domain Eukaryota; kingdom Metazoa; phylum Chordata; class Mammalia; order Afrosoricida; family Tenrecidae; genus Nesogale; species Nesogale talazaci. Next base: position 40,006 of record PVJH01001479.1, read on the forward strand.
CCTGGGCATTTTATCTGTCCTGAATTCCATATGTCCAGAGCTCTTATCTGTACCAATGTGAGTACTCAGGTAGAACATGGTCATGGTGTGTGTGTGTGTGTGTGTGTGTGTGTGTGTGTGTAGCATTCAGAAGCTAGAGGAATGATGTGTTTCTTCAGTGCTATACTGCACAAGTACTATACTGTACTTGTGAGACTTGAACTCTTTGGGGGAGTAGAAAGCCTATCTTCTTCTTGTGGTATGGTTGGTGATTCCAAACTGCTGATCTTGGAGTTAAAGGGTATAATTTTAAAAATGACCTTTGAGATGTTCTTCTGTGTGGCTTAAGTTAAGATATTGAGGACAGATAAGAAAGTTATGATGACTGTTTTAGGGAATTCTCTGGGGGAAAATCTTTATATTTTTAAGACTATAGATGAAGGATGATTATGAGCATTTATTATGAAGGGCACACAAAAAAATTGAGTACCATATTAGTGAGACAACTTTTTCTTCTCCAGACTGAAAGAATATTTAATGGGAAAATTATTTGAGTCCTTTGAAATTGCTATTTAGCTGTGGCATGCATAAACATGCATGAACATCTTTGGAAAAGGTTTAGAGAAATGAAAACATGCCCTTCAAAAGTAGTGTATAGACATAGATGGAGGATATTTCAAGAAATATTATCTTTATATTTTCATATGTTTAAATAGCCCTTTCTATAATTTTGTAGCAAAATTTTTAGATTAACCCTTATAGAGACTGGAATTCCAATTATTATTGTTAAGCATAATAATTGGATGTTGGAGGAGTTATGGAAGTGTGGGGTGGGTACAAAAAATGCATATACCACGGTTAATGTAACCTGTGCAGAGCATAGAAAAAAATGAAATCCATACTGTATAAATTTTATTTCATTTTGCAATGACTCTAAATTTCACAATTCCCATCTTTGTTAAGATTGAAGATTCCAATATTTCAACTATCTGAGTTAAAAAACTTCTTTTTGAAACACGTGTCTAATGTGATTTACAAAATGCATTCAAGAGTATGTTCTATCCTGGAAAGCAACTGAAAACAATTGTCAAGCACTTTAGAGATAAACTACTGTATCCCTAGAACTACAAAAAGGATGAATAAAAATTTAGGGAAAAATTTAAGGGACCTAATTCATAGCAAAATACACTGTCAAGCATAAGCAAAAGCATTCACACAGTATAAAACAAAAGAGGTGTCTGAGATCACTTAAAAATAAAACATTTATGTTCACACCACAAAAATTCAAAAACAGAATAAAATCAGACAGGGAAAAGTTTGGGGCAAGAATGTAATCTCTAAAATTTATAGAAAATTTAATCCCCTTAACAAAGAAAGTTGAATAATATAAATTAAAGTTTGACAGAGGACATGAGCAGATAGTTCACGAAAGAAGATAGCTCCAGGCAGCCGAAAATATATATGAAGTAATTCTTGATATCATTAGGAGCAATGGTTAGATTTTATGTCAATTGAACCTGTTTGGATATAGGAGTGGGATCTAAACTATCAATCAGATCACAACCTGATGGTACCTCCTTGGGTGTGTGGCTTTTTGTAAAAAGAAAAATTGGAAACCTCTCTCCCTCTTGCCCTTCGAGTTCCTGCTTACTTGAATTTTTTTCTGCCCCCAAGGGGAGTTATGAGCATTCTGTCATTTCCCCACTGACCTTGAGCCTGTGAATCCATGCCATTCTGCACCTGGGATCTTCCTGATTTCCATGTCACCATTCTGTGTCATTGGTCTGTAGCTATATGACTTTGAAGAGGATTGCATGCACTTGAATTTGATGAGGCTGGGATGCATTCTTGTTATAAAATTGCACCTTGATATCTATGTAAAAGAAGTAACGTATATCAAAACATAATTTTACACTTCTGGGACACTCATAGTATCTATAAAAATAACTTTTATAATATGGGACACTCATATATATAAGAAATACCTTTATGAATACCATAGGCTTTACTTCTATAGACAACACAACCTAACACAATATGGCACTGAATGTAGGTTTCTGGAGAAACAGATCATAAAAGTGGATAGAAAGTACAGTTGCATCTGACCTCTGACTTAGAGCAATCTGTTGGAGTTTCCTTTGCCTTTGGATAGTTAACCAGAGGAGGTCAGATATGGCCACAAGACTTACTCACTTGGTTTCTGGAAAGGGAATGGGAAGCACAACTTTTGGCTGGTAGAGATTTTTTTTTTGGCCTAAGTGACTGAAAGGAATGCAATCAATGTTAAATTGCAGCTTAGGGAAGTAAAGCAGCTCTTAGACTTCCTCGAGAGATAAGACATGCTGCTTAGACAAAAAAAAAGGGGGGGGGGCATAGAAGGCATGCCTGCTGGATGCTCCCTGCCATCAGCTTAGTCACCAGCCATCATATGCATATTCATTAGAGTCTAAGTGCACTTGGAACCTGAGTGTTTTAAAAAGAATTGTGTTTCGGATCTGGCCGTCTCACTGCTATCTGAGTCGATGCTGGCTCATCGTGACCCTATAGGCAAAGTGAATAGACGTCCAGCTTATTAACAATTTAACAATGTCCCCCGGCATTTTAAAATCGAGATAAATATATTACCATATTATTTTTACATTCTATGAAAAATTTTGTGGCTTCATATAGACCAAATTTTTAATCAAGAACACCCCCCACTGCCCCCAACCCCTGGTCAATGGTGTCCTGCTTAAAGTCTGGTCACTTTAACCACAGGAAAGGGTAGAACTGCTCCATGGCTTCAGAGACTGTGACCGTTTTATAGGAAGAGAAAGGCTCATCTTTCTCAATAATCTTGTTCTACTGGGATTATATTGATTTCTCCTACCTCTTGCTATTGATATGAGTGATATAAATGAATGTTGGAAATTATGGTTAGAGATGGGTCTGTAAGCCTACCCACTTTCAGCCTTTACAATGAGATTCACCAAAAAGGCATTAGGAAGTGGTGATGGGGGGCGGGGGTTTTCTGCTTGAAGCCAAGGGGCAGTCCATGGCTGATAAAAGACAAGCCTCATATAGTCTCTTCTCTGGACTTGTGCATTTGAAAAGACATGCAACTAGAACTGCTAATGGACCGAAGAAGAAAAAGATTATTCCAGCTTTTGGAATTTTGAGCAAGCACTTTGCGTATAGATATGTCAATGTAAAAAATCTGGGTCGAGCCCCTTCTAGGACTGAAAATTAAATGGAGTTTTCGGGATGCCTGAGATGCTTTCTAAGTGACCACCTATATTTACTTATTTAGTGAAAGTGGAGAAATGCAGCAACGGAGTCATGAGCTGAGTCTGGTCACTGATACCCATGGATCTGGCCTATAGGAGACTAGAGGACAGACAGGAACGCAGTGACAACTCTGAGATTTAGAGAGTTGTACAGAACCTAGCCTATGGCATGCCCTAACCTCAGGGAGCTAGGGCTGATGATAATATGTAAAGGGGCCAGTGGTTTGAAGCAGAGCCAGATATGTGTGAGACTCCTAGCTCACTGTGGCACCCATTGACCTAGCTTGGGTGACCAGAGCTGAGTAGACTAGAATCAGACTGAATGAAGAGAAGCTGTGTGACTCTGTGAGAGGTTACAACTTGCTTGCTGATTTGCTGGTTGGCCCGCTCTGGATTTGACTTTGCTTATGGATGCAGAAACACAAGGTTCCAGCTGGCAAAGATTCTTCACATCAAGGAACATACTTATCTCCACAGAGCACTGTGTATAGACATGGTCAGTTTAGACATTGGATACTCAAAATCGGAATATCGGGGTATGAAGTGGCTGGCTTAAGAAAATTTATGGTTGCCTTTAGTTCTTCATAAGTATAATAAGGGAGAGTCCCCCACTTTATTGTCTTTTCCTAATAGATCTCTGGCAGAGAGAGTGGGGGAAATATATTAATAAGATGATAGAATTTAGGTGTGCATGCTCACAGACCTATCTTCAATTGCTAGACAAAATATTTTTTCATTGAGTTATAGAATATAATATATTAATGGGGTTGATGTATTGTTAGCTATATGTATTTTAGTTGTATCCTGGTAGATGCACACATGTTTTTTTATTATGTGCTTAGAGATCCTGTATGTTTAAAAATTTGGGTACAAGTGCTTTGTCTTCTTAAGTGGCCTCTTGAAATTGTTTATTCAGCTATTTCACTTCATCATTTCTTCCATATCTTTGAGCAATTCTTTGAATAACAGCCAGTTTCAGAATCTCTTCTAGCATCCACTTTGTTCTTTACTTTCTTTCCTGTATTTTTGACAAAATTACAGTAATAAAGTGGCAACAAAAATAATTTTATGGTCGGGGGGTTACCACAATATGAGAAACTGTATTAAAGGATCACAGCATTAGGAGGGATGAGAACCACTGATCTAATTAAAACAGTACTTTCAGTGGTTCTGCTGGACCAGGCAGCCCATGGAAAAACGGGCCAGCTCAGAAGCTTATGGTAATTCTTTGAGGGACATTTCCAAGGAGTAATCTGATAGATTTGTTTTGAAGGACAGAGGGACTCACTGGGATTGTAATGAAGACTTTAAGAAAATTGATAGCTGAGTTCATAGGGAAGAGGCCAGGAAAGTTGAGCCCTGGAGATATTTTTCATCATGACAAAGTATCTGCTCATTTTTCTAGGAGAGTGAGACAGAACAGGAGAGCGAAAGTGGAGACCTGGACCAAATGCAGAAACAAGAGCATTACCTTCATAGAGTGAGAACTTAAGGGAAGCTCCAGACTTGAGAATCTTGCCTAGAGACCAAAACTGGTGCCATGACTACATCTCCCCTGAGGGCATACACAAGAATCCCATGTAACCCAGTTGCCATCTAATAGGAACAGAGCATGCACAGATGGAATTTCCTGAGAAACTCATGTTTCCCAAAAGCCCTCAAAGGGTGTTGTCTTAGTCTGGGTAGAATAGAGAAACAAAATGCATAGGCACTCTCAGCTGAGCCCCGATGGCGCGGTGGTTGTGTGTGGGGCTGCGGTCCTCAGGGTTGGCGGTTCAAATCCAGCAGCAGCTCTCCAGGAGTAAGACTGGGCTTCTTACTCCCACCAGGGCAGTGATGAGACCCCGGCCAAAAAACAAAACAAAAAAGTCATAGACACTCTGATGTGTATAAGAAAGACTTTTATATAAAAGAACAATTGTATATTGAGGAAATAGCCCAGCGCCATCCAGATCAAGTCCATCTGTCTGCTATTAGCCCACATGTCTGCTACCAATACCTCTCCAGACTCACAAAGCACATGCAATGATGCCAAATTCAGGAAGATCGCAGGCCCGTGGGTGGAAAGTCTTCTGGATCCAGTGGTGGCGGAAGCATCTCAGTGCTCTCTATGTGGCTTCCCTTGTCTCCAGGGTGCTGGCTGCCTCAGCATAGCTCCACCTGGCTTGTCGTCAGGAATGTCTCCTAGGGGATGTGTGTGTGTGTGTATGTGTGTGTGTGTGTCACCTTTAGTGAGCTATTTATCTCCTTAGCACCTCTAAATGAGGTCAGCGAGCTGCAACCTGATTGACAGTCTATGCCTATACTCTTAAGTCTCAAATTGACACTAGATTATGTAATTGCCACAGCTGGCCTGCCTGTGGGAGTTGGGGGGTAGGGGTGCTGTGGTGGTGTGGAATTTCCTGTTGGAATTATTGGCTGCATGCCGCTTTCTTCCTCCTAGGAGTATCTAATTAAATCCTCCAGTGTTGTCTTACACGTTCCATAGTATATTTTTTCCCTTAGTAAGACAGAAGCTAGTTCTGATAATATACCTGGTGAGTCAAGCCAGGAAAAAGAATGAGCTTGGGACAAAAAAAAAAAAACAAAAAACATTCATCACCAGGCAAAAAGATGAGTAGGGCCCAGCCTAGCACCAACTCCCACTCTGTGTCTTGCCTGCCTCTGGGGATAATCTGGCCAGATTTTAGAGGTGAAAGAACTTTTATTAGGGATTTCTTGTTCTTTACCTCATCTCCCTTTTGGTTTGGTGTCTATTTTTTCATGTGGTCTAAATTGAAGTTTCTGTAAGGCCCATTGAGGGGGAGGGGGTCCTGCTTTCATCTAAGAGATGTCAGGGAGACAGTTTGCAGGCCTTCACTTTCTCTAAGATTAGAGATCTTTCCACATAGACCACTGGACAATATGGCCAGATGAAATTGTTTTCTTTGTGTCTGTTAACCTGACTTTCTTCTCTGTTTTTCCCTGAAATTTAGGTTTCTGTTCCCTTGAGTTTGTTCTGAAGTTGACCAGACTTCCATTTCTTTTGCTGTGTGTTGAGATTGTTATGAACCTGAAGTGGAAAAAGAGATCATTGAATTTGAGTGTTTTAAAACAGATTTAGCTGACTGTACCTTAGGTATCAGAAAAATCAGGCAGTTAGTGGTGTCTATTTAATTTCTGCAACATTTGGGCCTGCCCCTTAACCCAAGATGGCAACCACCTGGAAGAAACTGGTAGATCTCCTTTGACCTAAAAGGGCAACTGCTGGAAGCTAGGTGTGAGTCCTCAACAGGATAAATGAGCTGCCATTTTGGAAATCCCCTCTAACTTGAAGCACTTTATTTGGCTTCTTTCTGCCTCTGTTAACAAACTGCTTTTTGTGATTTTAATATGATAGTACTTCTAAAAAGTGCATTGTTATTTTAATTGGCATCTGGTTTTTACCTCTGAACGGTATTAATCAGGTGAAGTGTGTATGGATATATTTTTTTTCTTTAGGAGTTCAACTTTTATTTGCAAAATGTGCATGCTAATGAATCAAATTTTTTTAATATCATAAGAAACAAAAGGAATTTACTTATATAAATATAAGACAACTTTAAAATTAAAGTTTCTATGTTACTGCTGATATCATATTAGATTAAAATGTTTATTGTAATTGGGAACTTATATACATTTTAAAAAAGAATATATATTTATATTCAGGTCTGCTAAATAGTGTGTGGGTTTTTTTATTTTAAGGGGTTATTGTATAAGAGTAATACAATAGAAGTGACACTCTGTACAACAGAACAAAATAATGTCCTGTTCTGTGCCATCCTCACAATCGACTATTTTAATGTCATAGTCATGCCATCTTGTGGGTGATTTTGCACATTTTTACTGATCCCCGGCTATTCCCCTACTGCTGGGACGAGTCTCTCCTGATACCATGTCCAAAGCACAGGCGAGGGAGACACACCATCCTTGCTTCTAAGGTGCATTCTGCTTGTACATCTTCCAACACAGAGTGGTTGGTCTGGTCATCGATAGCACTTTCCATATTCTTTGCTCCCAACATTATTCAAGCACATTAATTCTCCTCTGGTTTTCCTTCATCTCTGTCCAATTTTTCATGTATATGAGGAGATTAAAAATGCCATGGCTTCTGTCAGCTCACTTTATCCTTCACAATGTCATCTTTAGTGTTTAACACTTTAAAGAGACCTTTTCAGAAAATCTGTTTGGTGTAATATATTGTTTGATTTATGACTTTGACTGTGGATATAAGTATGAGGGAAATCTTGATGCCCTTAATCTTTTTCTTCAGTTAATGAGATGCTCCTTGTTATTTGTGACTTTTTTTTACAATGAGGAATATGTATATATATACGTACATGTATATATATACATATATACATATCTGTTTATAAATATGCAAAGGAGAAATATGCCTACATTTCTGTGTTGTTGACAAACATTAATTATTGAACAAGACCAGAGCATTTTAACAGAACTTTGAAAGGAAAAGAGTCTCTAGTGACAGCTACAGAAATGGTGAGAGCATGAGACAAGTGTGGTTAGTTTGTCACACCTCGCTCTCTTAATGTCGAGCGTAGAACTGCTCCACAGCGCCTCCTTAGCGGGAATCTCGATCACTACGACTTATCCCTTTAGTGTGTCAGCTTCTTGCTTAGCAGTCAAAGGCCTCACCTGGGCACCTCTCTCACAAAACGGTAGATTTGGATATATGAGTACAGTATTTTAGGAACCCTATACATGTAAATTCTTAATTCATTGATAACCTAAAGTTGGGGGTGAAAGTATATCTGGAGAGTCTGCGGGAAGAAAGAGCCTGGTTATCTGTCTCAATAAAAATGACAAGAAGATTATGAGATGTTCCATTCTCTAATATGTATTGTCTCCATGAGTCAGAGGCTGACGTGAGGGCAGAAAATAGATGTAATAACACGACTTCAAGTGTGAGAAAAATGCACATCTGACGATTTACCTCTACAAGTTATTTCATTTGAAAATGCTAAGAAGAGAAAAAGAAAAATAGATATTCATTAAGAAAAGAAAAATAAGTAAAGTGAGAGACAATGAGAGCAAAAGAAAGAGATAGACAAAAGGCAGAGATGCAAACTTTCCAACAGTAACAGAACTAGCAGGCATTCGTGCTACTCCCCTTGTCACCTGTCTTCCTGAAGGAGTTTAAAAGCTTCAAGCCTCTCCGCTCCTCAGTTCTTGTCTGACACACGAAAAGATTTCAGGCAAGGGCAAAATTCAGACCTGAGTTAGAGAGACAATTTGAACAGAAAGAGTGAGGTTATTGAAAGGTAGATTTTGGAAATAAAGACGTCCAAAATATCTTTAGATCGTTTAAAACAAACAGAAAAAAGTCCACACTCACTCCCATCACGTTCATAAGGCCTCACAATGATCCAGCAGGAAAGGGGAGAAGAACTGCTCCCTTTGCGCTTTCTGAGCCCAGCTCTTTACAGAAACTGAGAGGCCCATCTTTCTTCCATGGAAGTTTTGAGCTGCTGACTTTTCAGATCATAGACCACTCCGCCATCAGGGATTGTAATCATAGCTACTAACATTTTATATTGCCGTTAACACCCAGGGACAACTGAGCTAAAGTGCGTATATCATATCATTCCTAGATAAGCTTATGAAATAAAACTAAATATGACTGTTATAAAATAGGATGTGACAATAAGATTATCATATGTGTATGATCAATGGCTTTGATTTTAGCTTCAGGGAGTGAATATAGTATTGAAAGATACATCTACAAAATATTAAGCTCTTTGATGAAGTTAATATCTGACCTACTGTTTGAAAGTTTCTTATCTTGATATCATTGGGCTGTTTTTGTGTTAGTTATCTCATTGTCCATTGAGGTTAAGTAAGCAGATGCTCAGGTCAACCAAGTCATCCATTATTTCATCCAGTCTTTACTGCTATGCCAATTCTTGCCCAGATTTCATTTCAATTTCCTGTGGCTGGTGTCATACATCTGATGACTTAAAACAATAGAAATTTATCCTGCCACAGTTCTTGTGGTCAGAAGTCTGAAAATAATGTAACTGGACTAAAATCGAAGTGACTCACTCTGAAGACTCTAGGGCAGTAGTTCTTAACATTCCAAATCCCATGACCCTTAAACACAGTTCCTCATGTTTTGGTGACCCCCCATTCATAAAATTATTTTGCTGCTATTTCATAACTATAATTTTGCTAGTGCTATAAATTGGGCGACCCTTTTGAAAGGGTCATTCAACAGCCAAAGGGGTCACGACCCATAGGTTGAGAACCACTGCTCTAGGGGTGTAACTTGTTTTTGCTTTTTAAAAATAATTTTATGGGGAACTCTTACAGTCATCATAACATTCAATAGTTCAATAATATCAATCATTATTGTAGAATTTCTACCACAATCAGTTTCAAAAATGTTCTTTTTTCTTGAACACCTTGATATCAGCTTCCCTTTGTGTCTTCTCCTTCCCCCAACATACCCTCTAGATCTCCTTAGTCTTCTTTTTTGCCTATGATAGTTTACTATCTATCTATTTATTTATTTATTTACCTCTTCCAGTTGGCTGCTGCCAGCATTTCTCAGCTTATGGCCACATCACTTCAATCCCAACTACTGTCTCCAGTATTTGTGGTGCATTCACATAACCGTATCTCTCTCTCTTTTGGAAGAGCACTTGATTTTGCATTTAAGGTCCACTCAGATAATCAAGGATAATCTCCCATTCGAGTATCTTTAATTTAATAGCATCTGCAGAGTCCTTGCCATTTATAGCTTATAGGGACCGATGCTGATATTTCTGAGAGCCATTATTCAGCCTACTAACTAAGTCCTCATTGCTTTTAGGACTAGGTAATACATTTTAAAAATTAAGACCTTTGGCTATCTCGAAATTTTATGGATAATGAGTCTGACATTTGGGAATCATTTATTTATATAGGTTTAAATGCACATGAGTAAATGCCGTCTTCTAAGGAAAGGGTGTAGATAGAACTACAAGTCAGAAGGGTGAGCTTTAGTGATTTTTATGCTTGACCTCAAAGATCAGAGGGAGATTTGGGGAGGACTTTTGTAAAGGTGAAACCAGCCAGTTCAGACAAAAGAAGAAGAGAAGGAAAATACAAAACAAAACAAAACTAAAACCCTCCTCCAATAATAACACCTATTTATTGGATAGGAAGACAGGACGGTTATGCAAAAAAAGAGTTTTCTGGTGAGAATAGTGTAGGGGATTGTTGTGGTATTGCTGTATGGGAGGAGGGAATCAAGAAGCTTGGTCTCGTGTTGAGAAGTTAAGCATAAGGTGAACAGGTATTGGAAGTTAGAAAGAAGAGAGAATGGCATGTGAGATGCCTAGAAGAGTTGGATCCCCCAAACCGTGATCATATAATAGAACTTCTGGTTGTCGGTAAATGTGAGACATTTTTCTACAGAAAGCGAGGGCATCCGTCTACAACCAGCTGCTTCGCAACAGGTCTGGAGTAGGAGGGTTGTTTATGATCACATTTGGGGGTGGGGAGGTCAGGCAAGTGAAGTTGAAAAGTATAGAAATTAAGGAAGGTCTCTAAAGAAATAACCATGATGGTGATCCAGAACCAACCATCATGCTGTTTAGTCAGCAACAGGACACTGTGAAAAACCAGAATGTAGCAACTTCTGTAATTGCAAAAGGCTCCATACTTAGAAGGGGTCTGGGCATGAGTTAATGTTCTCCAATTGCTATCTGGAAATTTTTAATTATTTCATCTTTGAATATGCATCTCTCTACCCCTCAATCAATTCTGTTGAGAAAAGTAGTTTGTACAGAGGAAAAGGAGTCTTAACTTATGCTTAGTATTCAAGGATGGTTTATTGGCTGCCCACTTGCCTGCTTCATGGTGAAATGGACACTATCTCTCATCCATTCTCTTTTAGGTCACTCTCTTCAGTGATCATGATAACTCTACACATCTTGCAGAGATATAGACATAGGCACAAGTAGACACCAGATTATTTGTCTGTGCTGTGCCCTGACGTATTTTAGGACAGAGGATGTCAGTAACCATTTCCAACTTGGGCTAATGTGATATAGTACATTAAATGAGGGATGTGCCTACTGTCTACCTCTAATACAAGTGCTGTTTACTATGTACCCAAAAGAAAAGTCTCTTAGGAGATTCTTATCCACTATGGGTTTAGGTGGTGGACATATGGGAATGAGTGGGTGACATCTCTATCTGGAGCTGGCATATTAATCCAATAGCTGGTAGGGCTTGGTGTAGGGGCTCAGGAGCTGTGAAAGAATACACTACGAGTGTCCCTGTGCCTGAGAAACACAATGTCACCTAACAAAATACATGGCTGATTGGAAGAGAGACCTCAGGAGAAAAAAAATAATATCTAATGTTGAACATAAAAGCAAGAGACCTCACATCTTGACAGAGTATCACAATCAATGTAAATAGCCATGGTGCTAACGGGACTTCTGTGGGATCTAACCTTTAAAGAATTATCCAAAGGAAGACGCTCGGTAAAACGAGGAGGAGATGGTCAGAGGGTGAACAGAAACCAAGGAGGAGGGAGCGTTAGTTACTGAGGCTAACAGCTTCACGGGCCACCAGAGGAACTGGAACAGCTCAGTGAAACATTTGAAATTAATATCATTTTAAGTCAAGGGATGAAGGAACTGAGAAGTCAGACTGTTTGATTGCTGAAATCACCTAGAATCACGGCCTGAGTAATGCTAATGCCACAGGCAATACACTAGTGGTAAAATCTTGACTGCATTAGGGGAAAGCCCGACAAGTTCAATAGGCAATTGAAGGAGAAAAGGGGCACAGTTACAGGTGACAGTTCCATTGCCTTTTTTATTTAAATATTTGAGTTTAGAAACCTCTTTTCATTCATCTAAACAGATTTTAAAGTCAACTTGCTCCTTTGACATGAACAACATATTAAGAAAGGACAATTTGCTCTGATCTTTGAAAGACATTAAGAAAATACAAAGTCATCTCACAGTCTGGGGAAAAGTACTTGTAACATAAATAATTAAAACTGTATTATGTCCACAAAATATAATGAACCCTCATCATGCTATTAAAGGTCAATAAATCGATAAAAATGAGCCCCAAATACAAGAGTATGGAAAGAACCTTAATGAAAGGTGAGACCACAATGATATCACAACATTAAAATGATAAAGATTAAGGGAACAGACAAGTGGATATAATATAATAAAGTAGAGTAGGAAAACACAATATCAAGATCTTCTACAACAAAAATTCCAGAAATTAAGTTAAATAGACACCAATAACAACCCTAGAATGTAGAGCTTTAAAAGAAAGAACGAGGAAGTAGATAAAATGATGATGATAATCTGTGTTATGGTTCAATATAGCTGACTGATCACTTGGAGAGAAAAAAACTTCACAAAAGAGAAGCCAGCAATCTTGGAAAATGACTAAATAATTAACCCAAACCATCCAAAAACTAAAGATGTTGAGAGTGAGCAGAAAAAAAGAGAAAAGGATAACCACATCCTAAAATGTCTGACACTTTCTTTTGCCTTTCCAGTTCCCTAGGTTCTCTGCAGGCTTGCATGATCACCTTGTGCCACCACCCCCCACCCCCTGACACACACACACACACACACACACACACACACACACCACCGCCAGTGTAACTGCTGTGTCTACTGTTGGTGTGTGAGGAACAGGACACATAACTTCCATATCCAGCACAGCCCCACTGCTACCAGGGATGTTCTGGAGAGACTGCCTTCCTCTTAGAGGGCATGTACCCCCTCCCTCTGCCTTGTGGCACTCTGCTATCTCCTGCACCTCCCAGGCAGCACATGCCTCACCCCTTCAACCTGAGCTGCCCAGTAGGACCTGCTTGCCTTGTTGGAGCAGACTTGGTAGAAGTAAGGATGAACAATAAAAGAACAGGTAATATATTTACATAAATGGAAAACCAAGTTGGTGAGCTTAACGATCATCTTTTGACTTCAATCTATGAAATGAACAAGCAAAAAAAGTAAATGCGTTTGAGGAAAGAATTATGTGGGAAACTGATAAGAGGGAAGTTCTGTGTTTCATTAGGATTCAAGGACATGAATCAATAAATAAATATACCTACAGAGAAAATAGTACAAGAACTCCTAGAGGAAAACTTTTCTAACAACTTTAAAAAACAGAAATAACTATTCAGGAAGTTAGGAGAACCTCAAACAGAATAGAGTCCCAAAGAAAAGCAGTATGACATATTAGTCAAACTCTAGGATTTAGAACAAGTAGAGAGTTCTGGGAACACTCAGAATGACTGGGCGGGAGGGGGGCGCAGATCGCCATGTTAATCTAGGTAGACTAGAGAAACCAATTTAGAGAGACACTCATATATACAAAAGAGAGAACTTTATTTCAAAGAATAGTTTTACATTAAGAAAACATCCCAGCCTTGTCCAGGTCAAGCCTATATATTTGATATCAACCCATATGTCCATTATCAATCTATAAATTCTTCTTCAGATTCACACAACACATGCACTGACACAGATTGCAGGAAGAAATATTGCAGGCCAGTATGTGGAAAATCTTACTGGCATGAGTCTCCACATGGATTCTTCTGCTTCGGGGCTCTAGCTTTATCTGTGTAGCTCCATGTGGTGTGTCAACAGGAATGTCTTGAAAGGAGTATCTGTGTGTGCTGCCTCCAGTGAGCATTCATCTCCTTAGTGCCTCCAAATGAGGTCATCAAGCCTCAACCTGATTGCCAGGCTAAACACCTCCCCTTTATTCTTAAATGTCAGGCTGACAACATATTCTGTAGCTACAACAGTCACATGTAAAGAAAAATCAATGAACATAGGCTTAATTTTTTTCAGCAGAAACCAGATTAGCAATAGGAAAATAAAATGACATATGTAAAAGGCTGAAAGGATAGATTGCTAACCAAGAACCTTTTATCCAGCAAAACTGTGGCTCAAGTATCAGAGAAGTAATAGTATCTAAAGAAAAGGAGAAATGAAAGGAATTTGTAAAAACAAGATAGCCTATTTCGGCTTCATAATCAGTTCTTAGTCTCTGAGAGCTGTGCTAAAACCTGTTCACTTTGGGTCACCCTGCTGGAATTTAAAATACCACTGACACAGTGTCCAGCATCACAGCAACACACAAGCCAACACAGAATGGCAAACTGACAAATGAGTGGTAGAACACAAAGTCAGCAATACAAAAAGTACCAAGTGGAGTACTATGGACAAATAACCACAGCAGAGAAACCTGAGATCAACATAAAATGCAACTCCACAAAAAGCCTAACACCCTCAAACCAATTGCTCAAATTGCACAGAAATATAGGATGATCGAAGAAACTAATATCACTATAAAAACACACACACACACATCAAAGTAGAAACAACAGATATTTAAAAAGGCACAGCATTTTACTGGTGAATAGACCAAAGAGTGGCAGACTGAATAAGAAAAAAAGATCCATCAATATGCTGCCTAAAAGAAAGATACTTCAGACTCAAAGACACACTCTTACCTACCATTAAATCCACCTAACACAATTGGTGCTACCTTGGTGCTGCCAAACTAGAAACAGAGAAGTATAACCTCTCTACTTTCTGGATACAAGAAAAAATCAAGGTAAACAAATAAATTAGTAAGCCAGTGAATCAGTATAGCAACACTGCAGTATTTTGGTGACAACCACAAACTTTAAATCACACACAAGATAGCTCAAACAGGTGATCAAAAGACAACAACAGAAAATCTTTCAGGGGGAAATATGCCATGAGAACTGCTCAGTAAAAATTTTAGAAGTTTTACACTTAGAACTTTTTAGTGGTTTAAGAAAGAGATTATGGAACCACAAAATGCAAGGATCAACCACTAAAGTTAGAGATGAAGAAACTGAAGAATTCTACCAATGCCTTCAGTCAGAAATTAATCAAACATGGAATAAAAATGCATTGATAATTATTAGGCTTTGGTATGCTTAACACAATGGATGCATATACAAATTGTGCTAAGAGTTAAAAAGAACCCCCAATAAGATGACTTTAAAAAAATTATTAGTATTTGGAATGCAAACGCTTGAAATAAAGAGGAAGGAGCAGTGTTTGAAAAAGACTGTCTTGGTGCAGATGAAGTTAGAGAACACTTGATACAATTTTACAAGATCAACAAAGTGTGCATAGAAAATACCTATTTTCAACTATACAAACAGCTACTGTATACATAGACTTTTTCATATGGAATACTACATCTGTCAGAAGAAAAAATGGAAATGCTTAAAATGAGCAGCTAGAACCAGGGAAAGGGCTGACTGTGGAATTGCCTTTCGGTTGCTTATATATAAGTTCAGGGTGAAGCTGAAGAAAATTAAAACAAGTCCACGAGAGCCAAAATATGGCCATGAATCTAATCCTACCTGGATTTTCCAGAAAATCTCGAGAACGTATTTGATATGTTGACCAGTAAAGGAGGACCTGAGGATGTGTGGGAAGATATCAAAATATCATTCCTGAAGACATCAAAAGGTAAATAAGCATACAGGAAAAAAAGAAAGGGACAAGGTAGATGTCAGAAGAGACTCTGAAACTTGTTGTTAATCATATGTAACTATGAGAACTTGAAGAAACAACGAAGTCAAATATCTGCATATGCAATTTCAAAGGGCAGCTTGAGGAGACAAAGTAAAATAATGAAATGTGCAAACACCTGGAGTTAGAAAATCAAAAGGAAGAACACATTCTTTATATCTTAAACTGAAAGAACTCAAGAAAAGCCTTGAGTGGCCTTATTGAAAGATTGCATAGACAAAATATTGAATGATGCAAGAAGCATCAAGAAAAGATAAAAATATTTCATAATTACTGTACCAAAAAGAATTGACTGACTTTCCACTATTTGAGGAGGCAGTATATGAGCAAGAATGAATGATGATGATGATGAATGACAAAGAACTGAAAGGAAACTATTCTGAAAGCATTAGCTAAAACTAAGGCTCCAGGAATTAATGGAATAACAATTGGAATGGTTCATCAAACATATGAAGCACTAGAAGACATTACCCATTCCAGGCCAGTAATTTGGAAGAAAACTATTTGGCCAATTGACTATAAGAGATTCATATTTGTATCCATTCCAAAGAAAGATGACCCAACAGAATTCTCAGGCTATAGAATAATAACACTGATTACACACACAACTAAAATTTTGCTGAAGATTACCCAACAACTATTTCAGAGGTACATTGCCAGGGAGTTGTCAGCTGTTCAGTCCAGTTTCAGAAGAGGGCATGCAACAGGGGATATAATTGCTTATGATCTTTGCTTAAAGAGAAAATACCAGAAAGTTTTTGCTTGTGTTTTATTGCCTATACCAAGGAATTTGACTGTCTGGATCATAGCAAACTATGCATAGCATTCAGAACAATGGGAATTCCAAAACACTGCATTGTCATTAGGTAAAACTTGTACATGGATGAAGACGCAATTATGGAAACCAAGCAAGGACATAATGTATGGTTTAAAATTAGGACAGGTGTGCAACAGGTTGCATCCTGTCACGATATCTATTTAATCTCTATGCTGAGCAAATACTTAGAGAGGCTAATAATCAAAGAAAAACATGGCATCAAGAGTGGAGGGAGACTCATTAACAACCTGCAATATGCAGATTACACAAGCTTGTTTGCTGACAGTGAGGAAGACTTGAAGCACTTGCAGATGAAAATTTACGATTGCATCCTTCAGCATGGCTTACAACTCATTGTAAAGAAGACCAAAATCCTCTCACTGGACCAATAGGAAAAGCAGAGAAAAATTGAAATTGTGAAAAATTTCTTCTTGCTCCAATTCACAATCAGTGTACATAGAAGCAATGGTAAAGGGATCAAAATAGATGTTCCAGTGCCATTTCTGCACACAATATTTTTAAAACATTCTAAGGTATGGATGTTACCTTGAGGATGTTACTAAGGTGTGCTTGACCCAAACTATGGTATTTTCAATAGCCTCTTATGTTTGTGAAAGTTCAACACTTTAAAAGGAAGACCAAAGCAGAAATAATGCATTTCAAATAAATGGTGCGGCCAAAGAATATTGAAAGTAATTTGGACTGCCAAAAAGACAAACAAATCTGTCTTGAAGTATGAGCAAACGGTGAGATTTTGTCTTAACAAACGTTGGGCATGTGGTCCAGGGAAAGCAGTCTCTGGAGAAGGATGTTGTGCTTGGTTTAACAGAGGAGAAACGAAAAGAGGATTGGCCTCAGTGACATGGATTGATATAATAGCTGCAACAATGAGCGCAAGAGTAGGACAAATGAAAGGATCACACAGAACTGGACAGTGTTTTGCTCTGTTGTGCTCTGACTCAGAATGGACTCAAAGGCACCGAGCAACACCAGTCCACAAAGAGGGGGGTCTCCACTATACCAGAACCTTAAGTGCTTGGGACTTAATGCTCACTGGTATCTCCTTTTCTTGAGAGGAGAGTAGAAAATCAAAGGCCCATGGAAATAAATGTCTAGTGGACCATGAACACCTCAGCCAGTGTCCTACATGGTGTCCAGCTACCCCAATATCAACTTTAAAAGGAATAGCTATTGAAGGTCCTAGAAGTAATGAGAAAACCATGTTGCTCAACAAAACACAAAGTCATTAAATAACAAGACAAGGCTTATGGTACTTGTCTGACAGAGATTGGTGAGATTTGCAACTATTCAACCTTCAAGTGTCAAACTGAATTCACCCTTGTAACTCTGCTTTTAGCTAAACACTAAGCATCTCTATGGAGTAGACAATATCACGAGGGAGGGAAGCATTCACTAGATCAATTGTCCATATGAGATCAAAAGGGCAGTGTTTGCCCAGGAGAAAAAGCTCAAAATGAAGGAATGGGAATTGCTAACACAGACACAAGAAAGGAAGATTGCTGTTAGACACTGGGGATCACAACCAGTGCTAGAAAACAGCTGCCAATGAAAATAAACTGGAAAAATAATTTGCTCTATAAACTTTTATTTAAATCATTAGGCATTTTTTATGCTTCTTATCTGTAGGAAATGACTGTGCATACATTTTAGGAATGAGTAAAAGAGATCAGATACATTTTCTCTACATGGAACACAAGGGAAATTGTGAGAAGAGAAAAAATATCAGGCAGAAGGAAGAGAGAGGGAAGAGAAAAGATAAGGTATAGTGCGGTGGAATGGTGGAGAAGCCTAGGATTACTGGAGAGACAAGAAAAACTTTAGCCAAAACTACAAGGTGCATAACTTTAAGGAGAAAGGTTAATAATGAGAATATTTAGAAAGTATTACTGTATACAGTTTAGTGATTCATTTTCCACCACCATGCATTAAAAAAAAAAAACTCTTAAAAGTCTGTAAGTTCAAGGAAACAAGTGATCAAAATTGATGGCAAGGAGGTTATCAAATACCTGGTGGGGTTTGATCAAGGGCAATGTAGCCTAGAGGAATTGGTGGGAGCCAAATGAGGGTTATACATAATAGTTTCAAGAGAGGAAAGTGATAAGAAAGAGGAATAGGTAGGAATCAAAAAGGCATTTATAGTGGTATAAATGCAGGCACATACACATAAATATATTTTTATGTAATGATATGAGTATAGGATGGACATTTGGCCTCTACTCAAGTACTCCCTCAACGTAAGAATCTGGCATTCTGGGATGCTCACCTTCTGAACAAGATGACTCAAGATAGAATGGGTACTTAAGCAAATGTGGTGAGGAAAACTGATGGTGCCTGGCTATCAAAAACTTTAGCATCTGGGGTCTTAAAGGCTTGAAAATAAACAAGTGGCCTTCTTGCTGAGAAGCAACAAATCTCACATGGAAGAACACACCATCCTGTGTGATCATGGGATGTCGGCAGGATCAGTTATCAGGCATCAGAAGGCCTAAAACAATCACATCAATGCAAATAATGAGGGACAGAACGGAGACACAAAAGCCATCTATAGACAGTTGGACATCCCCTCACAGAGGGTCACAAGGAAGGGATGAGTCAGCAAGGATGCAACATTGCACTAATGAAACATACAACATTTCTCTAATTCCTTAATGCTCTCCCCCACACACATACTATCATGACTCCAGTTCTAATAAACCTAGCTAGACTGGAGCATGTATATGGGTGCAGAGAAGAGCTCTCTACACACAGAATCCAGGACAAATAGCCCCCTCAGGAACAGTAATGGGAGTATCTATATGATGAGGATAGGAGGAAGGTGGAGGGAGAAGGGGGAGAAAGGGGAAGCCCATCATAATGATTGATGTATAAATACCCTCACTGTCACTACCCAGGGGACAAACAACAAAAACAGGAGTGAATGGAGGCAGAAGATAGTATAATATATGAAAATTTGTAATAATTTATATTTATCAAAGATTCACAAAGTGGGAGGGTGGAGAAGTGAGGAAAAAAGAGAAGCTGATATCAAGGGCTCAAGAAGAAAGAAAATGTTTTGAAAAAAATTATGGCAACATATGTACAAACGTGTTTGATATAATGGATGTATAGATATTTTTTGCTGTAGAAGTTTTTATGAGAAGTATGAGCCCCAAGAAAATGAGTTATTAAAAAGATGTTAAGAATTAAGATTGCAGATAGAAATTGGGCCTTGACTCGAATACTTCCTCAACACAAAAACATTTTGTTCTAACAGTCTGGAATTCTGTGATTCTCACCCTCCTGACATGATCGCTGAAGACAAAATGGGTACAAAAACAAATGTGGTGAAGAAAGCTGATGGTACCCGGCTATCAAAAAATATGGCATCTGGAGTCTTAAAGGTTTGAAGATAAACAAATGGCTATCTAGTTGAGAAGCAACAAAGCCCACATGGGAAAAGCACACCAGTCTGTGTGATCATGAAGTGCATCAAGAGGGATCAGGTATCAGGCATCTAAGACCCAGAAAAAAATCATACCCAATGTGAATGGGGGGTGGGGCATGGAGTGGAAACCCAATGCCCTTCTGTAGACAATTGGACATCCCCTCACAGAGGAAGCACAGGGAAAAGATGAACCCGTCAGAGTACAGTATATCACTGATGAAGCACACAACTATCCTCCAGTCCTTTGGTGCTTTCTTCCCCCCCACTCTCATGACCTCAATTCAGCCTTACAAATCAGATTACACCAGAATATGCATACTACTACAGATAAAAATAAGCAACACAGAGAATCAAGGATAGATAAATTCCTCAGGGCCAACAATGAGAGTAGAGATACCAGGAGAATTAGGGGAGGGTGAAGGGAGAAAAGAGGAATTGATCACAAGGAACCACATATAACCTCCTTCCAGGGGGATGAACAATGGAAAAGTGGGTGAGGGTTGATGGAAGATGATGGAAGATATGAAAATGATAATCTATAACTTATCAAGGGTTCTTGAGGTAGGGCAAGTCAAGGAGGGAAGGGAAAAAAGGGGGGAGCTGATATCAAGGGCTCAAATAGGAAGAAAATGCTTTGAAAAGGATGAGGATAGCATATGTGCAAGTGTGCTTGGCACAATGGATGACTGTATGGATTGTGGTAAGAGATGTAAGAGTCTTATGTTTAGTATATTTGTATGCAATATATTTATAGTAAATATGAGAAAAATAATCTACAATTTTTCCTCTTGTACATGTAATTCATGACAACATCATATGTCAGAACAGAACTGTACGCTATAAAATTTTTAACAGCAATAATTACATTGGAAATAGACCATGAGACCTTTCTTCTGAGACACTTTTAAGTGGATTGAAGAACCCAAACTTTTAGTTACCAAATCAATGTTAATTACTTGTAGCATCAAGTGACCCCATTGTAACGTCTACATTCTCCTTAAAGTTTCTTTAATTAGATGTGAAATTAATTTTGATCTATCATTCTGCTATGATGTATCTTAAGGAAGCATGTGGGCTCCTCTTTATCCTAGTTTTACATTTATTTACATACATACTTCCTACAGAGAGCAGGAATCAGAGTTGGTGAATTTTAATAAAGCTTGTCCATGCCCTCCCTGATTTCCTACATCTACCACAATTTCAGGTTCAATCTGATGTTTGAACATTTAATCTATATATAGATGCAATTATTTTCTCTTTTTCGTAGAGAGGGTCTTGTCTGAAAGAATAAAAAATCAAAATTATAAAAAAATGTGATAAAACAAACTTTTAACCTCACAGAAATGAGCCCTTGTGTACACTTTGTACAAACTTATTTTATGAGAATATGCTTCATGAGGAAACTCCTAACATAGGCTGAGTATAAAATACAATTAAAATTGCATATTTAACTTATCCTGCACATGGTAGCATGACATTGGTTGTTTGATTCTGTACAAAGAGTAATGCAAAGTTTTCTGTGTGTACAAAGATAAGTTCGACAATGCAATCATATTTGGAAGGCTGGATATTCCAGTGGAATTAAAAAACACTTTATTTTCTATATGTGCGGTATAATCAGGGACTAGGGACATTTAAGAAGCCTTGGTGGCGCTTTGGGTTAAACATTAGGTTGTAAATTTCAAGGTCAGTAGTTAAAATCCATCAGACACTCCATGGGAGAAAGATGAGGCTATCTGCTTCTATAGGGTTAGTAGTAGGACAACAGATGGGCATTGGACCTCCACTCAAGTATCTTCTCAGTTCAAGAACACTTTGTTCTATTAAATTGGCATTCCAAGATGCTCACCTTTCCGACATGATCACTGAAGACAAATGTGTGCATAAGCAAAGGTGGTGAAGAAAGCTGATGGTGCCCGGCTATCAAAAGATGGAGAGTCTGGGGACTTAAAGGCTTGAAAGTAAACAAGCAGCCATCTAGCTCAGAAGCAACAAAGACCACATGGAAGAAGCACACTAGCTTGTGGAATCATGAGGTGCCAAAGGGGTGAGATATCAGGCTTCAAGGACTCAAAATCACAATATTGCATGCTCACTTTCCTGATATGATCCCTGAGGACAAATGTGTGCATAAGCAAAGGTGGTGAAGAAAGCTGATGTTGCCAGGCTATCAAAAGATGAAGCGTCTGGGGACTTAAAGACTTGAGTAAATAAGCGGCCATTCAGCTCAGAAGCAATAAAGCCCACACGAAAGAAGCACACCAGCCTGTGTGATCATGAGGTAGTGAAGGGATCCAGTGTCAGGCATCAATGAGCTAAAACTATATTATTATTAATGAGGGAGAGTACAGATTGGGGACCCAAAGCCCATCAATAGGTGAGGTGACATCCTTTTGCAGAGGGGTTACAAGGAGGAGATGAGCCAGTTAAGATACAGGATAGTAGCTATGAAATATGCAACCTTCCTCTAGATCCCATGCTGCCTCCTACCCATTATCATGACCCCAATTCTACCACATAAATCCAGCTAGACCAGGAAATGTACAGTGAAGTTGGAAACATGGGAAACTTAGGATAGACGATCCCTCAAGACTTGTAATAGGAGTGGTAATATCAGGAGGGTGGAGGGATGGAGGAATAGAAAAGGAGAACCAACTTCAGGGATCTACACGTAGCCTCCTCTCAGGGCACGGACAACAGGGAAATGAGTGTTAGGACACATTGTACAGTATACAGGATGAAAAAATAATTTGTAAATTACTAAGGGTTCAAGGGGAAGGGGGGGAAGGAAGGGTAATATAGGGAGCTGATAATGGGCCACCCAATAAAATAATTCATTTAAAAAAAGGCGGGGAGGGGAAAGGGGAGTTTTTTTTTTTTTAAAGAGGAGCTTCTACCAAGGGCTCAAGTGGAAAATGTTGGGAAATGTATGTGGAAACATGTGTGCAAATGTGCTTGATGCCAATGATGTACTGAATGTTGTAGTAGCTGTAAGAGCCCCCGATAAATTAAAAAAAAAAAGAAGGGAGGGGGAAAGAGGAGCTCATTCCACAGGCTCAAGTAGAAAATATTTGGAAATGAATATGGCAATATGAGTACAAATATGCTTTATTAAAAAAAAAGATCTACAGCCTTAGGAACCCTAAGAGCAGTTTTACCCTGTCCTGTAAGGTTGTTGTAAGTCTGAACCAACTTGGTGGCAGTAAGTTTCGGGACATCACCTTCTGCTCCAATAGAATTTAGTGAAGAGATTACTCATTTCTATTTTATAAACTAAGTCCATGGGAGCAGTAAAAGAGAGTTCATATTCCAAAGGAATAGTGGTTTACCTAAGAGCTATTCATTCCCAAATATTTGATCCTATAAACATTTTTACTCTTTTTAATATTCAAGAATATCATGGCATGCAAGAAAGCTGTACAGATCTACAGATGACTGTCTTTTGGAGCAGCATCTGAGTGGAGCATGCACAGATGTCTACATTAGACGTCAGTCTAAGGAGCTTCCCTCCAGGGGACACTGGCAGGTGAGCAGTAGCAGACTGATATGGAGTCTGTGAGGAGCTCTCTGCACATTATGGAGCTCATTAGCAGTGGGTGACCTCAGAAGGCGGCACTTGGATCCTCAGGCCATGTGTTTCCTCAAGGTAAGCATACAGGATTCCAGAGAGATGCTCCCAAAATGAACCACTGCCCATAGCTTGGTCATAAGCACATTTCCAAGATTTAGTGTTTGTTTATAATCCAGAAAATTAGCTTATTATGACTTTCAGTTAACCACTTTAGTGAGTAAAACAGCTATCCCCTATTGAACGTTTTTAGTTGTGATGTTCATGCTTTTGTGTATTTTATGCCAAGCTATTAAATTTTGCTTCAATAGCATTGTGTTATTATAAATTATGTGGAGGTTTGTATTCAACAGTTGAAACTACTAATCTAAACTTCCAATTGTTGAGCCTTCCCTCATTCCTTGCCTTCTCTTCTCCCCATGTAGACGACTCTCTTTCATTTCACTTAGTTAACACCAGTCAACAGTCCATGCAGCCCATGCCTTCTCTGCCCTCCTTTGCCCTCACACACATGACAATCTCCAAAGCCTCTTCATTTTGGTATGAATGTTTTTTATCTTTCTTATATTTTGATTTTTCTTCCTCTTACAGTGGTCTCATGTTCTATTTGCCCCTTTGTGATTGGCAAATTTCACTCAGCATAATGTTCTCCAGGTTGAAGGCAGGAAAATTTTTATTACTAGATTTCATGTATGAAAAATGCTTCTTTGCTTTAATCTATGGCTGTTTCAGTTACAATTTAGGTCATGAGGAGGGGAACCTGAAAGCATTGAAAATGGTGTACTACAGAAAGTGGTGAAAATCGAGTTTCCTCAATTTTCTTTGTTGTCAGCAATTGTCTTTCTGGCTGGGTGATCATAATGGTGGGAATTCTCCCTTTTATGTGTAGTTCAAAGAATTGAGTCTAATTTTGTTGTTGTTATTGTTGTATTTTTACAATAGCGCTTTAATCTTTCCACGAGGGCCATCATATCATTTTCCTAACCAATAACAAATGCCACCCGATTAAACATACTGTTTAGATAAAATTTCATACCAAATGACAAACTGACAACATTGTCCATTAAAGTGCACCCTCCAAACAAGGACTTAACAGGCATTGCAGTAACAAACTGGAGTTCAGCATGTTCTGTTGTGTAGGAAGAAACATGGTGCCAGAACACTGCACTTTTTCCCATCCTCGACTGTGTGACCATTTCCCCTCTATTCATTTAGGAAATTAAAGCCGAGAAAACTCATTTTAAAAGCTTTTTGAAGAGACTCCAGTACAAACTCAGTGACTTTGCATATTTCCACTGATTTTTTATGTCCACCTACACACAAAAGTACTTTTTGTGACTCACTTGGGGGAAAAAATAGCCTTGACCTTCGCTTTGAGTCACTTGCTTAATAGAAACTGGCTCAGGAACACAGTAAATGTGGTTAAGCTACAAGTTAATTAAGTTTGACACCATTGCTGGGATTTGGCGGGGGTGAAGACAGAATTATAAAGTTAGTACTTTGACACCAGGGAGATTTCATTCTGTTAAAAAAAGTATAAAAGTTATAACCTTACATTAGGGAATTAATTTGCATAGAACCACAAGAAGTTTGTTTAAAACCTTAATAATTCTTCACACCTTTCTGAACTTTTGCACATGTTCTCTCCTTTTTCCTAATTTCTGCATTAAAACCAAATTTTATAAATGCGCATACACAGAGCAATGCATTAAAAGAAAGATGAGTGGCCAAACCTCGACTGCTATGTGCAAAAATATGTCTCTCACATTGGAAAACAGCATACATCGTTGGTACAAACAAAAAATGAAAGTTATTTTAAAGTAAGAAACCAGAGATGGCTTTAAAATGCAA
Source organism: Nesogale talazaci (assembly GCA_004026705.1). Classification (NCBI taxonomy): domain Eukaryota; kingdom Metazoa; phylum Chordata; class Mammalia; order Afrosoricida; family Tenrecidae; genus Nesogale; species Nesogale talazaci. Next base: position 65,525 of record PVJH01001479.1, read on the forward strand.
GAAAGAACCAATGGAATTTTCAGATGAGGTTAGTTAATCCAACCTGGCACATGGGATTAAAATGGTATGTTAAAAATGTACACATGAAGAGAAATAATCTTTTAAAAACTAAGCCTCCACATTATATGAGACTGAAATATGCCCCAATGCAATTGTGCATCTATATAAAACTGCAGGCACATGTCATAGCTTCCAAAGAACACTTGGTATTCTCAGCTTGACTACATAGATGCTTTAAGTGGCCTCATTCCTAACCGATCACTGTTTGTGAGGTCTGTCCACTTTTGGAATCATTTTTTCATCACTGATTTATCCTTATTTAAATTCAGGACACTGTGTAAGCAATATGCTGGGATTTTCAGCTCAAGGTTCACATAATGATACAAAGATTTTTGTGACAATGACAAAGTTTATGTGTGAAATGTTTTTGTTGTTAGTGGTTGCCAAGCTGGCTGTAGTTCAGGTAACCCAATGACAAACAGGAAAACATTACTCATTCCTATACCATCTTCATGATCATTGGAATTTGAGCCTAATGTTGTGATCACTGTGCATTTTCTATGCCTTCCAGCCTACTAGACTTGTCTTCTGACACCATATCAGACAATAATCTGGTATGACTTACCGAGCTTTTCACTGATTAACTTTCAGAATAGATCACAAGACCTTGGTTTTTTCATAGTATTATTAGCCCCTTAATAAAAAGTCCAGAACAATTCATTGTGTTCATGTGGAATCTGCACATAGAATAAGAGGCAATCATTCACACCAAAAGGAAAGGGCACAGAATGCTTTAATATGAGAAAAGGTGTGGAGCAGGGTTGAATACTTATTAAACCTGTGTGCTGAGAAAACTGTCGGAGAGGCTGGACAATATAAAAGCCACACTATATAATGAATACACAACATAAGGATTGGAGGAAGATAAAAATGATAGCCTTCTTTGTGCATTCTGTCTTAACATAAAGAAAACAAAAATCCTCACCACTAGAGCAACAACCAAGATCATGGTCATGGAAGAAAAGATTGACATTATCAAGTACTTCCTTTGACTGGGGTCCATAGTCAGTGCTATGGAAGCAACAGTCAAGAAGTCAAATGAAGTACGGAATTGGGCAGATCTAATGTAAATGAGCTTTTGAAAATGTTCAAAAGCAAAGATGTCACATGACCCAATCCATGATATTTTCAATCACACCATATGTATGCAAAAGCTGGACAAGGCATAAGGAAAACTAACAAAGAGTTTATGTCTTTGAATTATGACATTGGTAGGGAAAATTGCATATACCATGAACTACGAAAAGAATGAGCATATCTTTGTTAGAAGACATATAGACAGGTTGTTTCCTCGAAGCCATGATGGTGATAGATGTTATTGCTTACTTTCAACATGCCGGGAGGCACCAATGCCTAGAAAAAGACATCAGACTTGATAAAGTAGTGAGTTGGGACAAAAAGGAAGTCTCTCGTAGAGATGTTGACTGATAAAGAGATTGCAGCGATAGGCTCAAGTATCATCATGATTGCTAAAATGGGAATAGGACCAGGCAGGGTTTCTTATTTTGCTCTGCGTGGATCCCTGTGAGTTGGACCAACTCACAGATACTTAGCAAGTCTTCTTCTATCACTAGATGGTTTATTTTTAATGGATCCTTTTTGTTATTATAGCAAAAGTATTCTGGAGTCCAATAATCTTGAGTCTTGTATTTTGAAATCCACTTGTAAAATTCAATTATGAATGTTCATCTCAATGTGTGCTAGAATTCCTCAAAATTTCATAAAGTGTGTATTATTAACTCAATTTGGTAAATAAAAGTATGCACATTGAGAAACTTTTCTATGTCTCAGCTGCTCAAAGTGTGGTTTGGGAATCAGTGACCTTGTCAGCATCTGGTACTTACTAGGTATTCAGAATCTAAAATCTGCTTCAGATCTGACAAATGAGAATCTATAACAATAGTTCTGATTATCTTTGCTTGTATAATACTTTTGAGAAATGCTGATGTAAGATCAAACCGCTCTTTGGTGAGAAACCAGTGATCTTTTCCAAATTTTATTGAAAATGAAAAGATATACCATGCTATTTGAAACTTAAGAATGCAGTACTCAAAATGGAAATGGTCAGATAAATTAAAATTTTGACAAGAATTTTAAAATCACAGACATCGCTCTGACTAAAAAAATGTAATATAAAAGGCATCAAGATAAAATGTTCATTCTAAACACATGATTTAAATTCAAAATTCAGTAATTGCTTCAAATCTTCCTCACTTATAGCAAGACAGGCAGTGTCATCTGCATATCCCAGTTTGTTAATGGGTTTTCCTCTCATATTTGATGTCATATTTTTTCATATAATTCAGCTCACATTTTTGATCATCATAGTGATGAAACGAATGTAATGAGAGAATACACTTTTGATGCAAACTCCATTTTTAAGCCAAGCTGTAAAAATAAAAACTACTGTAACATGGAAGGATGATTAAAGAAGCATTCATAAAGATGAGAAAATATATTATGTGATTACACTTAGAGTCTATACCTGCAAATTGGGGGTGGGGCTCATTGCATCAAGTGCTTTGCTTATTCAAGTGCTTTGCTTATAAGGCCAAGGCTGGGATTCCTTTCATTTTATACGTGGTTAAAAAAAAAAGCAGAGACTTTGAAACAGCTGTTTCTTCTTAGCACTTAAGGTGAGGTGCAAACCCATTATGATCCTGAGTATTTGAGATTTCAACCACTAATAAAATTTTCCAATCTGAAGAGCGGTAGGGGAAGCAGAAAAAGAAAGAAGTCACCCTTAGTTGCCTCGTCTGTTCAAAACAGTCACTGCCATTGAGGAGTTTTTGACTCAAAGACCCCATAGGACAGGATTGTATAACTGCCCCCTGCAGGTCTCTGAGATGATAGACAACTCTAATCATCTCAAGGAATTGATGAACAGCATCGAGTTCCTTGATGCTTTCTTTCACTTGCACTTGGGTGTGTCCCTGACATCCACTTGCAGTCTGACCCTGGGCCCAGGAACCCTGGATAAGCCACTCATCCCATTTGCACTCTTTCTGCAACTGTGTCGGTTGTTATTATCCATTTGAGCCCTCCAACATCTTAGTCACACAGGGGGAAAATGGCAACTAAGAAAGATTGGACAACACATCCAAAGTCACAGCATAGCTGGGTCACTGCAGGACCCTGGACTGAGATCTATATGACACTGACTGGTTTGAAGCCCATTACCTCATCTCACAATTCACTGACTAGAAAAAGATCTACAATCCAGGAACCTGTTCAATTTTGAGGCATTTATACTAAAATGTCTGAATTCTGTACAGTGTATTTGCATCTCCTTTGTACCATGAAATGCTTTCATCGTCTTCTGATTGTAAAATATTAGCATCAGAAGAGCTAATGTTAGCCTAATATTTGATTTCCCTATGATTAGATTATATTGTTATTACTGTTTAAAAATTAGAATTGAGTACCTTTAGGTGGTGGTCAGTCCTTCCAGCTGCCACAGACAAGCTGCCAATTCTACTCTCTATACTTTCCCTAGTTTATGGTTTATGAACACAGCCCTCAATTGATACCACCCATGTGTTAAAGCTTGCCACTGCTGTATGATGTTTTATTTTCCAGGATATCATAGTCTTTCTTCAGATATAGCCATCCTTATAAAATCATACATACTATTTGTCCAAAAATATAATAAAATAAACAAAAAAACCCATAATAATTGCTCAGGGAATACTATGAGTATTTATATTTTCCTTTCTCTCTACTATTTCTCCATATACATATTCAATTGTAATCATGTAGTTTATTTATAACTTAGGAAAACTTGTTAAGTAGACATTGCTCAGGTTTTAAATATCCTTAATTATCATGATCAGCAATTTCAAGCTATGATAAAGCCCAATTAAAAAAATCAATTTTCCCCTTTCCCCTCAAGATAAGGAAGTTTTGTCTTGCTTTCAGCTCAGGTGTATCGATGTTGCTTTCTATTAGTTAGGGTATACTTAGCTACACTCGTAACAAATAGGCATACTAGCTCAATGATTTCAAGCAATTGAGGTTAACTTTTTCTCTAGTTCCCTGTCTGACATGGTTTGTCAACATTCTAATTTTAGGAGACCCTGGATTAAACACAATTCATCTTCACACCAGAGCAGTGAAGGGTTATTTTGGTAAGTAGATCCTCCATGGAGAAGGAGCATGTCTCCCTCTACTTACAACTCATCCACTAGAACTTTCCATCACCCTATCTACTCACAAGAGTTCCATGTGCCAGGGAGACCTCTGCCTCTATATTTAGCATTTTATATTTCTCTCCCAAAGAACATTTCCTAAGTTCACAGATTTTATATATATATATATATATATATATATATATATATATATATATAACTTCCAAACAGATCCTAGGACATTGTGGCACCATTGGAAGAAATTCTGAGATAAAAATAATTTAACCAGAGAATACTGAGAACCTACATTTTATTAGACAAAGACTATTAAGACTCAATCATGTCATAATAAAAACCAATTATTATGATACATTTTCTTTTGTAATACTCAGTAACTATAGTCTTATTTAATTATCCATGTTGGTATAAAGTCAATGTACAGTGATTCTTTGTGAAAGGTTATTGTCTTTCTCTAATACATCTTAAGGTATCTGAAATAATCATTTTTTAAGCAGAAATGAAAGAGGTCTACCCATTTCACCAAAAACAAAAGCATCATTTTAAAATGTGAGCAATCTATTTCACTTCATTTTATGTAATTGGATTTAGCATATTTATTGTGTTGCATATTTTTCTGGACATGGTGCTCTAACATATGGGAAACATGACTGTGCCTTTTCCATCAGATTCTCTTTATTTTGTTCTGCACAGTGAGTCCCCTTAAAATAGTTTGATATGCAGCAGATGCAATAATATGTAATAATACAAAAGAGAGAAAAAGGATTTATTTTTTATTTTTTCCTACTATAAATGTCTCTTCTCCTTTTCTTTGATTTCCCTATGGTTAGATTATATTGTTATTACTGTTTAAAAATTAGAATTGAGTACCTTTAGGTGTGGTCAGTCCTTCCAGCTGCCACAGACAAGCTGCCAATTCTACTGTCTATACTTTCCCTAGTTCATGGTTTTTGAACACAGCCCTCAATTGATACCACCCATGTGTTAAAGCTTGCCACTGCTGTATGATGTTTTATTTTCCAGGATATCATAGTCTTTCTTCAGATATGGCCATCCTTATAAAATCATACATACTATTTATCCAAAAATAAAATAAAATAAACAAAAAAACCCATAATAATTGCTCAGGGATACTATGAGTATTTACATTTTCCTTTCTCTCTACCATTTCTCCATATACAAATTCAATTGTAATCATGTAGTTTATATATGACTTAGGAAAACTAGTGAGTCCCATCACTTTTATTGTCATAAAAAAAGTGTTATGAATCAGAAAGACCTAATTCATACAGATAATGTATCCCTACTCTTAGCAACCTTGGAACAAGCACATATTTACTTTTTGAAGCTTATTCTGTAATTATAAAAACCTCTTGAACATTTTAGCAAAAGGTAATATTGTCATCCTGCTCAATAGAAAACCAGGCTACTCTTAGCCAGATTCAGGGCAAATCATGTCAGCATGATAAACATATAACATTATATGGAGACACATAAGCCTATTCTAGCCAAGCAGTGAGTAGAGACTGGTGGTGCAGAAATTCTGAAAGCCCCTTCTGGTAATACTTATGCAGCTGGAGAAGCGACGGGCAACTGGTCACTAGTTCCATCAGGGCCACCCCTTTCTGAGGTTGTCAAACCGCAGGCAGCACACTGTTGTCTGTGGAGTCATTATATGAAGCTCACCATAGGAACATAGAGAGCGTTCTTTGCTTTAAGGACATACACAGCTGTGATGTCACAGGCTCAAAGATAATAATAAAATGTGGCTAGTGTGGTGTCAACTACACCTTGGGTCTTTTGTCTGTTTTTCCCCTCCTCCTATAATTTTGTATCCTTGTGTGAATCGCCTCATTAGGGAAAGAGACTGAAAATTGGGGTCAGGGTATTTAAACCTGACCTGTGCAGAGGCCAGACAAGGCCGAGGCCCACCGAGGTTTCACTTCAGAGACCCAGACCACCCCTGAGGTGACACCAATTCAAGCTTCATTTTATAAAGGCCTTATTAATTATTGTCCTTATAAGAAGGAGAAGAAGCTTTATAAAGAAATGTGTCATTCTTAGAGTAGGAGTGGGCAGACAAAAAAAGGAAGAGAGAGAGAGGGAGACGGAGAGAGAAAGAAACAGAAGATCAAAAGGGAGCTTTTTTTCCCTTTTGCTTTTCATGCCTCAAAACCTCAAAGGAGGTCGAGGAACAATCAGGCTTAGGGGTCTCGTGTGCTTTCTGGCAATTAGACTCAGCTGATGGGCTGAAAGGGATTGAATGGCAGGGTTCAAGGCCCTTCTCCCGAGCTGCAGACAACAGGCTTTTCCAAAGCAGCCGGGCAGCAGACACCGTTGAAATCATTTCAAATGGAGACATACAACGAGGATTCATTAATTCACTGCCCTAAACAATTACGGGAACATATAATGTCTCTATAAACACGTTGATAAAAACTGTTATCTTAGACCTTCATTTTCCCTATTTTATTAGAGATTTTTAATGCCATGTTGCAAAGACATCTTTTATTTCTCCAATTACTAAATTATAAACCTCTTCACTGAAAATCATCCACCCTCAAATAATTGAATATTCAGTTTTTTACATTTGGCTGCAAAATTCTTGGGGGTGTGGGGGGGGTTACAAATTACCCATCATCAAGTTTATAAAACTCAAGTTGTCATTTGACTGGAGTACAGCAAATTCACACTCTGGTTTGATCATTCTTTCGTAGTCAGTATTATTTTTCAGTTTTTCATTTAATTACTTCATTTGTAATGGATGGTTGGAGAAAGTAAAATTCCATAGCTAAACAGAGGGGAGGGAATGGAGACCTCTGGCAGGGAGTTTAGGTCATTGTAGTTTGAAACTCATCTTTAATGATTAATAGATAGATATAAAAATGCGCCTAAAGTCCATTGACTGCAGAAGTAACTGGACTTGTAGAAACCTTAAAGGAAAGTTTTGGGACACACACAAACGACGGAAGAAAGAATGAAGGTAGGTGTGAAGGAGCCACTTCCTAAGTATAAGCCAATCAAAACCACCGCGATGAGTTTGGGCACTAGCCCCCTGGGAGTGGCAACGTGCAAGACACAAGGCCGGTTTTGAAACCCAAGTAGAGAGTTCTCTGACCCGCGCTCAGTTTTGTGGTTTTGTGGTTTGTTCTCCCGTGGAGTTTTGCACCTGTAACACCAGGTAGAGCCTTGTAACACCAGCGATGCTCGCTGACCTGTGACCTCTCCAGAGCACCGGCGAGCTGTTCCCCTTGGCCTGCCAGAATGGAGACTGCGTATATAGTGATCCCATTGCGATGGTCCGCACTGCAAGGCCTAACGACTTAGCTGCTACCAACTCCTTTCAAACAGCAACCTGGAACCGCTGCGTCCAGGCAACATCAAGCATTTGAGGGCTTTGGGTGCTGCGAGCACCTTCCAGCTGCATGCAGCGGGGGCACTTGTTGCACAGGGAGCTTGACTTTCTTTGCCATATTTAGAAACCAAGGTCCCTGGCTTCATTGTCTTCCCCAGAAGACAGCCAGGTTGACCTGGAAGCAGAAACCAAAGCACAGATTTGTCTACCCCCTTTTGGAGGAGAAGGGCTCTCTTTCAGCCACAAAGAAAAATGGTGCGAGCTTTGGGGCTGTCACTTTCAGCACTGTGCGCTCCGGTGGAAGGAGAATGAAATGGCTACGCAAATTTAAAAAATTTTTTTTTGTTAACTTGGCTTCCAAGAGAACAGATTCCTGGGCACCCAAGCCCTCAGGGTTGAGAGACAGACTTTCAAAGGAAACATGCAGAGTGGGATTAGAATCATCCTGGGTTTTCACCCCTGGCATGTGGAAATTTTGTGGTGTGCATTTAAAGCAATCCCTTTAGCTCCCTGTAATAGGATGGGAGTTTGCATGTCTGCGAGGATTCCTGTGGATCTGTGGGCACATTCCCCTGAGTAACCAGGACCACTTGCTGTGCAGTCACTGGGAGTCAAAACCCCCCTGTTGGACTGAGGAGCGCTGCTCCATCTCCTCTAGCGTGCGGAGGGGTGGCCATCACCTGCCTGGGAGCAGACCACCCCTTCCTCCTCCTGCAGAGAAGCTGGAGGCGGGTTGCAACCACTGATCACTAGGTTGGCAGTCCGGCTAGGCTTCACCCATGGGCACTGAGGCTGCTCTCAGCTGATTTGGTCCTTCAGAAACGTTGGGCATTGTCAACTACAGCAATAAAGACCGGCTTCCATGGTTTTGTTTTGTGGAATTTCTTTTTCTTTTTTTCTGGCAGCTTGCACACACATGGCATTTCCTTTAGAGCAATGATGTCACTGCGGGCATGTAGAGATTCAGGTCCATATCCGATGTTAATGTCTAAGGGGGTGATATCAAAATGACGGACTGTAAAATGTGTGTTTTGTCAGGAATTGATCAAATCTTAGTTTTAAAAGTCCCATTGTTACAAAATATTATTCATAAATCTAGTCTATGTGTGTTAATATACCAATAAGGCAAAATGCCTGCTATTCTTTAACTTATAAATGTACACTAGTCAGAACTTTACTGATTACCTGAGCAAAATGATCCTTCATTTCTCCTAGCTTTGTGCTTGCTCCAAGCATGTGCAGTTCTTTTTGTTACTGCTGTTATTTCTATAGCTACTCATTTGGCAAATATTCTGGCATTTTCACTGCAAGATGTGGTGATTAGCATTTGCAAACCCAGATCAATAGCTTTTTTTCAGAATGAAGTAGTTATTAAATAAAATGAAGAAACAGAAGAAAAATTCCCATTCAGTTACTAATAATGATGTAATAATGTAATTTAATAAAGAGCTATTTTTCTTGTCGTTACTGCCCATATAACACAAGACATATGGTATTTAAGTAATTTACAACCATAGTATCACTGTTTTAATGATTAAAATTGATAGTCCAGATTTCCCAGGGGTCTGTATGTCCTAGCGTTGGAGCATGTTCATGGGTCGTGAGGTAGTGAGGTGAGAGAGGAGGTGACAATGGACTCCTGAGCAGGGGTGGCACCCATAGGGGCAGAATGTACTCTGGTACCTATCTTTCCCCTGCTCTAGAGATGGTGGTATTCCCACACTCTGGTCCCCCATATCCCTATGAATAGTTGGCATTCTTTGCACCCTGCAGGAGGGAAGGTCCTGATCATTTTCTGAAGGCCAACTGCTTGATGCTTTGCTTTCTAATCAAACCTTCCCTGCCTCGGAGACAAAGATGTGAGATTCAAGGGCATGAAGTAATCAATAGTTATCAATATTCACCAAGCAGGCTCTGACCAGCTCCTCTTCCTTCAGGTATAGCATCTTTCCAAGTCACTCATTAACTTGTTCATTAATTTCTCCACTTAGTCATCCATCCTCTTCCTCAAAAACCTGGAAAACCTGGAAAAGTGCTAAAGTTATACCCTGAGCTGGGGAGGTCCAGAGACTACAGGGGTGAATACAGCACTTACTTTTAGAATTAACAAAATCTCAAATCAAATGAAGTATAATTTTTCCTGGTTGCCCAGATTCAACTCAAAATAATCCTGTCACTTAAGCTGTGGCTAAGCTTATGGAAATATATTAATTGTCTAAGATATGTAGGTAAATACACATTCCATTTGCTTCAGTGGTGATAGCATTAGACTTGGGTAAAATTTGCAGAGACTAGTACTAAATCAAGTTGTGAGATTTCACTATTTCACTAAATTTATTCTAATTCATATTCTGCATAATTACTGTCTTTATGGGATTTTTGTTGTTGCTTTTGGTTCACTTTGTTAGAGTTGAATTTTAAAATAAATAAGATATTTTTATTGGGATACAGAAATATCTTCTCTGAAAGAGAGCTTGCAGGTTGCATTTTATTTCTTAAAATTACATTTTAAATTCCCCATTTATTGATTTCTGTAAAAGTTCCCAAAATTCACATTTAAACTACATGCATTCTTCCTTTTGTTTAGTGCCAATTAAATTTTGAGACAGCCTTAGGCAGTCTCTTAGCTTCCCCTTTCCAGTGAATTCTCCCTCTAAGAGCAGGGCTCAGAGACGACAGGTCGCTGTCTTGCTGTGTGACATGCAAGTTCTTCTCTGGCATCTGAAATATTAATGCCTAGCGTCAGGTAGCACATTACCCGAAGAAACCCCGACTCAGAGATTTGAATTAGCTTTCTCACTCCTGTCTCCTAGACAAGCTTTGCACGTGTTCATATTTTGCTGAAATATATAAAATTTTAAATTCACCAGGTAGATAACAACATTGAATTTTTTTAAAATGCCAAGTTAAAAATTGTTAATTGTATCATCTTTTCTACAGAAGATTTAAACCATTTGCTCACTTCCAGTGATTTCAATGATCTGTCTTTGTTTTCTTGTTCGTGGTATTTTTCCTTGTCCTTGCCCTAAAGAAGAATACCGTAGTGTCTCAATTGAAAAGGGGCAAAAGGAGATGGGATTTGACTAACGTGGAGGTGAGGAAGAGGTCAAGATGGGAAGAAGTACGGCATCTTTCCAATTCAGTCTTGTTATGCACACCCCAAGAAACCTTTGAGCTCTATTTAGGGAGCATAGTTGGACGTGTTGATGGGTTAATTTTGTTGTCAATTCACTCTTATTTGGCTACTTCCAATAATCTCTCTGATATGCAACAACCTGGATGTCCCTGCATGGTACATGTAAGAAATATTTTACTTTATATTATCCTCCAAACTTACACTGCCTTGAAAAATCTTTCTCTACTTTGTATCTCCAGAGTACAAAATTTCATGTGTTTTAACCCCATCCAAATCTTTGGATTCTATATATTCTCTCTCCTAGTCCATTACCTACTTATCTATTTCCATCATAATAAGCAATCATTATTTCTTTTCTGCCTGCCACCTAACCCTCTACACTTGGAAGCAGATTAATCATAAGTCTTTCTTAAGGTGAATGGCTATACTTCTCTGGCCTTGGATTATGACTCAAAATATGTGATGTATTCTGCCCATTTCTTGTGGCCAGTGGAGCAATTTCAGCACTATTTAGGACACTAGCATGAATTCAATAAGCATGTATTCATTTTTTCCCTAGGGACAATCAGAAGTGAATCTGTCTCACCTCTGCCTTTGAGACATTGAGAGACTAGTCCATGTTAAAGTACGTACTTTTAAGTATGGTTTAGAGGGCTACAAAAATAAATGAGCACAATAAACAGGAAAGAAGACATACTAGGTCCCAGTTATTTTTTGGGTTATTTATTCGTTTGTTTATTTTATATGTCTGTGTCATCCTGCAAGTTGGTAAAATTTTACATATGATAAAACTGAGTGTTAGAGAGGTTAATTGAATGTGCTCTGACATCAGTGAGAGCACTCCTCCCATTCTGGTACCTGGCCTCTGTGCCACTCAACAAAGGTGGTGAGGCCCATAATGGACTTGGTGACAGGACACATTTCTCCAAAGCACATCGCTCCCTCCCCATGGTCCTGCTTGTAATTTTGTTGCAACAGTATAATTCCATTTCAGCTTCCATCAACTCTAAACATGTCCACATGGCAACTACCAGAAAGCAGACTGTGCCTTCCATCAAATGACATGAAATCCATGCAAAGAATTCTTCTTTTATTCACACAATTACTCTGAGGTTATGATAGAGAGACCATATCCACCCAACCCAAATGCATAGGAAAACCTACTCTTTGCTTTGCAATTAGAGGCCTCTTTTGGTAGACAAGGTAGTGAAAATTCTCTAGGTTTCCGTATTATAATCTGCAAAAGATCTGTAGAAATGCTTATCATTTTGGTAAATTCTGAGAATTTATCGATGATCTAAGATATCAAATAAATGAAGACTAATTAGAATGTAGATATTTTAAGTTCCTCGGGGGGATAAAAGACTCCATCGAGAATTCCATCGAGAATTCCAGCTCTGTGTACTAGACACTTGATGAACAAAAACATTTTCGTAGATGATATTCAGTAATGCATGGGAGTGGAGGGAGCCATCGGCAGGGAGGGAGTTAACCAAATATGCCCCGAAGCCATCCAGAATTTTCAGCAAAGAGGGTGTTCACTCTGTTGCAAACCCCAATTAAAAATAAAACCCCTAGCTGGGTGAGCCTGCCCCGTCCTTAGGATAAACAAGATTTGATTCACTGCAATTGCACGGTACTAACTGTGTTGTAGAGTAATACAGTATATATGCCTCCTCTGGGGAGGCACAAAAGAGGCGACTTAATTATCATCTAGCCAGAAGGATGGGGCATAGTTAACACCTTTCTGGGTGGGCTGAAATTAATGACCCCTTCCCCCTACGATTGCCTACCTCCAAGCCCCTTTATAAATGACTATACAACACAGTAGTTGGTATTCAGATCACAAGAGAGGGCATTTAGCCAAAGCATTTGTCTACAGGGTTTGATCTCTTTTTAATTTTATTCAGATTTACAACTGTGTTATTAAGTGAGATAACTGGATCCTGTCTGAAGTAGACCAGAGACTTTCCTATTGCAGCCAGAATATTTGAAGTTAACATTAATTTTCGAGATTGAACTTAATGCTTTTCCCCTGTGTTTTTACAGGCTGCTTTGTGGTAGCCACAATGAATCCCACTTTCTGTTGGACTGTGCATGCAGTCTGCCAGCTCGTTTTAGCCACAGAGAATGGACTTTGGTGACTAAAAAGCAAAACTTGCAGACTATGTGGCAAAACTTTAAATTGTAAAGATGGCCAAATATCAAGGAGATTCTGCTTCCTTGTTGGGCAAGGAGTGAACAGTGCCATGTCTAATGATCATATCTAGATTTGATATAGCATGCCTTCTTTTAAATACATCTATTTGTGTATGCTGTGCTGGTTAGGTGCCATTCAGTCAGTTCTGATGGATCGTGACCAATGGGTAACAGAATGAGACACTCCCATGTCCTATACTGTCCACACGGTCCTTTTGCTATTGGAGCCTAGGGTCACAGACAGTCTGTCAATTCATCCTTTTAAAGTCCTTTCTCTTTTTTACTGACCATATGATTTACCAAGCATGATGTCCTTATCCAGGAACTGATCCCTCCTGACGGCATGTCCAAAGAACATAAGACCAAATTTCCCCACCCTCACCTTTTAGGAGCATTCTGGCCAAACTTCTTCCAAGACAGATTTATTCATTCTCCTGAAGTTCGTGGTACTTCAGGGTCAATATTCTTCCCAAAAAGCCATAAATCAAAGGCAGCAATTCTAAAGTTTTCCTAATTCATTTCCCAGGTTTCGTGTGCTTACAAAGCTGTTGAATGTGTCATAACTTGGTACCATGGCAGACTATGTGCACAGCACTTTAGTCTTCAAAGTGACATGTTTGAATTTGAACTCTGAAAGAGGCCTTTTGCCGTAGATTTGCTCAATTTAATACATAGGTTGATTTCCTGACCTGTGTTTCCATGGGAATTGATTCTGGATCTAATAAAGTGGAATATTTGAAAACTTCAATGTGTTCTTCATTTACCCTGATGTTGATTATTGGTCTAGTTATGAGGGTTTTGAACCCTGGTGGCTTAGTGTTAACTCAATAGACCGTCATCCACAAAATCAGCGGTTTGAAACCACCAGCCCTCTCTCTGAGGGAGAAAGACAGGCCTTATTGTAGTTTGTTAAACTCCTGTCTTTCTCTAATCAGATGCAACATTTTTCACATAGTGCAGCCTCTAAAATTATTTGCTTACATGTTTTCCTAAATGTAGTTGGAAATATTTTGCTGTGAATTTAATTATGTCCACTAAAGAAATACATTGTTAATCCTAATTTCAATCCCTTTTTTGAATTGGTTGCTTTTGCTATGCCAGTTAAGTCTTGGGTTTTTTGTTTGCTTGTTTTTAGCTAAAAAGAAGATTGGACAAGCAAGCAGAGGAACTATTCCAAATAGGTGCTAGACATATGGAGCTCATCAAGAACTTGAAGACCTCCCACTGGAACTGAAAAAGGGAGAATGCCTTCCCCGACAATTGCCATTCTGAATGGAAACATCTAGCCTCCTAAACTATAAGGGAATAGATTGGCTTATTAAAACCATCCCTTGTAGTGTCTCTCTTGAAACACCACTGGATATCTAAGAAACCTTTCACTAATGGTAAGCCAGGAGGTGACAGAATCAGAATTCTCCTTTGAACAGATGATTCAAGCAGCTGTGGAAATAGTGACTTTGAAAGACAAGTGTGGTCGGTAAGAGAGTCTGGCAAATTGGAAGTGGGTGAGCTAACCATATAGAAGGGAATGTTTTACCGTGGGAACTTAAAGGATTTGGCTATGAGTGAATCGTTTGGGAGATGCATTATAAAAAATGCCATCAAGTTGATTGCAACTCACACTAACTCTCTATAGGCTATCTGACACTACAAACCTTCACAGGAGGAGAAAGGGGGATCTTTCTCCTGTGGAGCTCTTGGCATGTTTGAATAACAGTCCTTCAGGTACCCTCCAATGCTTATCAGAGAGCACCACCAGGAGAGGGAATTTTCCATTGGAAAATCTAAGGGATCAAATAGATTCCTATTTTAAACTGTGAATCTTTAGCATTTGAGGCAGGATAAAGAAGCCATTTACACAGATGAGATCAATTCAGGGATATGGATAGAATGAAATGAAAAAGATGATGGGATTATAATATGCTTTTAGTACTCATATATGCATACATAGCTACTATAACAAGTGGGTAGTTTTAGCAATCCAGAATATATTTTCTAGCAGGTTAGGAGGCCAGACGTCACAATTCAGGGCACTTCCTGAAGAAAGATGATTCTCTGTCAGCTCTGGAGGAAGATCCTTGGGTCTTCTGGGATACTATTTTGTGTCATGTTCATGTGATTTATGATTTCTCTTCCTCCATATCTGTTCCTTCACTTTGCTTGTTAGATCTTTTTGTATATCTCAAAGGAGATTGATTTAAGAAACATCTTGCACTGATATTGTTTTATTAACCTCACAAAGACAGCCCACTCTCAAATGGGATTATAACCACGGATATAGATGTTAGGATTGACCACATATGTTTTTGAGAGATACCATTCAAACCTAACATTCCACTAATTATTTTCCTCACCCTGAAATTCTTGTTCATGCCACATGCAAAAAAATAAATAAATAAAAATCAATTCCATTGCATCATCCCTGAAGTCTTACAAAAACTCTAAGTTCAAATTCTCATCTTCTGAGTCATATAAATGAAATATAGGTAAGACTGTAAGCATAGTCCCTTTAGACAAAATCCAATTTTTTCTTTTTCTTTTTTCAAAAATTGTTTTATTGAGGTCTTATACAACTCATCAAAATCCATACATCCATCCTTAAACATCAAACACATCGGTAAATATGTTGCCCACATCATTCTCAAAACATTTGCTTTCTAATTTAGCCCTTTGTATCAGTTTCTCATTTTCCCCCTCCCTCCCTACTCCCTCCTATCTTATTAACTTTGGTAATTTATAAATTATTATTATTTTGTCATACTTTACACTGTTGATGTTTCCCTTCACCCACATCCCTGCTGCCCATACCCCAGGGAGGAGGTTATATGTAGATCCTTATCATCAGTTCCCCCTTTCTACCCTGCTTTCTCTCCACCCTCCCAGTATCACCATTCTCACCACTGGTCCTAAAGGGATCATCTGTCCTGGATTCTCCATGTTTCCAATTTCTTTATATACCAGTGTACATCCTCTGGTCTAGCTGCATTTGTAAGATAGAATTGGGATCATGATAGGGGAGAGAAGCCTTGATAAACTTGAGGACAGGACATGTTTCATCAGTAACACAGCATCCCCTTACAGAAGGAAGGGTCAGGAGGAGTAGAGGAGCCAGTCAGCATACAATGTAGCAAGGATTTCTTTCCCAACCTGTCAAATGTAAAAAGACTGTTATCTGCTTTCAAAACACAGTGATGCAATAGGTAAAGGCATACAATTGCAGGACAGCTAGGAGAAATTAGAAGAAAAGGGGGGGGGGTAAATAGCAAGTCCCAAAGTCAAGGGAACAATTTATATTTACTATCAAATTTTGGTTTTCCAAGAAAATAAGAAAAGAAAGGACATTCTTAGCATATGTTAAACTGAAATAAATAAGAAGAAAGTCAATATTGAGAGGTTCTATGACTGCAGGTCAGAGCAAGCTTCCTCCTGTTGTGCGGAAGGCTGCTATGAATCAGAGCGGGCTTGATGGCATGCAGCTGCTATGGGCACACTATGGAAGGATGCAGGAAGCATCACAGGCTGATGGGAAGATGACAAAGAAGCACTGCATCAAAAAGAGCTAGACAGCACTCAACCACTTCAAGAGATAGTATAGGAGTAAGCACCAATGGTGCTGCAGGAAGAAATGCAAACTGCACCCAAGACATTCGACAAGAACAAGGTTCCAGGAATTCGTGGGAGTACTAACCGAATGTTTCCATAAGCCAATGAAGCACTGGAATGTAACCGCTTTTCGATGTTAGAAATGTGGAAGATAGCTACATGGCCAACTCACTGGAAAAGATTATACATATGTATTTTTATTTCTACTGGAAAAGGTGTGGATCATAACAAACTATGTATATCCTCGAGATAAAAAGGGATTCCCTGAACATGGAATTACATTCATATGGAAACTGTGCATCAATCAACAGGCTGTTGTGCAAACTGAACAAAGGACTACAGCATGGTTTAAAATTAGGAAAGGTATGCATCAGAGTGCTGTCCTCTCCCAGTACTTATTCAATCTGAATGCTGAATACATAATCAGAGAAACAGGTTTATATGATGAAGAATGTGGTATCAGGATTTGAAGAAGATTTATTAACAACCTGTAATATGCAGATGATACAACTTCTTTTTTCCTAAACATGAGGAGGATTTGAAGCATTTGCTAATGAACATCAGGAATTGCAGCTTTCAGTATGGATTACAATTCAGTACCAGGAGACCAAAATCCTCACCCTGGACCAATGGGTAGCAGCATGATAAATGTAGAAAAGGTTGAAGTTGTCAAAGTTTTTGTCTTACTTGGCTCTACATTCAATGTTCACGCAAACAGCAGTCAAGAGCTCAAAAGACATGCTGTAGTGAATAAATCTGGTGCCTAAGACCTCTTTAAACTGTTGAAGAGCAGTGTTGTCACGTTGAAGGCTAAGATGCACCAGACCCAAGCCATGGTATTTTTAATTGCCTCCTATGTATGTAAAAGTTGGGAACTGAATAAGAAGACCAAAGAATTGGTGTACTTGACTCTGGTGCAGGTGAATATTGAAAGTACTGTGGACTGGCAAAAGAACCAACACATTTTTCTTAAAAGCACAGCCCAAGGGGATGGACAACCAGAATGTGGATGATAGGAGGCAGCAGGTGGTATAAGACATGAAAAAAATAATTTATAATTTATTAAGGCTTCACAAAGGTTGGACAGGAGGAAGGGAGGGAAAAAGGAGTAACTGATATCAAGGGCTGTGACAGTCATGTGCTTATGTTAATTTTATAATTGAAATGTAGGGGTAGAATCTGGCGTGTTAATCTGGAGAAAGACATTGAGTAGCCGATGAGGCCTCTGTGTGGGCATGGCTTTCACCTGAGACTCCTGGGAAATCTCGTGGTATTTCCCTCGTGAAGATGAGACGCTATCTTCCCCAGGTGTTGGGAATTAATTTCGGAGATGATTAACCACAGGCAACACAGAATGGCGGCATCTGGGAGGCTGGAGTAGCCAGCAGAGAGACCACACGGCTTTGCCCTGATGGAGCCGGACCTCTGAGGCCGGGGCAGCCACATAGAGGCCTCTGCCAGCGATGAGTTGCTTCTGCCACCACGGGATGCTGTTGATGGACCCTGAGCCCTGGAAGCGAGGAGCCATGGGGAGACCCCTGTTGGTGCCGGGACTCTGCACTCACTGACCTGTGACTTTGTGAGTCGGAAGGAGACTTTATGGACTGATTTCGGGCATTTCGGTTAATATCGGATTTATGACTTTGAGTTAGACTGGGCTGGGATGTTTTCTCAATGTCCTGTTCCCTTTGAATATAATAAATCCATTCCTTATATCTATATGTGTGTCCTTGAATTTGTTCCTCTAGTCTACCAGGACTAACACAAGGGCTCAAATAGCAAGAAAATGATTTTAAAATACTGATGGCAACAGATGCATACATGTAACTGATTTAATTGATGCATGGATTGTTATAAGAGCTGTGAGAGCCCCCAATAATGTGATTATTAAAAAAACATCAGAGCCACAATGTTCCTTGAGGAGAATGGGGAAATTTTGTATCATGTACTTTGAACATGTTGCAGGAAAGACCAGTCTCTGAGCAAGGACTTTATGATTAGAAAAGTAGACCGACAACAACAAACAGAGAAAGACCTGTGACAAGATGGATTGGCACAGTGTCTGCAACAATGGACCCAACATAAAAAGCATTGTGAGGATGGTGCAGGACTGGACAGTATTTCTTTTTGTTGTACATAAGGTAGCTATGAGTCACAAACATCATGAACAATAACATCATGGTTTGAAAATAATCTTGTTTTCTGATAAATCTGGGCCAAGGTCCTATCCTCCACTGTGGGTACTGTTCAACCTCTTGAGTTGGAGTGAGGGCTCCTCTGCTTAGTTCTTCAGTATTATCTCCCTTTAATGCCCACTGAAGCAACACCTCTACCTCTCAACTGTGGGAGAATCCATTCTTTTAGTCCAACAGAGTGTCAAACCCCTCCCCTTATCTTTGGGTGCTGACTCTATTGCCCTGCCTTAAAAAGCAGTCTCACACCTCAGAACTCAGTGGGAGAAATTCAACTGTTTGAAACCCAAGTGGCTGGACCCCATCCGTTGATATCGAAGAGACTTTGCTTCCTTTGTTCTAAGAGTTATACTTATGTCTGACCCACTCTGGGACTCTTTTTTGTGTGTATTGTTTCAATGTGACTGGGCCAGGATTCTGAGAAATTTGTCAATAATCTCTCAAAATATGATCTAATACAAAATAATCAACTCCACGTTGGAATCCTACATACAAGAATTAACTTTGTGGGCAGTGATCATTTGCGGAGCATTGTAGCCCTGGTAGTCAGATCACAGCAATTGTAAGAAAGACTCATCAGGGGTGTGGTCTACTCCTAACGCAGACTTTCTAGGAAAACCTGTCACTTCTGTTGGGTTTGGATCCTTCCATATGGCCTGCTGATTCAAGGAGCCAGAAGGGATTGCCAATCTTGGAGGTATCAAGTTTGCACTCCACCAGCTTGTGGTCTTCCTGCTTCCTTCCTTGCCAGTCCCCACACTAATGTGAGTCAGGAAAAGCCTCCGGCTTAACTTCTGACCCTATGACTTGAATCAGACTGAATTTATTTATTTCTACAAATGTGTGAGCCATTTCTTGATATAAATGTCTTTCTCTATACATCCACATATAAGGTTTACTGGTTTGCTTCTCTAGATAACCCAGATGGACACAGTCCCTTTCTTTTCTTGGAAGATGACAAATACAGCTTCTTTAGTCTACTTCCTGTCTATAGGCAATGTGAGATAGTATTCTTTTGCTTCATTTGTTTTCTGCAACTTTCACTTTCAGTCTAAGCTATGAGTTTTCTGCTCTGGTAGTTCATTAAACCCATCAACCACAGGCTTAATCTTTTTAAGAGATTATTTAACCACGCCCTCAGTGAATATTCTAGGACACTTGCCCTTATTTGTTAAATATGATTTTCCAAATCATTTACCATTTGTATAATTTGTTTTTATTTTAAGCAATAAGGCATTTATTAACAGAGAAGAGAAAAAAATGTGAACTCTTCAGATCTTGCTTAGAAAGTGCCTCAGGTAAATATACAAGTTTATCAGTTCCAAATTTTACTTTCTCATAGACATTTCAACATAGATCAAACAAGTTGATTTGCTTTTGTTTTTTTCCCACTGCATTAAAACATCACTTTTTCTTCACTGTCCAATAACATATTCATAATTTTTGTTTAAAGCCTCACCAGAAGCAAGTTTAACATTCAAATTTCTAGCATCTTACTGTTATAGGTGCAATACAATGGTGAAAGAGACTTTATATTTGGCTATCCTTATTCTTTCCTGAGAAAAATCTCCAGATTTTCCTCAAGGGTTCATAATTCTACCAACAAATCCTTCAAATCAATTTAGTATCTTACTATTAGGCAACTGAAAATTCTCCCCATTTCCACTCATTAGTCAATTCCTAAACCACATTGTAGGCATCGCTAGTGCTCATTACCAAATTTTCAAACATCTAGGGTTGCTCTAAGGAAGTCTGTTGGCAGAGAGGGTACATGTTAGGCTGCTAGCCACAGGGTTGGTGGTTCAAACCCACCAGCTGCTCCAGGTGAGGACGATGAGCCTTTATGTTCCCATAAGGATTTACAGGCTTGAAAAACCCCAGAGGCAGTTCGAGCCTGTTCTATGGGATCATCATGTGTTGAAATGGCCATGATGGCAGTCAGTGAGGGCTTCTGGGTAGCTTCAACAGAACTCTATTTCATTGCCATGGAGGAGGCCAGAGTTTGAATTTGGGGTATCAGCTTTTGGAGAAGGTTTACTTTTTCTGATAGATTGGGAGGAAAGTCCTTATCTCTTCTCAGTTTCTTTTAGCTGAGGTTCGTTCTTTTTTTAATTGACTCTTCAATACATGCACATAAGGGAATACAGGGAGGCATCAGGCTGACTAGCAAAGGCGCACTACCTTCTCCCTCTGTTCCAGTGTCTGCTTGGCACAGTCCTTGAGATCACATACTCAAGTGCAGGTTGAAATGGGAAGTGGAGTAAGGGCAATGACCAAAAGGAAAAAAGCCAAGAGGGCAAGGGCAAGGTTTGCACTAGTCTCAGCCAGTGGACTCCAAATCAGATTCAACCAGTGCAAAGTCCCAGGAGCCTTCCAAACTATGTCTCTTGAAATGCTTCTGAATTATGTTCATATCCTGAGTCATGCTTATATTCCCCAAATTCCACTCTTTGGCCAGACCCTCACAGACTAAAACACATTTGTTGGTTTTCTTCACAGCTTTCTCATCAGATTCTTTTTTGTTTGTTTCAATTTTTTTAATTAATTAATTTATTTATTAATCCTTTTGTTGGGAACTCATTCAACTCTTATCACAATCCATTCATACGATCATTGCATGCAAAGCACATTGGTACATTTGCTGCCATCATCATTCTCAAAACATTTTCTTTCTACTTAAGCCTTTAGTATCAGTTCCTCATGTTTTCCCCTCCAAGAGTTTTTTTTTAATTAGTTTATTGGGGGTGGGGGGTTCATACAAATCTTATCACACTCCATACATCAGTTGAATTAGGTATGTTTGTTGCCCTCATTCTTTTCTATACATTTACTTTCTTTTTAAAAATATTTATTCATTTTATCATTTTATTGGGGGCTCATACATCAGATTCTTAAACATCACCTCGCTTTGAATTTGATGTCTGTTTGTCCCATTATCCAATGTAGCATTAGTTGCTTAAATTTCTTCTCGGCATTGTGGCCCCCTTCCTCTACTACCACATTGACATCTTGTGTAGTACCACCAACCCTGTCACGTATACTTGTCTAGTATTGGTCTCGGTCTTGAATTTCTTGACTGGGTTGCTCAAATTTTTAACTCTCTATACAGATATATGTGTCCCTGTGAAAGGTCTTTTTAAACTTTGTAGTGTTATTGTCCTTTCTCTCTTCTGCTGTGAGTTTTCTGACAGCATGGGCTGCTTCATGCACTTTCTGTTATTCTGTTTTTTGAACTCTTTTAGGGGTCTTGAATGACTTCTATTACTAAGACTCACATCAAATTAGAAATTCTCACTTTGGGTTCTGGAATAGGCATTAGGCCCATTTGATTTCCTTCCATTCCTTTTGTGCTTCTTGCCTTGTTTGCCTCTGAGGCTTCTTCTTTTTCTTCTTGGTGAGTTATACACTCAGAGTAACTAGTGTGCATTATCCACTGGAGGATTGAGTTGGGCTGGATGTTCAACAAGACTTGTGATTCCAAAATCACCTTCTTTCTTGGGATTTTTCTCCATAAAGTCAAAACCATTGGGGATAATGTACGAGTCCCACCACTCAATTTCAGCAATATTCCCTTCCGTTAGCTCCTTCTTAGGGGCAATGAGGGCCAGCTTAGTTGATATACGAATGCCTATTTTTAAAGCTGCCTATGAGATTTCTGCCTGGAGTTTCTCCAATTGAGTCTTGGTCATAATCGTTGGGCAATCTTCTCAAAGTGGTGGAATTTAAATATATGTATCTCTATTGTTGGGAAGGGGCAATTGAGACTTAAGGATCAAAAATTATCCTCGACTCCATGTCTTCTGATGGCTATTCTTTTATCTGTTGTTTGAATTGTTTCCACTTCATAACATGAATATTGGCTTTCAGAGTAGGCAGCTTTCAGAGTAGGCAGCTCAATCTCTCTGTGTTGTGTCTTGTTCATCTAGAATGAAATGTAGGATTAGCTTTATCTTTTAGCCCCAACTTTTGGGGGAGAAATGCTCATAGCATGAAGATTGGTCATGCCAACCATATTGGCTTCAATGCCAGTGGGGTTTGGATGAAAGCTTGTAATTAAGTGGCTAGTCTGACCTCAGTGGCATCATTTATGAAGGAGGCAGCTTGGGAAGGCTGAGTATTGTTGCTAATTAGAAGTGACTCTGGTTGGGAAGAAGAAGGAGTTTTTGCCTGAAGTGTAGGTGGCTTGATGCAGCTCAGCTGTTTTTCACTCATTTCAATTTGCATTGTTGCTGCTTTCATCATCTCTTTGATCTGCAGCTTAGCATACTAAGGCTCTCTGATGGAGGCCCAGGGATAACCTCTGGCTCTTCTACTGCCTCCACAACACGGGATATCCAGCACTTCTTTACTACTAAGGATTATTTGGAGATCTCAGAGTCACCACCATATACCTCCTTTAACTCTCTATGCTCTCATCACTGCCAGACATGGAATGCCTGGAGTTTTAGCCTTCTTCTACAGCCTAAAACAGATTGTCCACAAATGGAAAAGTGGAATCATTAAGGAAAGGTTTTAGATGGTCAGGTACCTTCTTCTTGTCCATGCCTTTCTGCACAGTTCAATGCTGCAGTGACCACTGTGGGCTTGGAGAAAACCAGTACCCTCTCCACTGTCTTCTCTATTCTTGGTTTCAGCTCATCCAGTTCCCTTTAGATAACATCATTTTTTAATTATTGTTCTTAAGAAGACAGATCGCTCAAAGGAAACTCAAGTTCATACCTCACTAACTTCAGTCCCTGAGACAGAATCCAAACATTATACCCTAAGTGATAGTTTTGTTTTTGTCTTGTCAGCTGACTTCCTCTATCTCTACTACATTTGCTTGGTTGTATAATCTATTTTGTATCTCAAAAGAAATTGCTGAAGACACACCCTTTAGTGATCTTGTATCACCAACATGACAAAGATAATTCAGACTTAAGTGGAATTATAAGCCCTGGCATAAACATTACCATGTAGAGCACATATTTTTTGAGGGACACAAATCAATTTCTGACACCACTTTCATTCCCCACCACCTCCTCTCCCATATAGCCCCAGAACCATCTGTCCCATTGCTTTTTCCTCCAGATTATTTATCCACCCTATTTTATCTAGATAAACATGCAGAGCTAACAATGTGGACAAAAGTAAGACAGAGACAAAGAAAGTTAAAAAATAAAATAACAACAGAACCAATAAGAAAAAAGAAAAGTCTGTTTGTTGAATGTTAGGAGTATTTTCCAGTCAAGTAAGAAGGGGTGCAACACCCTGCTCCCCAAGTCTATTTTTGGTATTTGCTCGGGACTTTCTTGCTCTGCTTCCCTTGCTGTTCTGCTGTACACCCTTAGGGTTTTGCCTCAGTAAAGTGGGCTCAGACAGGGCATTATTCCCACAATATGCCACCGGTGTTGTCCACTGTAGGACTACGAGTCAGTGAGGGATGTCATGTCTCATAGTGGGTCCAGACATGTGGTCTTCTCTGTGCATTGTTTGCTATGAACAGTGATATCAACCTCAAGACTAGGTGGAACAGGATGTGCTTCCCTCTCTTCCTCCCCATTCGTTTACTCCTGTCTGCTCTGATCAGATATGTCCTTCTCCCTGAACTGTAGCTTCAGTGCTTTCCTCTGAAGTAAAGTCTGTGGGTGGTGGGGGAGGGCAGCTCTCCTTATAGTTGGTGTTGAGGCTAGCCCTTCAGACCTCTTTATTGATTACTTGCTTCCTGTGGGTATGTTGCATTCACATTTTAGAGCACCGCTTTGAAGTCTGGTCCCTCTTTCCCTGTGGAGATATAAACAATACCCTTCCCTTGGGTGGGTTAGTGCCCTGTTCCCCCTCTACTCATTTCTTTGTTGTTCTTTTTCCTTCCCCCCTCCTTTTTAGGTGGCTACAGTATGTATCACTGAACTTGGTCTGGCCCCTGCCATATTACCTGGGCCTCACCCCACGCCTTACTTCACATACTATCATTTCCTCCAGTTTTCCCATGGGGTGCTATACTTCATATATTCATTGCTACTTTTTAGTACTTCACTGTATGTATGTATGAAAGTTTTTTTTTTTATCTATCTGTCTGTTCATGGAAGCTTGGGTTGTTTCCAACTCCTTGCCATTGTGAACTGTGCTACAATGAACATTGGAGCACAGATGTCTGACCGTAGTTTGTTTCTTGCCTCTTTTGGATATATGTCCAGTAGGATTTTGCTGGCTTGTATGGTAGCTCAATTTACATCTGTCTTAGATATCACCAAATAGATTTTTATAGTGACTTTGCATACCTACAGGTCTAGCAGCAGTGGATTAGAGTTCCTGTCTCCCACAGTCATTCCAAAACTTTTGCTTTCTGATTTTATGAATTGGGCTATCTTTGAGGGTGTTAGGTGGTACCTCATTGCTATGTGAATGTACATGTCTCTTTGGCTAATGATTGAGAACATTTTCTCATATGTTTATTGGCCATTCAGATTTCTGCCCTTGTGAAACTTCTGTTCAGGTCCTTTGCTCACCTCCTCAGTGATCCATTAGTTGTTTGTTTGTTTTTTCTTTTTGGAAGCTAGCAGAGTATTATAGATTTTAGTAATAAGGCCTTTGTCTGATATGGCATTGCTAAAAATGTTTTCCCAGTCGGTGTGCTCTCTTATTACTCTCAGTGAAGTGTTTTGATGTACACAGGTGTATCATCTTCAGTATATCCCACTTGTCAATTTGTGACTCAACTATATTTTTGTCCTTCCCTATTTCTGATAGCCTATTTATTTCCTGTCCCAAAGTTCTCATGTTGGTCCCAATTCTCTCATTGATGTCGCTAGAACTTTGGGGTTTTACTTCAAGGTTTTTGATCAACCTAAAATTTACTCTTGTACATGGAGTGAAACAGAGTCTTGCTTCATTTTTCTGAAGGTAGATATTCACTTTTTCCAGCACCACTAGTTGAAAAGAGATTCTGCTTTCCATTTCATATTTTGGGGGCCTTATCAAAGATCAAATGTATGTATGCTGATGATATTATTTCTGGGATTTCAGTTCTTTTCCATTGGTCTGCATAGCTGTCATTATATCAACACCATATATATAATATATATATATATGGCCACTGTGACTATATCATATATGTTAAAATCAGTTAAAGTTAGTCAGCCCTCTGTATTTTTCTTCTTGAGCAGTTCTCTGATAATTAGGAGTTTCTTTCCTCTCCATATAAAGTTGGTAGTCATTTTTCTATTTCTTTGAATAATAGTGAGGGTAATTGTATTGGGATTGCATTAAACTTATATAATGCTTTGGGCAAGATGAACATCTTTACTCTATTGAGTTTTCTGATCCATGAACATGGGATATTCTTCCATTTGTTGAGGTCACTCTTGGTTTCTTATAATAGTGTTCCGTAGTTTTCCTCATATAGATCTTTTTTTATTTTAATCAGATATGTCCCTAGATATTTCAAATTGTGCTTGGTTACTGTGAAGGGTACAACATTTTTGATGTCCTCCTTTATGGCTTTGTCTGATATGTATAGCTGTCCGATAGACTTCTGTTTGTTGATCTTCTATCCTGCCACTCTGTCATATTCCTATCTTGCTTCCTGTATAACCTTGAAGAACTTTTGGGGTTTTCCACATATACAATCATATCATTGGCAAATAGCAATAATCTCTCCTCTTCCTTCCCCAGGTGAATCCATTTGATGTTTTTCATTGTCTTATGCTATTAGATAAAACCTACAATATGATGTTAAATAGAATTCAGGACAATGGACTTCCTTTTTGGGGCCCCTTTCTCAGTGGAATTGTTTTCATATTTTCTCCATTGACTACCATATTGACTGTTGATTTCTCATATATAGCTTGCATAATATTGAGGGATTTTCCTTTTATTCTTATCCTCTTGACTTTCTTAAACAAGAACTGGTGTTGGATATTGTCTATTGCTTTTTCGGCATCTATTGATATTATCATGTGGTTCATATAAATTTTCTTGTCAATGTGGCGTATAATACTATTTTTCTTTCATGCGTTGAAACATCCCTGCATCCCTGGTATGAATCCCACTTGATCGTGGTGAAAATTTTTTATATGCTCATGTATTCTACTGGCCAGTATTTTTTAAAGGATTTTTTCATCAAAATTAATAAGGGATATTTGTCTGTAGATCTCAATTCTTGTGGCATTCTTGCCCAATTTAGGCCTCAAAATTATACAAGCTTCAAAGGAGAGTTTGAGAGTTTTCCATTTTTACTATGTTCTGGAAGAGTTTGCGTAAGATTCCTGTCAGTTCTTCCCTGAATTCTTGGTAGAATTCTTCGGTGAAGCCATCTTGCCTATAAGAATTACTTTATTGGTAATCCCTTGATATCCTTGTCTATTTCTTCAGTCTGAATCTGTTGAGGCTCCTGATATCCATTCACGATAGTTTAGGGAGGGATTGTTTTTCCATGTATTTGTCAATATCTTCTTAGTTTTTGAATTCATTGGAGTACAGGACTTTGTAGTATTGTGTAATTATCCTTTTGATTTCATTATGGTCCATTTCAATGTCCATGTTTCATCTCTCATCCTTGCAATTGACATTTGTTCCTTCCTTTCTATGGTTAGTGTGACAGCCATGTGCTTATGTTAATTTTATGATTGAAATGTAGGGGTGGAGTCTAGCCTGGTAATCTGGAGATAGCCATTGAGCAGTCAATGAGACCTCTATGTGAGCATGGCTTTCTCCTGAGACTTCTGAGAAATCTTGCGATATTTCCCTCGTGAAGATGAGATGTTGTCTTCCCCAGTTGTTGGTAGTTAGTATCAGAGATGATTAATCATGGACAAAACAAGCTGGCAGTGTTTGAGAAGCTGGAGGAGCCGGCGGAGAGACACATGGCTTTGCCCTGATGGAGCCAGACCTCTCAAGCTGGGGCAGCCACATGGAGACCTCTGCCAGCGATGAGTTGCTTCTGCTGTTGATGGACCCTGAGCCCTGGAAGTGAGGTTCCCTGCCAGCACCGGGATTCTGCACCCACTGACCTGTGACTTCGTGAGTCGGAAGAAGACTTTATAGGCTGATTTTGCGCATATGGGTTAATATCGGACTTATGATTTTGGACTGGACTGGGCTGGAATGCTTTCTCCATGTCCCATTCCTTTTGTATATAAACCCTTTCCTTATATTGATATGCATGTCCTTGAATTTGTTCCTCTAGTCTACCCAGACTAACACAGTTAGGTTTACCAGCAGTCTATCAATTCTGTTAATCCTTTAAAAGAACTTTTAGTTCCAATGTTTTCCCTCTCCTGCATCACAGCTCTGAATTTTATTACTTTTTTCTTCTTGCTATTAGTAGGAATGTTCTTTTTAATTCTGCTGTAATTGGTAAAAGTTTTGTACTAGCATATCAGCCACAAGTTTATCTTCCTTTTTTATGAGAGCATGGATTGCTCTCAGCCTTCCTCGGATGAAAGGTTTTGGTATCTCATATTTTCACTCTCATTGGTTTCTAGAAATTTCCTAATCTCACCTCTGGTCTGGGCCAGTGCCCACTCCTTTTGTGATAGAGAATTATTTATCCTACAATTGTTTTCCCTTGTTTTCTTCTTTATCCTTCTGGTGATTTCCAGCCTTATGGCACAGTGGTCAGAGACAGAGAGCTCTATAATCTCTATGTGCTTAAAATTACCACGGTTTGACTTGTGTCCCAGCATGTGACCTATCTTCAAGTATGTGCGATGTAGTCTTGATTTTTTTTGCATTTGGATGGAAAGTTCTGAAGATATCTACCAGGTCAATTCGTCCAATTGTGCTGTTTAAATCTGTAGTTTCCATGTTGAACTTCTTTTCTAGGATATGTCTTTTTCAAAGGCTGATGTATTAAAGTCACCCACTATAATTGTTGAGCCTGTGATTTCTCTTTTCATCTTTTGGAGTGTTTGATTTGTAAATTTCTCAGGTCTCTCATTAGGTGCATATACATTCATTATGCTCACTGGTTCTTGGCCTACTGTTCCCTTGAGCATTATATAGTGCCCCTCAAACATTTTGTAGTGCCCCTCCTTGTCTTTTACTATGACTTGTACCTTGAGATCAATTTTTTCAGAGATTAAGATTGATGCTGCTGCTTTTTTTTGCATTGCGATTTATTTGGTATATTTTCTCCAGCCCTTAATTCTCCACCTCTCTTGGGCTGCAAGCTTGAGATATGTATTCTCTAGGCAGCAGATCGATGAGTTATGTTTTCTGAGCCAATCTGTTAGCCTCTGTCTTTTAATGCCTGAGTTCAGTGCATTGATATTCAGTGTTATTACATCCATCTGTGGAGTGTGATGTCCTCTCCTATCTTTTCTGTTGGGTGTTTTTCTACTTACCTATCTTGTCTCTTTGTGTTGAGTATGTGTGTGTGTGTGTGTGTGTGTGTGTGTGTGTGTGTGTGTGTGGTCCATTCTTGCCTTCTTTCCAGTATTGAGCAAATGCTATCTGGGGGGATGTTTTCTCTTTGTAGACTTTTGAGTGGAGTTGTTCTATGTGGTGATCTCTTATTTGTGCTTGGTGAGGTGATCTTCTGCCCACAGTGGATCAGCATGGATCTTTTGTAGAGCTCTGTTTCTTTTAATTTAGTCTTTGAGTTTTTCCTTGTATGCAAATACTGCTACTTCTCCGTCTATCTTAATAGATAATTTGTCTGGCTATTGTATTCTTGGTTTTGCATTATTTTGCTTCAATGTTTGGAATATGTTGCTTCATTCCCTCCTCTTCTTCATTGTGTCCATTGTTATTTGAGTATCTTTAAAACTGGCTATAAAGACTACCTGACTATAATTGACTACCTGCTCTTATGATTTTCTCCTTTTCCTCATAGTTGGATAATTTGATTATTATGTGTCTTGATGACTTCTTCTTGAGATTCACTCTGACTGGTGTTCCTTCAGTCTCCTGAATGGTTACCTGATTTTACATTTATTGATCTGGGGAAATTTTCTTGAAAGAATTCCCTCACTATTTTTGCTGTTGACTTCTTTGTTGCATCTTCTTCTGGTAGTACAAATATTCTATTATTCATCCTAATAGCAAATCAGACATGGCTATCAGGTTTTCTTCAGATTCTCTGATTATCTTATTTGACTATTTTTCCTGTTGAGGTCTGCTTGTTATCCTCTAGGTCAGTGATCATCAAACTGTGGCTAATGAGCCATATTCGGCTCTTTCAGTATGAATGTGCAGTTCTGAAGTTACATTGAAAACATTCGAAGATTATTTCAGAACACAGTGATTTCATTTGTTTGGAAAAACATACTTAAGGCTTTTCAGCGATAGTAAAGTTTAGGAGGGGTGGGATTGGCTCTTTGGTCTCAAGAGTTTGCAAACTTTGCTCTAGATCACTGGTGTGGATCTTCAAGTATATTCCTGTAGTCTGTTAATTTGCTACTGAATTTTGCTATTTCATTCCTTAAATCTTGTATTTGCCTTTAGTGTGTTGCCTCTATCTCCCCTATCATTTCTTCATTTTTCTATATTGCTTCCCTCATAACCTGTATGACTTCAAGCCAAATTCTGAAAATTACTTTCTGGGACAGGTCAATATCTGTTTATTCGTGGCACAGTATTATGTTCATGGCTTCTTTTGGTATTATCTTCTGTTTCTCCTGCTTTATTGTTGAGGCTGGTTGTCTTTTATGTGTTATCTTAATGGAGCCTGGCACCATCATCCAGAGTTGAAGAGCTCTGGGCTCCCTCTTGTGGACTCCTATGGATACCTACTACTTCTACCTACTATATGCAGGTAGCTGCACTCAGGAGTCAGGCTACCACTGTATCTTCCTATGGTTTTATTCTTACCCTAGCCAAATAGCATTTGGGAGTTGGTTTGGGGCTTATGAGGATGGTGTTTCACTGGCTATTCTCTCAGTAAGCCATAGTGGTGTGCCCCACTGTGCTTGGAGCACCTCAGGTGGTGTGTGGTGTTTCCCTTTGCAACTGGATGCTGCAGCTGGCATGTGGGTGTGCCCTCCTTGATGTAAAGCACTGTAGATGGCAGGTGGAATTAAGCTAGTCTGAGAGATAGCTGTGGAGGTTGGGTGTACATTCCCACAGCAGTGTGGAGCACCATAGATGATGGGCAGGAGTTCCTCCAGTCATTTGTAGGACCTTGGGGTATGCTGGAGTTCCCTCAGGTGTTTGAAGGGAGGATTTCCCAGTTTCTTGGATTTTCCAGCTGTGTATAAATCCAACAATGTGGGCACGGGCTCCCCCAAATGGGTTGTCAGAGTTGCTCTAGGTGGAGGGGTGTGGCCTGGAGGCCATTAGTGGCTTGTGAATTGAAAGAGTGGGAAAAGAGAACAAAAAGAGAGAAAGGAGAAAACAAAGATAAGAGCATAACTTAAAAAAAAAACAGACTAACACATACACACAAAATGCAATGACAAAATAAATGTAAAAACATTAAAATAAAAAGGGAAACAACAACAAAAAATGAACCTGTTGAGACTGTAATGGGAAAGAGAAGAGATTGAAGAAAGGGAAAAAGAAGAAAAAGCAAAAGAAGGAGAAAAAAGATAAATAGATAGCTGGACCCTATGTTGTACTGTCTGTGGCATTGCCTTGTGCCATGTGCAGCACAGTTACATTGGGCAGTCGACAGCTCTCCCCATTGGGTGGGTAACATTGTTCTAGGCAGAGTGTAGGGGACTGGAGACCAACAGTGCCATGTCAAAGGAGAAGGTGAGTTGAGAAACAGAAAATAAGAAAGAATAGAAAAGAAGAAATAGTAGATAGAAAAAGAAGAAAAGAATGAGAAAGAAAGGGGAAATCACAACTTTCACTAAGATTGACTGTAATGGAAAAGAAAAAAGAAACAGAAAAAAGTAAAGATTAAAGGGATAGATAATGCCTGGTCACCTGAACATGGGGTTGGAGTGTTTTAAACCTTGCGTCAAATTGCTGGTTGGTGTGCTCTTTCTGTGCAGGATTCTAGCTATGCTGGGCAGAATTGCCCTAGTTGTCAAGATCACCTTAGAGACCAGACTGAGGTTTCCTCAGCAGCACACAGTGCTATACATGGCTGTTGCAGCTGCCTTGTGTGTGAAGCACTCCTAAAGAGGAAAGGTTGGAGTTTCCCCACCTATTTAGGTTGAGTTGCTCTTAGCAGAGGGAAGTGGCCCAATGCCAGAAGTGGCATATGATAGGAAACAGAGGGAGGGAAGTGAAAAAAGAGAGAAAAGCAAAGCAAAACAAGATTGGGGTCTTTGAGACCAACTGCAGTGGAAAAGATAGAAGACATAGAAGAAAAAGAGAGGTGAGTAAGGATATAACTGAGGCCTGATTATCTGACCACAGGACTAGCAAAGTTCCATTCCTGCCTCAATGTGGTGGGTGGAATTACCCTTGAAGACAAGATCAAGCATAGGCCAGGTAGCAATTCCCACAGTGGTGCTGAGTGCTGTAGTTCACTGGAATAATTGCCTTGTTTTGTGTGCAACACTGCAAGTGAGGAAGGGGTATGCTCTGTGTTAGTCTGGGCAGACTAGAGGAATAAATTTCATAGACACACATATAGGTATAAGGAAAAGGTTTATATACAAGAGGAATAGGACATTGAGCCCAGTCCAGTTCATAGTCTTAAGTCCAATATTAACCCCTATGCCCGAAATCAGTCTATATAGTCTCCTTCTGACTCACGAAGTCATAGGTCAGTGGGTACAGAATCCCAGCCCTGGCAGGGGTCTCCACATGGCTCCTTGCTTAGAGGGCTCAGGGTCCATCAACAACAGAAGCAACTCATTGCTGGCAGAGGTCTCCATGTTGTTGCCCCAACTTCAGAGGTCTGGATCCATCAGGGTAAAGCAATGTGGTTTCTCCACTGGCTCCTCCAGCTTCTTGGATACTGCCATCTTGTCTTGTCTGTGATTCATCGTCTCTGAGACTAACTCCTAACCACTGGGGAAGATAGTTTCTCATCTTCACAAGGGAAATATCGCAACATTTCCCAGAAGTCTCAGGAGAAAGCCATGCCCACATAGAGGCCTCATTGGCTACTCAATGTCTATCTCCAGATTAACAGGCTAGCCTCCATCCCTACATTTCAATCATAAAATTAACATAAACACATGACTGCCACATACTCCCTCCACCCTCTGTAAGGTCCTGTGGATAGGCAGGATCTCTCCAGCTGTGTGTAGCATCACTGGGAGCAGAGCTTGGTTTGTTATCATAGCTTGTGCCAGGACCACTTGGTGCCCTAATAGCTTAGAAGTTCAGGCCCTTTTACCAGGTGGAGTTGTGTTGTTATTCTGGAAGTGAGGCTTGCTCCAAGGGTCTTTGCTTTGCTATAGCCTCTGGGCTCTGTAGCTAACTTCTGGCCTTCCTTAGCAAGGGCTCCCTTATTATGCTAATGTATGTTAAAGTACTTGTCCTACCTGTTGCCTTGATCTTAAACAAAGAGCCAGGGATTTGCAGTTTTTACCAAGAGAAAAATTTTTTCCCTCTTTCTTTATGGAGTGCCTTGATTTGGGGGCTGTCATGCTGAACCCCAGAGAAAGAGATCCAGATTATCAGAGAGATTGTTTTCTTCTCAGCCACCTGGAACTGAATTCACCCCATGGACTATGACTTTCTGCTTATTTTCTGACACTCTGACCTGCCTCAGGTACATTCCCTTGCTTCTTTCTCAATTGCTCCAAATCTATGGCTATCCACTGAACTGAATGCCCAGGCTGTGAGTTCAAGGCAGCTAACAGTGTGAAAAGCTCCAATATGGGGACCTGTGATTAGGTTTCAGAGGTTCTCCTTATGTCTGAGATTATGACATGATTAGGTCGTCAACCTGGGAACTTAGCTACTAGCAGTTGCTCAGCTGTTGTCCAGGAGCCCAGCACACTGGACCTAGAATGATTTAGTGCATTTTTGGTTCATTTTGTGGGTGCAAATTAATAAAAGGTAGGGTTCAGGAAAGACCGTAGTACACTGATATTTTAATTTTGGAACTCCGCCTTCCATTCTCCTTCACTTTACCTCTCAATTTTCTTGTCTTGCGGCAGGAGTCCAAGCTGGTGAATGTAACTGGATGCCATCTTCTCATACTTTAGTTTCCAAAAGGTACTTCAGATGAGAAAAGATTTGTAGGAATTTACAAGTTTGTAAGAGTGGCCAAGAAGGTGCAGCAAAAAAGAGTCATAGGAGACTCCACGGCAGGAAAATCAAAAGGAAATGAGGTACTACAGTATTTCCTCAAAAATAAGACATGGTCTTATATTTATTTTTCCTCAAGAAGTACTGTACGGCTTATTTTTAGGGGATGTTTTTTGTTTTGTGCTGTATTTTCTCTTGTTTTGTTTTTAAAGTATGGTACAAAAATCTACATTTAATCAAATATAGGTAAGTCATCTTCTTTTGGAACGTCATCATAAATCTTCAAACCCCAGATTTCATCCTGAATTTCTTGTGACTCTATTTCCTTTAGAACCATTGGCCCCAATTTCTCATGTTGAGCTATAAAATTCTCATTAAATTAGCAGCTCTTATCCATGTAACCTGCTCAGAGTGTATTTGTAACAACATTGTTAGTGATTTTATCCCATGGACTCTTCACCCAAATCCATGAGCTCTTGAAGGTTCGCCTTCACAAAATTTACCCACTGATTTCTTGTCATTCTATTTTCAATGTAGTCATTAATTTCTATGTGTAAATTGCTTTTGAATGACTTATTTATTGCAATATCAAGAGTCTGTACATAGGTCATGATCGGGCAGATGAGAAGGGCTGCCTAGCTTCATCACCATTCTGTGACAAAATGCAGATACACTGTGTAGCCATGCCCATCACTAGGTCTTATTTTCCAGGTATTTTGCACAATGCTTATTTTGCACAAATGCTTAGAAATCCTGCTAGGGCTTATTTTATGGGGAAACACAGTAAGTATGTTTGTAATTATTGTGAGAAATTAAAGGCTGAAAAGGATCCCACAGATTTAAGAAAAACATTGACCATGGTCCTGAAAACTGCTTTGTTAAATCAAGTGGAAATAATCATTCACGGATTGTAATAGAAACAAATGTGAATTTAGAAAATTGAGATAAGGAATGTGTGCAACTTCTTCAGGACATTTGGCTATAAAGGCAATAAATAAATGATTAGAAGATTTCATCCTGCACTAATTATATTTACATCTATGTAGACCTGGTATGTAAATCTGTTTTACCTGATTGGTTCCCTCCATGATGTCAAATCAATTTTCATTTGAATTGTGAAATTTTTCAGAAAAGCATATGCAACTCATCTGCATCATGCTGAAAATGAAACTTGTCATATTTTCCCTTGGCCCAGACCTCCTCTTTCTGCTGTGATCTTCAGATCAGCAAATGACATTTTTTATTCCCCCCTATCCCTAAATTTTACTTCATTCCCACTCCACCCATTTGCATAATATCCTTATTTGTTTTTAAGATCTATTTCTCTAATTGGCATAGCAAACTGCCAACTTTTGTTTGACTCCTAAGCACTTATGTGACCACTATACCAACAAAGTTTTGTGCATATAGGATAGAGAACTTTCTCTTTTCACGTAGAATACAGAAGCAAAATAATTGTTTTTGCTGTCTGGAAGAACCCTGTAACCATTAGCAACCCTGTGTATAACAGAATGAAACACTGTCTCGGTCCTTATAATTGATGCTATAGTTCAGCCACTGTCTCAGTCACTGTGTAAATCCCTCTTCTTAAATGTCTTCTATTTCATTGACCGAACACTTTATCAAGCATGCTTTCTTTTTCCAGAGACTGCCCCTTTTGATGACATTTCAGAATTACATGAGATGGAACCTCACCATTTTCACTCCAGAGGAGCATTCTGGCTGTACTTATTCCCACAGCGATTTATTTGTTCCTTCAGATGATTGCCGCATATTCAATATTCTTCAATAACATCATAATTAAAATGCACCATTTATTCAATTTTCCTTACTTATTGTCCAGCTTTCATATATATGTGTAGTGATTGACAATACCATGGCATGGGTCAGACACTCCTAAGTCCACAAAATGACATCTTTGCCCTTTAACATGTTTAACAGGTCTTGTGAAATAGATGTGCGCAATGCATCTCTTTTGATTTCGTGACTACTGCTTCCAAAATCATTAATTTTTGAATCCAAGTAAACTAAAATCCTTGACAATTTCAATTTTTTCTCTATTTATCATGATGCTGTCTACTGATCTAGTTATGAGGACTTTTTTCCCCTTCACATGCTGATCACCATCAATAAGTACTCTAAGTTCTCTTGGCTTTCTGCCTATCACATGATATTAAGGAGTGGTCTTCCATAGATGATGCTACTTTATTTTTCATTGAAGCTTCTCAAAATACTTTCTGAGCATACAGATCAAATAACTATGATGGAAAGCTACAAACCTGATTTATATTTTTCCTGATTTTAAACCTTGTAGATTTTCCTGGTCCTACTTGAGTGACTAAATATCCACTTGTTTTTTGTTTGAGTTTCACAAGCTCAAACTTAAGTGTTCTGGAATTCTAGTTATTTACAATGCTATCCATAGGTTGTTGTTTTTTAAATGTCTTTGCAAATACATAAAGCATATGTAAATACCTTACTGGCAATCTGACATCAATAATTATGCATATGTTTCCACATTCTCTTCTGAACTTGGTATATATGACCCCCTTGAAAAGGTTACATGTTGACCAATTCTTTTCAATATAATGACTTTGTGTCTGGCATTTTTTAAATGTTTCCTGCAATATTTAATATTTTGTCCATAGAATTATTCAATATTACAACTTGAGTCTTGAATTTTTTCTTAATTTCTTTCAGATTGATATATGCTTTCTAATGTCCTAATTGCTGGATAGTCATCTGCAGAAGAATGAAATAAACCCATATCTCATATCATGAACAAAACAAATTCAAGGTGAATCAAAGACCTAGATGCCAAACCAAAGCTATCAATGAGAAAAGTTGGAACAAATCTAAAATCCCTAGTACAGGTAACACATGGGCTGCCAGAAATGATAAAGAAAGCAAACTCTGTATAATACAAAATAAATGAGTGGGACCTATTAAAAATAAAAACACTTGTGAATATTGAACACCTTCTTTAACAGAGTAAAAAAAGAGAGATACCTTAGACTGGAAGAAGATATTTATTAGCAATGATATAACAGAAATAGAACTAATTACAAAATTATTAATTACTAGATTTTACATGCCTTTCCCAAGAAAACAATCTCATAACTTTTTGAGAAGGTGGGTAAAGGACCTGAACAGACAATTCACAATTCACTCTGATGGATAATAAACACATGAAGAAATGAACACATAAGATTTGCAAGTGAAACAGCGATGAGATACCACCCTTAATTGTAGGACTGAGAACTACAAATGTTGGAGAGGGTGTGGCGACATTGGAAATCTTGTCCAGTGCTAGTGGACTTTTAATTACCTACTATCAATGTAGAAGGTGACATGGCAATACCTAAACAGATGGCAAATGAAATACCATATGATCCAGCAACACTATTACTGGACAAATATCCCAAAGAAAAAAGAAACAGATCACAAACAGACGTAGGCTTTCTCATATTCGTTGCAACAAAGTTCACAATAGAAAAAAGCTGGACACAACCTAAATTCCTATCATTAGATTACTGGATAAAAAGAAAACACAATTCTGATATAAAACACACTGGATTACTATGCATACCTTTAAAACAGTGATGAAATCATGAAAAACCTCAAGAAGTTGTGGGATCTGGCAGACATTATTCTGAGAGAAGTTAGTCAAGCATACTGTATGAGTTCACTGCTGTAGGAGCCAGCAGCAGGACCGGCACAAGCTCAGGCTTGTAGGGCAGCCAGTATGCTGACTGGGAGGCCAGACGGCCTGGCAGAGTGCCTGACCTGTGCCGCTGATCACATACCACTGACTCTAGGTAAGCATTTTGTGGGTCACTTGTATTTTGTAGAGCTCTGTCTTCTACTGTTGCTGTGAAATGTAAATAACTTCATGGCAGCGATACTGAGTTTGAGTTGAGACAAGCTCAACATTTTCTGGTGGCAGACAAAGGATCAGGGTATAGACACAGAAAGTGTTGTAAACAAAATACTTGTGTACTTGGAGTCAGTTACATCACATTTGAGTAATTTATGGCAGAGATTGAAGTTGTTACTTTTGTTATAGAAGTAGTATGAGCGAATAGCATAAAAACATGAATTTCTCACTGGTTCCTGAATACTATTTGAAGTTGACTATAATTTCCTATCATATCAGGGGTAAGTTCTTAATATTAATACATTACATTTTGCTCAGCATTCTCTGCATTAAATATTATTGTCTGATGTAACAGAAAAAATCCATTCTTTACAAAACTAAAGCAGACTCAGATAGAAAAAAAAAATCATTAGAGGTTCTGTGGAAGGCAAACTTTGTCTTATCAGGGGCAAGTTCCTCCCAGTAAGGAGAGAGATTAGAAGTCACGAGGAGCAGGCGAGAAGGAAAGGCTTCCTATTTGCTTTCTGCTGTCCAAAGCTTTGTAGAAGAGTTTGGTTTTGAGGACAGGGGTGAAGAAGGGGTGAAGTGTGCATCATTAATGGCTTGGGAGAGATTATTCTATAGGTGATGAGAAATCAGGGAAGCAGGAAAGAAAGGAATCAGGAGTGGCATGGCTCTCCAGGGACTCAAGAAAGTCAGAGAGAAATGGTTGAGCTTTCAGTGAATTCCTTCAAGTTTTTAATCTCCTGAGCAAAGTGTGGTACATTATCTACTTCCCTGCTTGCTGTCCCCTCTCCATGCCTTTTCAATAAATAATTCACTCACAGTCCTGCCTAGGTAGAAAAGAAATGGTACCATTTTGACTTCTAACTGGTACTTGCCCATCTCTGCAAGGGAAATGAGTTTTCACCGCTACATGTATCCTCCAATTGTGAATAAAGCAATAAGAACATTTCTACACCTGTCTGGCAATAAACTGTTTTATTCCTGGAGTTCAGAAGCTGTCACTTCTGGGTTTCCTTTGCAAGACATAGTTCCCATAACAACATGGGAAGCCAGACCCCTGGGGAAACTGCTGGGGAGCCCTGGCGTCTCCTTTGCCTCTGCAGTAGGGGGAGAATACCAGCCCTCCTACCCAGGTTCCTTTTTGCCACACACTTGTATCTGGAAATGGGCCAATCCCCAAATACCACAAGCAAATCTACTCTTCTCCCAGGTTGCAGTAAATTATGTGATATTTCAAGTGGCAAAGTGATATTTTTAAAACTATTAACTGATGATGAAAGGAGAGGCTTATTGTGAAGTAATCTCATGGTTTTCAAAGTAGAATGTATCTCCGGGTACTTGCAACATTGATATTGATAAATACTTTATGCATTTCAAATGCCTGATATCCTTGCACATGTGTATATTCCCTTTAAAATATCACCCATCTTAAAATATCTTCTTTGTTATTGCACCTTAGATATACAATTATCCTTTTATGAACCCTTAAAGCAAGCAGGTGTTTAAATGAAAATCTACTGAATTACAAAATTTTTTATAAAACTATGTAGAGATAAACTTTATCTAATAAGTTCATGTTGCAATTGTTCTTCACTTTAAAATCATCTTTTTCTGTTATTTACACATATTACTTAATGAAAATATCTTCCATTTATAATTAAAATTTGGTGAAATACAAATGACTGTCTGGGGCAGAGTAATGTCTGTGTAAGGTGAGGTTGTAACAATAGGTCACTTTCTTTTCACATTATTTTGTATTTCTAGACCTCCTGAAAATAACCCAAATGATTCCATTATACAACTGCTTTTCATAATAATATGAAATTACCTTTACCTTTTCCATAAGTTATGCCTAATGATTTGTACTATATTCATCTCCATTATTGGGCTAGCTGAAATGAGAATTGCCATGTGATTTTTAACTCTAGTGCTTCCAAACACATCCAGCCTACATTTGAAAAAAAATAAAGAAATTGGAGAGAAGTTTAAAGGAGCTTTGTAACCAGCCAACGCAAAAAGTGAAAATAAAGGTGTTCTCCATAAGAAAGCCCATATTTAATATTTTCTGCTTAATTTATTTAAGTCAGTTAACACACATAAGCACTAAAATATAATATTATGGCATTATGAGTATAATAGAATTTTAAGAATGTCTGCCTTATAAAAGTATATTCCTTACCCACATGTAACAAGTAATAAATTAAAATGTAACATTATCCTATCTATATTGGAAGACAAAATTCTACTTAATAAAGTTATGATAATTTTAATGCTTTAATTTCCTTATGACATTTGCACTTTGGAAAACATTGAATATTTTGGTTTTAAGATAAATGTTTTTGCATGATTAGATTCAGACTGGATTTATTCTAGGTCAGATATTGCCTAAGAAATACTGTTTCCTTCTCAGCAATCACCTTTCGGGGTGGGTGGTGCCCATTTGTCTCTCTTTGGTAACAGCAACTTTGATCACCCCATCAAGACACTCTCTTATTTGGCCATTGTATGTTGTTGCTGTTTGTCATTGAGTCCACTGTGACTCCGTGCATTGACTGAAAGTTTTACAAGAATATTCCATTTAGTCTTTTCTCCAAAGGATTCACTGGTGGCTTTAAAGCACCAACCTTTCACGTAGCACAACTTCACCACTGTGCTTAAGTGAAAACTTGTCTGCATTTCATAGCAGCGATTTCTTCAGTTGCTATTACTCACATTCCTGGGTGGCCGGTCTAAAGTTCGGCAGTTCTAAAGGTTGTCATGTTGGTACCATGGAATGAAAGATTTGACGGTACCCTTCTGTAAAGATTGCAGTCAAGACAGCATACTGGTTTAGTTTTGTGTTATCTATGGAGTCACTGAAAAGTGGAATCAAATCAATATGGGCTAAGCAATTACAAAATACTAAGTAATTTATAGGGAGACATTTTAAGAGGATTCGAAAAGCCCACACCTAATCAAATCCTCCTTGGATTTTTTTATTCTTCTTTTCATTCCAGCTTATTTTATAGTATTCTATGACTGCATCTCTTGGTCGATGTCTTTATAGCTTTTGGAAGGTTGATTTGTTCTGTGACTTCAATCTTTGGATGTATTTTTGCAAAGTTTGATACTCAAAGTTTTCTCATGAGAAAAGAATGGATATTTATGATTGTTAGCTATATCTCTCAACTGAAATAACAGGTCTCAATAATTTTTCTTTTGTTGTGTATGTAAATACCATTTGAAATCCAAACATTGCTATTTTATGCCCCTCTTTTTTTCTGGGGTGTTGATCATTTTATTGTTATTATTATTAAATTCATCTTATTGGGAGCTCATACAACTCTTATCATAATCCATACATACATCCATTATGTCAAGCACATTTGTATATTTCTTGCTCTCATCATTCTTGAAACATTTGCTTTCTACTTAAACTCTTGGTATCAGCTCCTCAATTTTTCCTTCCCTTCCCTCTACCCCCTCCCTCAAAAACACTTGATAATTTGTACCTTATTATTATGTTGTCATGTCTTATACTATCCGATGTCTCCTTTCACCCACTTTTCTGTTGTCTGTCCCCCAGGGAGGACAGACAGACAGACAGGTTGTATGTAGATCCTTGTAATTGGTTCCCCATTCTACCCCACCTTCCCTCTAGCCTTGTCCCTGTGTTTCCAGTTCCTTTCTATATCAGTGTACATCCTGTGGTGTAACCAGATTTGTAAGGCAGAATTGGGATAATAATAGTGTGGGGGCAGAAGCAATAAAGAACTAGAAGAAAGTTGTGTGTTTCATCATTGCCACACTTCACCCTGACAGGTCCATTTCCTCCCCATAACCCTTCTGTAAGGAGAT
This sequence comes from Nesogale talazaci, assembly GCA_004026705.1. NCBI lineage: Eukaryota > Metazoa > Chordata > Mammalia > Afrosoricida > Tenrecidae > Nesogale > Nesogale talazaci. The sequence continues at coordinate 107,016 of PVJH01001479.1, forward strand.
TTCCAGTTGCCTACAGTTGGTTTTTGGGTGCCCACTCCATACTCCCACTCATTGACAATACTTTGATTTTTTTTGTTCTTTGCTGCCTGATAACTGATCCCTTTATACCTTATGATCACATTGACTGGTGTGTTTCTTCTATGTGGATTTTGTTGCTTTTGAGCTAGATGGCCAGTACTCCAGGTACTGTGTCTTTTGATATCCAGGAACAATCATCTTTCTTCACCATATTTGCTTATGTACCCATTTGTCTTCAGAGATCATGTCTGAAAGGTGATCACCAGGAAGGCCAATTTAATAGAAAAAAATATTCTTGCATTGAGGGAGTAGTTGAGTAAAGACCCTATGTCCATCTGCTACCTTAATATTAAACCTATAAATATATGTACATAGGTCTATTTCCCCATCATCATTTATAGATATATTTACCTATGTACATGCTTTAGATCTCTATATGTGCCCTTTGCCTCCCAGTTCTTTCCTTGATTTCCTTTTAGTTTCTTTTTTTCTGACTATTATGCCCAGTCTTCATTTGGGTTTTAGTAATTCCTCTTGGTTATAATGCCTTTGTTCAGTCCCTACAAGGTCTCTTATACCCTTCTCACCACTGATATTGGATCACTTATTGTTCACTTGTCCCTGGATTTAACAATACCACATCCTTACCCCAAAGTGACCAGATGTCTTGATTTTTAACAATTTAACAATGTCCCACAGCATTTTAAAATTAAAATAAATATATTACAATACTATTTTTGCATTCTATGAAAATTTTTGTTCCTCCTATTAGAGCACATTTTAAATCAAGAACACCACCCTCCCCCACCCCCATCCCCCACCCTCCTGTCAATGGTGCCCAGTTTAAAATCTGGTCACTTTACCTTTCCCCCACCTCCCCGTTTCCCATGTCTCCCAGGAGCTGTTGGTCCTATTGTTTCCTCCTCCAGATGATTTATCCAGCCTAGCTTATCTAGATAGACCTGCAGAGATAATAATATGCATAAATGCAAGACAGAGAAAACAAAGCAACAAAAGAAAAACAAAGCAACAACAAAGTCAATAACAAAATGAAAGAGAAAAGCCTGTAAATAGCTCAAGGTCTCCTTGTTGACCTTCAGGAGTATTTTTCGGTGGATTCTTCTGGGGTACCATACCCTAGCCCCAAAGTCTATTTTTGGCATTCCCTTGGAACTTCTTTGCTCTGCTCCCCTTCCTGTTCTGTTGCATACACTTAGTGTTTTGCCTTGGTGTGTTGGGACCAGATTGGGGGAAATTTCCACACTGACTCCAGTGTTGTCCTCTGTAGGGCTGAGTCATTGAGGGGGGCCGTGTCTCTTAGCGGGGACGGTCATATTGTCTTCTCTGTGGATTGGCTGCTCTGAGCAGGGATATCGTCTTCAAGGCTTGATGAGCCTGGATGTGCTCTACCCCCTCCCTCCCCCTTCTTTTGCTGCTGTGTTCTCTGATATGACATATCCTCCCTGAACTGTAGCTTCAGTGCTGTCCTCTGAAGTAAATTATTGGGGTGTGGGAATATGTCTGTGTAATTGCGCTTGGGGTTGTCATTCAGAATTCAGTCCTCTCTACTGATTACCTGCTTCATGAAGGTATCTGCATTCACATCTTGGAACGCTGTGTTGAAGTCTGGTCCCTCATTCCCTGTGGTGATATGGGTAATAACCTCCCTTTGGTTTGGGTTAGTGCCCTGTTCCCCACTCTCAATTTCTTTTTTCACTCCTTCTTTTTAGTTGGATATCATGTGTATCCCTGAATTTGGTCTGGCCCCTACCATAATACCAGGACCTCACACGAGAAATGTTTGTATGCAATAGCTTTTTCCCTATGCCCCTTTTGTATTTTCTTTTTTTTAAAGCTTATCTCAGCAGACTCATGGTGTGCTTGTCCTTTTGTGCTTGGCCTACTTCACATTGCCTAATTTCCTCCAGTTCTTCCCATGTGGCAATATGCTTCATGCATTCACCACTGCTTTTTAGTGATGCATAATACTCCACTGTATGTACATACTGCAGTGTATATATTGGTGGGGGACATCACTGCCCTCTGGTGGTCATGGGAGCTACCCAGCCTTGTTCCCAGAGAGCTGCTGCTGGATTTGAACCACCAAGTCAATGGGCTGCAGTCCCACACTCAACCACTATGCCACTGGGGCTCAGCCTGCATACTGCAGTTTTGTAAATCCATTTGTCTGTAGATGGGAATTTGGGTTGTTTCCAGCTCTGTGCAGTTGTGGACTGTGCCATGATGAACATGGTGGCACAGATGTCTGGTTCTCGATGTTTCTTGCCTCTTTTGGGAACATCCTAGTAGAGGGATAGCTGGATCATATGGTCAATTTCCATCTGATTCAGATATCACCAAATTTCCATCATGGCTTTATATACCTACAGGTTCCCTAGCAGTGGATGAGAATTCCTATCTCCCCATAGCCCATCAAACACTTGTTGATTTCTGATTTTTTGAATTGGTCTAACTTTGAGGGTGTTAGGTAGGTAGAACCTCATTGCTGTTTTAATGTACATTTCCCTTTAGCTAATGATTGAGAACATTTTCTCATATGCTTATTGGCCATTTGGATTTCTGCCCTTGTGAAATTTCTGTTCAGGTATTTGCCCACCTCCTCCGTAGGCCATTAGTTGTGTTTTTTTTTTTCTTTTTGGAAGCTAGAAGAATATTGTAGGTTTTAGTAATAAGGTCTTTATCTGATCTGGCATTGCTAAGGATGTTTTCCTAGTCTGTGTGCTTTTTAATTATTGCTCTTATTACTCTCGATGAATTCTTTCAATGTACAAAAGTGCTTTTATTTTCAGCATATCCCACTTGTCACTGTGTGACTCATCTATATTTGTGTCCTTCCCTATTTCTGATAGCCTATTCATTCCCTGTGCCAAAGATCTCAGGTTAGTGCCAATTCCCTCATTGACGGCCCTAAGGCTTTGGCGTTTTACCTCAAGGTCTGCGATCGATCATGAGTCTATTCTTGTGCATGTAGTGAGCTAGGGGTCTTGCTTCCTTTTTCTGCAGGTAGATATCCATTTTTTCCAGCAACACTTGTTGAAAAGGTCATCTTGCTCCTAGTTGGTAGTTGTCTATTTGCTGAAGATTTTATTTCTGGGTTTTCAGTTCTTTTCCACTGGTTTGAGCATCTGTCATTATACCAATATCATGTGGTTTTGATTGCAGTGGCTGTATAATATGTATTAAAGTCAGGTAAAGCAAGCCCCCCCACACACCCCCAACTGCATCCTTCTTCTTGAGGAGTTCTTTGCTAATTCAGGGCTTCTTCCCTCTTCATATGTAGTCAGTAATCAGGTTATCCATTTATCCATTTCTTTGAAGAAAGATGAGGACAATTGTATCTGGATTGCATTAAACTTATATGGTGCCTTGGGCAGAACTGACATCTTTATTCTATTGAGTCTTCCAATCCATGAGAATGGAATGTTCTTCCATTTTTTGAGGTCACCTTTGGTTTCTTGTAATAGTGTTCTGGAGTCTTCCTCATATAAATCTTCTTTTCTTTTACTCAGGTATATCCCTAGATATTTCAATTTGTGCTTCCCTATTGTGAAGGATACCATATTTTTGATGTCCTCTTCTGTGGTCTTGTGTGGTATGTATAGCAGTGTGATACACTTGTTTGTTAAATTTGTATCCTGGACCTCTGTTCTGCTCCTCTATTGCTTCCAGTGCTCCCCTTGTGGTGTTTTTGGGATTTTCCAATCATATCATCTGCAAATAACAATAGTTTCACCTCTTCCTTTCCCAGACGAATATCTTTGATATCTGTTCTTTGCCTTATGCTGTTAGCTAAAACCTCCAGTATGATATTAAATAAGAGTGGGGACAAGGGACATCCTTGTCTGATCCCCTTTTTCATGTTTTCCTTTTCTCCATTTACTACCACATTTGCTGTTGTTTTTTCATATATAACTAACATTATCTTGAGGAATTTTCCTTCCACTCCTATCTTTTTGTGTGTTTTAAACAGAAATTGTTCCATGATGTTGAATGCTTTCTCCACATCTATTGATATCATCATGTGGTTCTTATAGTTTTTCCTGTCAATGTGGAGAATGATACTAATAGTTTTTCATATGTTGAGACATCCCTGTATCCTTCATATGAATTTCATTTGATCATGGTGAATTATTTATTTTATATACTTTTGAATTCTATTGGCCAGTATTTTGTTAAGGATTTTTGCATTGGTGTTCATTAAGGATGTTTGACTGTAATTCCCAATTCTTGGGGGCTCCCTGCCTGATTTTGGTATCAGAGATATACTAGCTTCATAGAAGGAGTTTGCCATTTTCTTCTGTGTTTTGGAAGAGCTTGTGTAGGACTGCTATCAGTTCTTCTTTGAGTGCTTGGTAGAATTCTCCTGTGAAGCTATCTGGTTCAGGGTATTTTTTTTTTTTTGGCAATCCCTTGATAACCTCATCTAATTCTCTTGCTATGGGTCTATTGGGATTCTTGATGCCCTTCAGGGATAGTTTAGGGAGGGATTGCTGTTCCAAGAGTTTTTCCATGTCTTTCAGTTTGTTGAATTCACTGGAGTATATTCCATCATAAGTACTAAGTAATAATCCTTTTGATTTCATTAGGGTCTGTTGTAATGTCCCTTCTTTTATCCCTCATCTTTGCTATTGAAATTTGTTTCTGCCTTTCTTTGATTATAGTTTCCAGAGGCTTGTTAATTTTGTTTATCCTTTCAAAGATCCAACTTTTAGCAGCATTAATTTGTTCCTGAATCTCAACCCTGATTATGTTTTTATTTTTATTTTTATTTTATTTATTTATTTTTTTAGGCATCACCGCCCTCAGGTGGTGGGAGTAGGAGTCCCAGCCTTTGCTCCTGTGAGCTGGAATTGAACCTCCATCCCAGAGCTTTTCATCTAAATATAAAAAAAATAATTCTTTTCAAACCTACATGGCACTTGCTCAAAAATAGATCACAGGCTTGCTTTTTTTGAATTGTTTGCTTGATATGCCTATCTCTAGTCTTTGATTTGTAGCCTATTTTTGTCTGTAGTCTTGAGATGTGTCTCTTGTGGATTGTGCTTTCTAAGCCAGTCTGCTAGCTTCAATCTTTTAATGCTCAAGTTCAGTCCACTGATACTAAGGGTTATTAACTCCATCAGTGGACTCTATGATGCCATCTCATACCTTTTGTGTTAAGTGTTTGCCTACATCCCTTTCTTATCAGTGGTGTGTGTGTGTGTGTGTGTGTGCGTGTGGTTGTGCGTGTGTGTGTTTCATTCTTGATTTCTTTCCACCCTTAAGCCAATGCTATCTTGGAGGCTGTTTTCTTTTTCTTGCCCTCTGAGTGGGGTTGTTCTATGTGGCAGTCCCTTATTTATGATTGATGAGTGCTGTTTTTCTGCCCCTATTGGATTGACAAAGATCTTTTGTAGGACTGGGTTTCTTCTAACATGTTCTTTGAATTTTTCCTTGTCCGGGGAAACTCTTATTTCTCCATCTATCTTGATAAATTCTCTGGCTAGATAGCATATTCTTGAGTTTATGTCATTTTCCTTCAATTTTTGGAACATGTTACTCCACTCCCTCCTCTTCTTCATAGTGACTACTGATAGGTCTGAGCATATTCTTATTGGGAGCCTTCATATGTGATTGCTTGATTTTCCATTGCTGCTCTCATGATTTTCTCCCTTTCCTCACAGTTGGGTAGTTTATTATGTGCCTTCTTCTTGGGATTCAATGTAGCTTGTGTTTTTTTCAACCTCCAAAATGGTTGCCTGATTTTGATTCATTAAACTGGGGGAGTTTCCCTCCAAGAATTCCTTCACCATTTTTGCAGATGACTTCTTTGTTTTGTCTTACTTTGGTAATCCAATTTTTCTGATACTAATCTTCTTCATAACCTCAGAAAGAGTACTTAGGTTTTCTTCAGTTTCTCTAGTGCTCTTACTAGAGTTTTGTTTGTATTTGGTAAATATCTACTTGGCTGTCTTCCAGGTCACTGGTGTGGTTCTCTGTCTCCTCTAGTCAATTGGCTAACTCTGTGGGTCTCCTGCTGGATTTTGTTATCTTGTCCCCAAGTTTATATTTCCCTTTGTTGTATGGGCTTTATCTTTGCTATCATTTAATCATTTTTTCTATCTTGTTTCCCTCATATCCTGTATGACCCCAAGCAGCATTCTGAAAATTTCTTTCTGTGGCTCTTCAATGTCTGCTTTTGGTATGCACATTGTTAGGTCCAGAACATCTTCTGCCATTGCCATTTGTTTCTCCTGTTTTTTGGCTTGAGGTCGTTGGGACTGATGGCTGTTTGATTTGTGCTACCTTAGAGGAGCAGGTGTCATTTTCTAGGGATTCGGAGAGTACTGACTCTCACTGGGAGACATGTAGGAATGCATCTTCGAACTGCCTGCAGCTAATTTCTCTGTGGAGCTGGCCTACCCCTTTATCCTCAAGTGACTTCAATGTTTCCCTGTTCAACCAGTACTCTGTTTTTTAGAAGAGTAATTTGATGATTCTCTCAGGGACACTGGTTGGTTTGTTGTGGATCCATGAGGATGGGGCTGTATTGGGTGATCACACAAGAAGCTGTGATAGTGTGGCCCATGGCAGCTTGGGGTTCCACAGAAGGCATGTAGGGGTACCTACTGCAATGGGAGTGCCACAGAAACCTGGTAGTTTATCCACTATGGTGTAGATAACTGCAAATGGTGGGCATATTTGCCCTGGCCATGTGTGGCAGAAGTTCCTGCAGCAATTTATAAAGTTGGTGAGAGTAGGCCAGGCCAAGCTCCCTTAGGCTGTGTGAGGCACTATGGCAGACTGAGGAAGTTCCCTCAGTCACACCTAACCACAGAAGAAAGATAGGAGTTTCCCCAGCCATGCAAGCAGGATTTATCCCAAAGAATATAGGTGGGGTTTCTCTGAGTGTTAAGCACTGCAGAGGGCAGATGGGTGGAATATCCCTGGGAAGAAGGTGGGTGTGATATCCCCTTGGAGAGGATGGATGGCTTTACCAAGCCTCTGGTTATACTGAAGAGGGTGGAGCACTCCCAGCTGGGTGAAGAGCATGTGTAAATGCCCTAGGCTAAGGGGAATGGTCTGGAGGTCAGCAGGGGAGTGTGAGAGAAAATTGAAGAGAAAAAAAAACACACACAAGTAAGCCCACTGAGACTGTGGGGTGATAGAAAGACGTAAGAAAAACAAATGTAACAATATAGCTGGGCCCAAATCCCTGACTTTGAGGCTGGAGGGGTTTAATCTTGGCCCTGAGGTGTCTGCAAGCTGTGGCTATGTTGAGATAAATCCCCTGTTTATAGGCTGCATTTTTAGGGATTTGATCAAGGATCTTGATGTATAATACTCTTAGTCTCTCTTGGGGGGTTTCATATACTGCCACTCCCACCAGGCCAGTGGTCTTCTTCAGCAGTCCTGCCATGACATCTAGGTTTCTATTTTTAACATTTAAATGTTCAATCTAGTTGGGGTTGATTTGTTTATATGGAATTTATGGTTTATTATTTTTATCTATACCATTTTACTTTAACATGCATTATTGTATATGATCACCTATTAATAAAATTATAATAAGTTCTACATTTAGATTTTTTAGTGAAATATGGCATTGGAATTTGAAAAAGAGAATGTTGTACTAGGCTTCTTAACAATCAAATCATTGCATGATTAGCATGATATGATAAAGAGAATCTTTATGACTCCAAAAACAAATAACCAGTAGTGAATAGTCATGACAACTAATGTCCCTGCTGATCTAATTGATGCTCTACTACTAACATAAGAGATATCCATTCATACCTACCCAGAAGTACTGCAGAAGAAAATCCTGGAAAACTGTTTCCATTAAAAGTGAAACCTAGGAAATGCTCCTAGTTTTTAACTTATGTGATTGCCTTGAACTAGACTGAATCCAATAACAATTAGTCATCAAAATCATATTGTAAATTCTCTAGTAAAAGTCTTGCTGTGTCTCCACTTTTCTATGGTTATTTCACAGAATCTCCTCTATTATTATCAGCTTTAATTCACTTAAGTTCCTTTAATAAACTCTTTGGTTGAACATAATTAGAGTCAGGAGTTTGGGTTAAGTTTCTACCTTTGTCTTGCTGCTATATTCTTGTAGCTTTACGTTCCATCCTTTACTTCTAAGGATTACTTTTTTCCCTGTGTCTGCAATAGTGCTTTTTATCATTTTACTGCATAGAGAACATTCTGTCTTAAGACCATCTCCACTTCCTCGAGACATTGTGTCTTAATTATGGATATACAGATGATATTCTGCCTCACTTATATTTTGCTTCTATTTTTCTTTAATTTTTTTATATTCCTGATCCTTAACCCTAACTTGCTTCTGTTTTTCATTTCTTCCATTTATTTTTCACAGATTTTCATTGGGTGATATTATTGAATAGAAATTTTTTCTTCATATGGATCAACAAGCACAGCTCTTAGTTGAACTAAACTGGTGGCTTTAATGATTCTTCTTCAAATACCTTTATTTCCATAGAGATAGAGGGCAGATGCTGTTGAGTTTATTCCAACTATATGCATGTATTAAAAAAAGCAAGTCTTGTGTAATTTTCATGATTGTTAATAAGTGTGAACCTATCTTGTGGAAGGTTTCCCTTACCCTTACTCACTCTCCTTTTCACCAAACTTGTCTTCACTCTTGATGATGTGTCTAAAGTAAGTGAGTCAGAAAATGTTTTATTTTGATTCATAAAGTTTTCATTGACTAATTACCAGTAGATTTCCAGGTTGTTCTTTTTTTTTTTTTAATTTTCTCATCTGTCTTAGTCTGGAAGCTCTATTGAAACTTGCTAACCTTGTGTGCCTCTTATCCTATTTGAATTGCCAATAACACAGCTTCTGGTATTATAATAACACAAAAGTTGCCACAATAAAAGCTGAGAGGTGGTAACTTCTCCCATACCTGAGTTTGAAGGAAACTTTTGAAATCTACTGATGGTGAATTCTTCAATTCTGAAACTTTATCACTTTTCTTTAACAAGGATGTTTAAGTTTCACCTTGTAGAACATAATGCTCTTGCTGACACGTTTTGATTTTTAAGTTTAACACTTATTTACATTATACTTCTTTGTTACTTCCTATTAAGAGGGTAAGTTAAAAAGTATTGTACTGGGTTTCCATTGAAAAATACACAGAAGGATTTATTCCAAAGAAAACATATTTAAGGATGTTTCTGTGATCAGAGAGGATTGTGGACATGTTCTCTACACAAATATTATATTCTTACTAGAGTGTTTTCAAAAATGGTCTAATTTTAACTGTGGCTTGTAAGCAGATCTATTGTGCCAGTTAAATTCAGATTAGACTTCAGGTGTTCATAGTGATGATTTAGGGAACTCCAAATGGGTCATCTTGAGCTATCTCATAGAAGGACACAGACGACTTATTTTTGAAAAGTTTTAAGGAAATAAAAAAAGTTGTTTTGGCAAGAAAAGGCCAGGAAAATCGAGCTGTACAATTTAAAATCCTTGTATTATGGTTTTTAGCCAGCCTATACTTGGATTCTTTCCTTTTCTCAGCAGTGCTTTAGATTCTATAACCATTGGGTAAATTAATGATGCTATCAATAACTACTTTGTACCTCAAGAAGAAAATTGATAATGTTCTCTAGCATAAAGAGACAATGATGCCTCTCAGGTGAATCAGAAACCTATATAAACTATAGATACATAAATATATTTAGAATTCACATTTAATACTAGCCCCAGTATAAAAACAACTAATTCTAATGATCTTTCTCTACTTGATGTTCACTCTCATGAAGAGATCGCTAAAGATATGGCATTGTGAGGAATAAATTAGATAGTGCCTGCCTGCCTGTCAAAAAGAATAGTATCTGGAAACTTGTCTTTCAAACAAGCAGTTATCTAAGTGCGATGTCAACTAACTTTTCATGGGAGAAGTATATTAGACTGTGTGATTCAAGGATTTTTTTTTGCATTGAAAGTAGCAATTTTATGATTCAAGGATTATAAATAATATAATCCAAATTTGAAGGAGGGGATGATATCATAGATAAAATTGTGGACATCTGCTTTGCAGAAGGTTATGGATGACAGTGAAATCCCAAACCCAGTTTTCAGGATCCACACATAGCTTATCCAGAACACTTCATTGTGCTCATGTAGAACTTGTACATGGATGAAGAGGCTGTTGTGAAAAAAGAATCAGGGAATGTTGGTAGACTTAAAATTAGGAACCGTGTGTGTCAGAGTTGCATCCTCTCACCATACTTATTCAATCTTTATGCTAAGCAGATAATCAGGGAAGCTGGATTATAGAAGAAGAATGTGGCATCAAGATCAGAGGAAGATTTTTTTTAACAAACTGTGATATTTAGATCTGAAATTGAGAAGAATTTGAACATGGTGATGAAGATAAAGGATTGCAGCCTTCAATATAAATTACAAATCAATGTCAAGAAAACCCAAATCCTCATAACAGCACCAATAGGTCCCATCATGACAAATGGGGAATGCTTTGAAGTTGTTCAGGAATTTTGTCTTGCTTGGATTCATAATCAATGTTTATGAAAGCAGATAAAAAATCATGTTGTATTGGCTATGTTTTCTGCGCAAGACCACTTTAGAGCAAAGAAATGTAGGGATGTTACCTTAAGGACTAACATATGCCTGACCCAAACTGTGGTATTTTCAATTGCCTCATATGAAACATTGACATTGAATAGAGAAGAACAGACACATTTGAATTGTGGTGCTGGTGAGGGATATTGACAATACCACAGACTGCCGAAAGGACAAACATCTGTCTTAGAAGTATCACCAGAGTGCTCCTTACAAGGAAGAACAGTGAGACTTTTTTCGACATATTTTGGACATGTTTCCAGGAGAGGCCAGTCTCTAAAGAAGATCATCATGTTTACTAAAGTAGAGAGACAGCACAAAAGAGGAAGAGAGAATTAGACAGATTGACACCATTACTGCAAGGATGCAGGCACAGGAACTCTTTGGAGAGTAGCATAATGCTGCTGCGCATCAGCACTGCCTATGGCACCTACCAGTAACAACACATAGCAAAAGCTTCAGGTCAATCCCCTCAGATTGTAGTCAAGGACATGAATAGCATTAGCATCAGGTAAAGAGCCTCGTCAAGTTGATTATGGCAGATAAAACAAGGCTACAATGTGATTTCATTTGCTTTCCCTTTTGGCCCATTTAAAAATTATTTTAGCTAGAAGGAAAGTGAAGGAGAAATACACCTGGAATAAGTCCTGGTGAATTCCCTCTGACCATACGTCAGGGATGTGAATAGCCTTGTTAACAGACAGAGTACAATGGAAAGTGGATTATCACAGATGTGCTCAGGTTAAAATGAACAACCACAAGAGAGGGAGAGATGGAAGAAAGGAGGTTGCCAAGAAACCCAGGGACAAATAAGTGATCTAAAGTTGATGGCAAGGAGGGCACAGGATACTTGGCAGAACTCGATTAAGAGCAATGTTGCCAAGAAGAATTACCAAAACCCAAATGAAGGCCAAACATGATAGTGGGATGGAAGGAAAATAAAAAGAAATAAAGAATTGAGAGGCTTAGGGCAGTTATAGAGGTCTAAATATAGGCATGCACTTATGTAAATGCATTTATAGACAAAGACAGGGGAATAAAACTATATACATATATTTATAGGTTTAATAATAAGGTAGCAGATCGCCATTGGTCTCCACTCAAGTATTTCCTCAATGCAAGAGCAATTTGTTTTACTAACAGGGCACTCTGTGATGTTCACCTTCCCTGACATGATCGCTGAAGACAAAATGGGTACAGAGGCAAACGTAGTGAAGAAAACTTATGGTGCTAGCAAAAGATATAGTGTCTGGGATCTTAAAGGCTTGAAGATAATCAAGTGGTCAACTAGCTCAAAAGCAACAGCTCACATGGAAGAAGCACACCAGTCTGTGTGATCATGAGGTGTCTAAGGGATCAAGTATCAGGCATCAAAGACCCCAAACAAAACAAGCAATTACTTTATTAATGGAAATGAGGGGGGGCAGGGTGGAGACACAGAGCCCATCAGTAGTCAATTGGACACCCCTGTCTGAATGAAAAGAAGAGCCAGTCAGGTTACAGTGTAGCATCACTGAAACACACAACCTCCCCCTGGTTCTTTAATGTTTCCTCTACCCTCACTAACATGACCCCGATCCTATCTTACAAATCTGACTAGATCAGAATATGTATACTATTACAGGTGAGAGCTCACAACACAGGGAATCTAGAACAGAAAACCACCTCAGGACCAATACGGGGAGCAGAAATAGTAGGAGGGGAAGTGTTGGGGGTGGGGAGTAAGGGGAACTCATCACAATGATAAATATTTGACCCATATCCCAAGGGGACAAGCAGCAGAAAAGTGGGTGAAATGAGACAACAATTGGTGTAAGACATGACTTTTTTTTTTTTTTTATAAATTATGAAGGGAACATAGGGGAGAGAAAGTGGAGGAGGGAGGGGGTAAAATGAGGAGCTGATGTCAGGGGCTCAAGCACAAAGAAAATGTTTTGAAAAGGATGAAGACAACATATGTACAGATATATTTAATGAAATTGATATGTCTATGGATTGTGATAAAGAGCTGTTAGATCACCCAGTGAAATAAAATTAAAAGAAAAAAATGCTCTTTAGAAAGTACCGGTACCTAAGCTATCAGGAAGTACTAGTCCCTGAAAAAGGTCAACATGCTCAGTAACCGGTAAAAAATCAAAATAACCAAAGTCACTGTCATCAAGTCAATTCCTCCTCATAGTTTCACAGATGAAGCATACAAAAACAACAAACTAGTAGCCATAGCAGAGTATAAAAACCTTGTGTGGCAGTCATGTGCTTATGTTAATTTTATGATTGAAATGTAGGGGGTGGAGTCTAGCTTGTTAATCTGGATATAGCCATTGAGTAGCCAATGAGGCCTCTATGTGGGCATGGCTTTCTCCTGAGACTCCTGGGAAATCTCACGATATTTCCCTCGTGAAGATGAGAAGCTATCTTCCCCAGTTGTTGGGAGTTAGTTTCAGAGACGATTAATCACAGACAAGACAAGCTGGTCGCATTTGAGAAGCTGGAGGAGCCGGCGGAGAGACCACACAGCTTTGCCCTGATGGAGCCAGACCTCTGAAGCTGGGGCGGCCAGATGGAGTCCTCTGCCAGTGATGAGTTGCTTCTGCTATTGATGGACCCTGAGCACTGGAGGCGAGGTGCCCTGCTAGCACTGGGATTCTGTACCCACTGACCTGTGACTTCGTGAGTCGGAAGAAGACTTTATAGACTGATTTCAGGTATATGGGTTAATATTGGATTTATGACTTTGGACTAGACTGGGCTGGGATGCTTTTTCCATGTCCCATTCCTTTTGTATATAAACCCTTTCCTTATATCGATATCCATGTCCTTGAATTTGTTCTTCTAGTCTACCCAGACTGACACACCTTGCTTGCAAAGAAAGGAGAAAATATCCAAAAGTAAAACAAAGTTTAAAAGGGTCAAAAGAGAAGTCAAATGATAAGGTGTTATTTGTTTTTAAATCATTTGATGATGTTCTGCCTTTGTCAGTTTTAGTCATTCTAAAGAGCATTCCTAAGAATATCTAAAACAGAGTTGTCATTTTTTTTCTTGAAGTTCATGGTGTGTTCAGCATTCTTCACCAACATCATAGTTCAAAGGCATTTATCTTATTCTGTCTTCCTTTTAAATTGCTCAGCTTTCATATGATATAATGTGATTGAAAAATAAGCATGCCTTAGTGAACAGGTAACCTTCATGTTTGAAAACCTTCAGGAGTCTTTCCTAGCACATTTTCTCAAGGGAATACAGTGTTTGATTTATTGACTTTTGCTTTCATGGGCATTGATTGTGGATACATCAATAAGGCTCTGCGATTCCTAATTCTTACCATGCAATACCTAGTTCTTACCAATGAGTAACCAGAGCCTCATTGACCATAAGATTCTTTTCTAAACTTGATCATTTCTTGATCATTTCCAGGGCTTCTGATACCATGTAAATGCAAAGACTAACAAAAAATAAACAATTTTTTTTTCAAAATTAAATTTTACGTGTCCAATATTGGCCTTGCGTGTGTGTGTGTGCATTTTCTAGCATCCTTCATCTCCAGAGAACTGCTTATCCCTCTATATCCCATTTCTTATCTATATTCCATTTATTCATTATTGGTTTTTCTTTCTTTTAAGATTCACTACCTATTCATGAGGATCCCTGATGCTGTAGTGGTTGTTTTTTGGGCTGCAAAATGCTAGGTCAGCAGTTCAAAACCATGAGCTATTCTGAGGGAGAGAAAAGAGGCTTTCTAATCTTATGAAGAGTTACAGTCTTAGAAACCCACAAAGACAGTTCTATCCTGTTCTAATGGGTTACCATGAAAGAGAATATATTTGATATCAGTGAGTTTTCTTTCCTCTTTAAATCTTTTAACAGAATTTGATGACTCTACTTAAAAAAAAAAACTCTTATTTACTCTTTTAAAGCACACTTACTGCTGTACTCCAGTCTGATGCCGCCATCATCTCTTGCCCATTTCTGACTTATATCTCCTAGCAATAAGGACCTGGGCAGTCTGGATTCTGAGATATTCTCTTTTAGTCTAACTACAACCACTGCAATACTGACATCTTATTTCTTCTAAATGGCATACATCTATATATGTCATGAGCATTGCTCCTCTTGATCTCACTTACTGCGAGAATTTTCTCCACAAATGAATACATAAATGTTATCTCTCCTGCAAAACACACCTAAAATGCTACCCATTTCATTAAAAATTCCCTGGTCTTCAAAATCAAAAGCCAAATATCTCCTTGGAAACTCAAAGATATATTTACATTTCTCTTACATCATTTTGTTTTAAATGACCTATTGCTATGTTTTAAAATTAGTAAAATATAACAGCTTCTTGTTAAAAGTTGAGTCAACACAAAGGTATAAATTTTTAAACAGAAGTCTCTTTATTTCCCTTATTTTATCCTGTTCCTTTATTCCAAGAAATACAATGGTTAAACATTTCTCACACTAAAAATATATTTTTAGTCCTATGCCTTTTGAATTTGTTTTTTAATCACTTTTACTTTACTGAGTGTTTAATTACTTTTACCTTATTGAATGTGAACAATATTGTTAGCTTCTATAGCATGCAGTGTCCATAAAAGAATCACAATGGTTTAGATATTGATGGTGTATAGCTAGTATATAAAATGGAAGAAAAAACCACAATGATATGCTACTAAAATTGTAAAGATTTCTTATTGAGGAGTGTTTAAATTGTAATACAGTCTATGATATATCATCAAAAGTCAGCACTTAAGTATAGGTTTCTATAAATTTTTGTTATGCCCTAACAACATCCCATAGCATGGCAATTTGTTATTGAGCTGATTTATAACAACCATACCCATCTTCCTTTTTAAGAAACCATTTAATTTTATCAAAGTGTATACATTATGTTTCTGTCCTTGACCTTCTTATAGATATTACTGAAAAATCAAGCTAAAAACTCTGCAAAATCTCATAAATTACCTCACTCTTAAAGCTTACATCATGCTGCCTCTTCCTTGACAACTGTATTAATTTTACGAAGTCCCTTAGCGTCATCCTCAGCCATTCATTATCCGAGGCCTGAAACACAGTCTTATAGAAGCATTTGCCAAATTGCCCTTCTCAATATCTCTGAATGATGATTTGACCTTGAGTGATTGTGTGTTCTTTGCCTGGCTCTTCAATTATCCACTTTTACCTCTTGTCAGGTTATTATTGGAATCCAAAGTCCCTCAACAGAAACGAAGACTAATATGATCATTCCTTGTTCATCAGCTAAAATCATACGATTCTACTAAACTAGTCAACAGATCATTCTGCTTCTTCCTTCATCTTCTGTTCTTGCAGCTGGATTCATGGAACCATATCTAGCATATTTCACCCCTAAAGTCATAAACTGTTTCCCATCCCAATCATAGCCTTGCCATATTCATATGTATTCATCAAGATTCATCCTTCCTTAAGATCACTGTACCTTTCTCCTTCATGATAAGGCTGGCAATTTTAAAATAAGGGATTGATGTGACAAACGTGATTCTTTTGGAAACTCTGTGTATAAGGATATTATTTTATTTAAATTAAAAAGGACAACAGTGGACAGAGTAAATTTCTTAGGTTCCACAAAGAATAGGATCCGCCTACCTTTCCTTCCCCAATTACTCCATAAATATTTACTTCATGGCAAAATCATTTTACACAGCTCCCTGTGCCTAAATCCAGAATCCTGTTGGAAAAAGGAAGACCAGACTACATATTTTATGATCTGTTATTCTTGTGTCAAAGAACTACGAGATCATAAAGGAAACATGAGCTGGCAAAGAGATTCTACTAACCACGAGAACCATCTACTCCCCATTGGACTGAGGAATAAAGAAATACGGCGGGTAACACAGACACATAGGAGATTACCAAAGAACTGTGATGCAGCTTCCTGCGAGAGTGGTGTTTTTCAGGACTGCTGGTGCCCTCGGGGAAGGCTGGTTCTGGGCAGAGCAGATAATAGTGGGGATTTGAATATAGGGCTGTTATCAAAGCAACCAGGACAGAGACAAGAAGAGGAGGGGTAATGCCTTTTTTTTGTGTGTGGCCCTTTCTGCCTTTTAGGCCTACATGAACTATAATAGATGCCAAGAAATGTATCATTTCATATTCCCAAGCTGGTGTAAGTGATGATCTTACAGACTGCCTCTTCACATTTTACACCTTCAAGTATAATCCACCACGTAAAGAAATCATTCACACATAGATACATATACACACACTGCAAAGTAACACCTCACCTATTGACCCCTAGCTGTAGAAGATTTGCCTGATGATCACATAAAAGGATTACATATCTATCAGTCTGACTTAGTCTCATAGAAATTCTTGAATTAAGAAATACTGCTAACAGTAGATTAAATATCTATAGAAATGACACCACTTGGCTCTGAAAAAGTCACTTCATAAGATTTTAAAATAAAAGTAATATCCTGCCATTTGGATTTTCCTTGTCTCAATATATAGGGAAAAAGCCTTCTAAAAGAAATCCTCACAATCAACTTGAAGTCCCTGAATGGTACATAATGGACAGATGAAAGGTTGAAACCCCTACAAGAGACACCTTAGAAGATAGATCTGGTAATTTAGTTCCAAAATACTATAGCCTTGAAAAGTATATGGAGCATCATCCCACTGTGATACACATGGAATTATTGGGAACCAACTCATTGGATGGCAATTAGTTTATAATAAGCTTTCATTTTATGATTTAGGGAATGTTTTATCCAATGGTACATTTCACATACATTAGTAATTAAAATATCTTAGGTCTCTGGTCTGCCATTCCAGTGAGCTATCATATAGTATGCCCTCCTTCCTCATACCTGCAAGTGCAAAGACAAAGGAAAGCAGTCATTTAGGCAGACTCGACATTAACTTTGGGTGAATGATCGGAAGCACTTTGAAGATGTTCAGGGAGATTGATAATAGGTCAAAGAAAAAGTTTAGTTTATGTTCTTTATATAACATGTCTCAAAGTTAAGACAAAATAAACTGTGAAAAAATTCTCCTCCTTGACCTTGCACTATCACCTTTCAGAACGGCATTGTGGGATCTTGAAGGTCTGGAAGTAAACAAGTGGCCATCGTGTTCCGAAGGACAAAGTCCACATAGAAGATACACACCAACCAGCCTGTGAGGTAACGAGGTGTTGAAGGGATCCCCCGTCAGACATCAAAGAATGAACAAATATATCATTATAAATGAGGAGGAGTATAGATTGAGGATCCAAAGCCTATCAATAGGCAGAGGGAAATCCTCTGGCAGAGGAGTTGCAGGGAGGAGAGGAGCCACTCAGGTACAGTTTGGTAATAATGAGGTATGCACCTTTCCTCTAGTTCTCAAATGCTTCCTCCCACCCACTATCATGATCCCAATTCTACCTTACAAATCCAGATAGACCAGGGGATGTACACTGGAGTCAGAAACATGGGGAGTTCAGGACAGATGATCCCTTCAAGACTAGTGGTGGGAGTAGTGATGCTCAGAAGGGGGAGGGAGGGCAGTGGAAGGGGGGAGCCAGTTGCAGGGATCTACATATAATCTCTCTGGAGTATGGACAGTGAGGAAGTGGGTGAAGAGATACACCAGGAAGTGTATGATATGAAAAAGTAATATTAATTTGTAAATTATTAAGGGTTCATGGGGGAGTGGGAGTAGGAGGGGAGAGAAAATATGGAAAGCTGGTACTGGGGGCCTAAGTGGAGGGAGGATGTTTCAGGGGTGATGATGGCAACAGGTGTACAAATATGGTATGCATGCAATTGACGTATGTATGGATAGTGATGGGAGTTATATGAACCCCCAATAAAATGATTTTTATATAAAAGAGGGGGATTTATATATAAAAAATGAAGGGCTCAAGTAGAAAGTATTTGGAAATGAAGATGGCAAAATGTGTACATGTGTTCTCGATACAAATGATATATGGAGTGTTATAAGAGCCCCAAATAAAATTGAAAAAATGGCATTGTGTATATCCATTTTTATAATTGAAGAAATCAACAATAACCGAGAGCCATAACCAATTTTATAAGGATGGAATACTTAGGAATGAAAAAATTTAAATTGACCCTGTTCAGAAATGAAAAGTCAAGGCAAAGGCATGATAAAAATTTTTGATTATTTTAAAATTAATTTGGAAAGGAAAGAAGCACCTGACACAGCAAGTGCGGACTTGAGTGAGTTGCCAAAATGATCAATTTGATAGCAATGTAAGGTATTAAGCATTGTGACATCTGTTCATTTTTTTTGACAATTTTAGACTTAGGCTGGACCCATGCTTTAATTCCTTCAAACAGACCTTTGATCCACAGTGAGCCCATACTTCGTGAAACAAAATGCTGACAGGTGTTTTGCCACACTTATGAACAGTTGTTGATCAAGCATTGTACTTCATCAGGCTTTCATTTGATTATTTTCAGAAGTAGATGACTGGGCCTTTCCTCCAAGTCTACCTTAGTCTAGTTATGGCTTAGTTAATTAGAGCACATTGGTTTTGGTTCTCAGTGGGAACTATTTGGGGGGTTCCGGGGTAGAACTGCAGTGTACTATTGGTGTAGCCCTGATTCCTTTGCCAGCCAGTGTACCTTCTGGGCAAATAGAACCCAGCTGTCATTGGATACCAGTATTGCTGTGAGGCTGAGTGGACTTCAGGGCTTGGAGGCTAACTCTGTGTGCTGCATCCCATTTCCCTAACCAGACATTGCTTCCCTTTGATGTAGGACATACTAGATTAGCGACCACAGAGAGGGTAGCCAAACAGATATCCTTATGTAGGTTTCCTACTTACCTAGCAGGAGTACTTGGGGACTTTTCCAATGTTCTTTTTGTTGGTTTGTTTTGTTTTGTGGGCATAAGGATACCAGATGGCACACAGTGTTTTTTTGTTTTTGTTTTTATTTTTTGGACATCACTGCCCTCTGGTGGGAGTGGGAGGCTCAGCCTGGCTCCTGGAGAACTGCTGCTAGATTTGAACCACCAAGCCAGTGGGCCCCAGTCCCACACTCAACCACTACACCACCGCCCATGTTCTTTTGTGAAATAACGCCCATGTTCTTTTGTTAGTTTTTACAAAAATCATCACAGATTCTTTATGGCCTGGGTAACCATCGGAAGGTTGCTTAAGGCAGAAACTGCTGACCTTTTGGGACAGGGACTGGATGGCAGCAGGGATTATGGTTCCTGTAGTGCCTGGGTTGACTGAGAACCAGGTTGGCCTAGGATGCTCTGCATAGGAGCAAAGGGGCAGGAGGGTACAAGAGCGGGCCCCATGAAGTTGAGTAAACAAAACACTTTCTTCTCTTTAACCAACACAGACCACCCAGATGATCCCACTGCCTCTGGAAAGCCCCATGCTGACTGGAGCCAGACACTCACCTGGTGATTGTGCTGGCCTCCTCCGCAAATTTCAATTCGTGCTCAACTTTTT
The DNA here is from genome assembly GCA_004026705.1 of Nesogale talazaci. Taxonomy (NCBI): domain Eukaryota; kingdom Metazoa; phylum Chordata; class Mammalia; order Afrosoricida; family Tenrecidae; genus Nesogale; species Nesogale talazaci. Next base: position 127,093 of record PVJH01001479.1, read on the forward strand.
TCATCCTGCTCTCCTTGTGCCAGTTTTCTCAATGTTTCTCGACATCACATTAACTCTCCTCCCAGTACAATAATCAACTCCAATCTGCTATTATCACGGAAATAGAAGAGGTAAAGTGCTTGTAATAGGATCCAAATCAAATCACTTTCACTTCAGTCGGCTTTTGCTGTGAAGTGAAGGATTCCCCAGGGAGTTTCTATACAGAGAAACACCTGCAGACACAGGCTGAGGCCTGCCCTGTAGATGGAACACGACAGGCCCTGCTGGCCTGTAGTATCTCCTTATTTACAAGCTGGTCACCTCAAGAGGAATGACCTCAGGCAGGCGTTGATAAACATATGACTAGAAGGCAAAGGGGGAATGCAGCGTTCCCTCTCTCTGCCCCATCCTGGAGCATCATGACAGTTGACAATTCACAGTATCAGGGTGACAGCAATATTTGCCTCAGTGGGTTTGCTTTTTTATGAATTGCTGCTGGTTCTTTGAGCCTTGCACTCTGTAAACTGCATGTATGTGTTATTTTGCTTAAGAAATAAAAAGGCTCAAAGCAAATAGAATCCAATGTAATTCAGATCTGGAAAGGGGATGAGAAAGTAAAATCCAAGCATTGTTTTTCTCTGGGTATTTCAGATATGACATGTGCAGTACAACTTACTGAATATCACCAAGAGTTGTGGATGATATTTCTTCAGAGTGGAGTCCTTTTTGTGTAGAAGTCTTTGGGCCATCTGTTATCTATTTTGTTGACTTCTCATGTGTTTCTCTAACTGAAAAATGGTGTTGTGTTCACTTGTCGCTGGACTATGTCAGACATGGGATTGGATTTGGATTTTGCAGGAAGATCTCATAGTTGATACTTACATTGTGCCAAACTCTGAAGATTTCAACTACCTAGACTAATGGCTTCAAGAAACAAGTTAGCAGATAACCAAAAGGAGCTCTGTCTTTATTTTGTAGATCTATTAAGGATCAGGGCAGATATTTACAAAACAAATGGGATAAAAAGTGCCCAAAGAAGTCTTCTTTGGTGTTCTTTCACAAAGTTTCTGTCAAACTCCAAAATCAGATAAGAAATCTCAACTATGAGAAAACCAGTTAAAGAAGCTGCATTTGCATTAAAGTTTCAACCCTTAGTAGCCATGTGACTTTGGACAAATAACTTGCTCTCTCTGAACCTCAATTTCCTTACCAATGAAACCCTTCTGCTTTCACCAGTGTGAGCATTTAAAAAAATCTGATATTTGAAAGATTCTATAATCTTTAAATCATTATCCTCATATAAGAAATTGTAAGTTTTCTAAGAGTGCTGTGTGATCAAATTATAAAAGGATAAAGCAGTGCTTTGTTTCTAGACATCAATGGAGAAAAACCAAGAAAGACCTTTGCCAATTTGAAATATGGAATATTTCTCAGCAGTGGTCCTTCTACCATGATTACTTTGCTTAGAAAGTGATATAGCAAAAGCCACTCTTTATCTGATAAGATGACATGCACGTATGGCTAATGTTAAAGGAAACTGGAACCACTCTCTGATCTTCTGTGGTCAACTCTTAGTGTTTAGATGAGCCAGCACTGTGCCAAGTGGAGAGAACAAAGCATGCAGAAAACCTCGTGAATATATCAAGTTCAATGTTGTTACTCTGAAAAGTGATTCAGCAATCTGTGAGAAGAGAAAAGGAAACATTACCAAAGGAACACTTTGCAGAGTTTCTGAGGATGAACATGCCTCCATCCAAACACTAGAAGTAGACAAGAAGCTATTTCTGTGACTCAACACCCCTTACCCCTACCTTGCCTGGCCTCCCCAGCCTCTTTCCCGACTGAGTATCATATGTACAAGACTAATGCTGAATCATTTCATGACAATGACCAATCAGATTCAAGTTACTGTTCAAAAAGACTATGAGTATAGGGTGTGGTGAGTCATCGGTAGTCTCAGCTCCTCCTTTACCTGATTATGCAAGTCTTTTAGCTTTTGGATCTTTCATTTTGGACCTTTCATGTACCTGTGTTGAACATCTTCGGCAAAATATGCTTTCTTGTTATGAATTCTGTGTTTATCTTGCTTCCACTCTACCTCCATTTCTTGAGACTTGAGTTGCAACCCCTCCCTCAACCTGATTCACCCATGTCTGCAGCCTTGTGAATGAAGAGGATTCTCCAAACTAACTTCTGAACTTTGGGAAATCCTGGTGCCATTTTCTTTTTCACGTGGTCCACTTTTCAAATGACTTGCTCAGCAAAAAGATGGATCAATATGCTGAAATGATATAGCACCTGCAGGTACCAGGTGAAGATCATAGGATAAATAAGATTGAGCTTTACCAGCGATAACTAAGGACTATCTCCGAGAATGTGTGAGTATGGAGTGCAGATGTGTAAACAGGAGAAGAGAAGATGTGGCAAAGATTGTTCTTGGCCTAAAAAAACTGCTCCTGGGAGATTATAGAGGCACAGGAGTGCTTATAGGAAGTCCCTCTTTTGTGCATGTACACTGATCAGCTCATGAAAAATCCCCGCACCTTGGGAATGCACACTTTCTTTTAAAAAGTTGTTTAACTTTCTAGTTTATGAATGTACAAACTCTGAGGGTTTAGGACTTCAGCACACCTAAGACATACACAGTAAATGATTACCAGCAATAGCAGGGCTGGGATAGGCTGCCCTGTATTCTAGATACACCTTCTTGTCCTCCTGGGTCTCCATCTTCTCTTTATTCATCACTATCACTTACTAAACATTTAATATGAGCCAGGGGTTGTTACCCCTTTATTATAGAAAAATAAGCCAATGCTCAAGCACTTAGTTGAAACTATAGATGAAAGAGGTGAAGTCAATAAAACCCATAGTTCTCTGTCTAGATTTCCTAGAACATTAGCCATACCCCTATGTAATATTTCTTGAATATTTCCACATCCAATCTTCAAAATGATAAAGACAAACAGGGAGGAGACTGTTAAAGTGACTATTCCTACACCCACTTCTTGTGGATGCTGTCTTTGACCCCAACTGGTCTAGTGGCAAATTGCATTGCAAAGAAAACTAGTGCCCTAAGATGTACACACATAAACATTGACTTCCATTTACAATCTTGGAAACTTTGTCTATGTTCCCCTGACATTAGGGACACCAATGCATGCTAGCACACTCAAATTCTGAAAAATTAACATATGGAGGAAATCTGTTGGATTATGTAGCGCACATTGTTTCTGAAACTCTATTATTGTCAGGTCCCCTTAATACTTAATGACTTCATGGGGAAATGGAGTCTGAAGAATACAACTTGGAAACCACTCATCTATGCCATGCCTACTTCTTCTGCAGCATCACCATAACCATCATGAATTGTTCTTGCTTAATTTCTAAGGACTAAAAAACCCCACTCCAAACAAACAAATACTTACTTGTCATTAAGTGGGTTCCAGCATAGAACTGTGCTTCCCTGGGCTGGCAATAGGGCTTTCTGGAAGGAGAGGCCAATGTCTTTCTCTGAAGAAATTCTGAGTGGGCTTAAAGCTCTCGTGCTCCAAGTAGCAAGCAAGAAAGCTAACTATCTGCACTCTGCCTTTTGGCTACGTGACCCTTTCCCCCATCTCACTTGTTGGGCAAAAATTATGGGGGAAGCCTGAGTATTTTTCTGAAATACACATTTACTTTTGAACATTTACTTGAGTTAGAATACTCTTTTAAGTCTTTGGAGATGTGTTACTGGTATAATGTAAGTGAAAAACAAGCAAAACATAAGGAGAGCAAAGAAGGGGTGAAGGAAGTAGAGACTCTCCTTCATCATATTTACTCATCTATTTTAAAAGGACAGAACACTTTGGAATGTATGGCACCGCTAGTTGAACTTGAACCTCTCAACCCACTGTTAGCTGTGCCCATTAACTCCGCCACCTGGGGACCCTGGTTTAATATTAACATTGCTTAATTGCAACTTATGTCGAAGATGCAATAACTAACACCTCAAAAGTAAAACGATCATGACATTTATTTACACTTGTAAATGCCTTTTTCACATAGTTGCAAGGCTCAAACTAGTAGCCCTTTAGAAATATAACCATCAAAAAACATGGTGATGCTCTCCTTCTATCTTTCTTCCTCCTCTTCTCTTCTCTCCTCCTCTTCTCTCCTCTCCTGTTAAATTTATTCTCAACTCACCTCCTATCTTTCTAACTTTCTTTTAAATGGCTATAGATGCTTTACAAAGAATTTTTTAAATCTGTAATTTTGAAAATAACCTGCCCATCATTTTAAACTTTGATTTGTCTTTATTTGAGATGAACTGTTTGTCAGTAGACTCCAAGACAATATAACTTTTCCACATCTTATCTCTCTCCCTTTCTTTTTAAGCCCTCAAACCATTATTTAGTTTTGAAGGTTGAGGAATCTGGAGGGATTTTTTTAAAAAGAAACTTGCTATATATATATATATATATATATATATATATATCTCAAAATCAACAATATTCTATTAACCTTTCATATGTGTGGCATTTAAAATCAAGCTGTTTAGGTGAAACTTCATCATATAGCTAGTGTTTGCTGAGGATAAGAACCGTGTAGGACCTTTCTTTGTGCTTTCCCCTCTTCTAGTGTCCTAGTTGCTAATCCAGAGAAAGGTTAACAGTTCTAATGATGCAACTGACCACTTCTATAAATACTTACCTTACCTTTGTCCTATAAATCTATTATGAGTTAGAATTGACTTGAAGGTGATAGGTACTCACTGTAGAGCTGGGTACAAAATAGGCATTAAGCAAAAAAAAAATAATTTAGACTGAACAGGGATATAAAGCAAGTTTTAAAGTGATGAATGATAGTCAAAATTCTATCTTTTGATTGTAGAGGGGGAAGATTTCTGTCATTTGGATTACAACACCACATACTATGTAGGAAAGAGCATCTATAGGAATACAGCCATGCTCTTTTAACATTGCTGTAGAAATTGGCTGAAATGATCATTAACGAACAGTTGATACTTGTATGTCACAAAAAATTGCCAAGTGCTTTGAAGAAATCAATTCAATCAACATTAGACAGATGAGAACAATTTGTACTGCACCATGCTGGGTTTCGGTGTGTCCTCCTGCTGTTAGGTGCCTCTCAGTTGGTTCCACATCATGGTGACCCCATTTGTAATGGAATGAATTATGGTCTGCTCCTGCTCCATCCTTCCATAATAGGCATGTCTCGATCCATTGTATACCTTTGACTTTCACTACATTGGCTTTCAAAGAGAAACTGTGTAGACACATCTCTGCATAGAATAATCCTGACTCAGAGTGTTTCATTCATTTGGAAAATGTAAGTAATGTCCAGATAGCTTTGGCTATCCACATAGTCTTTTCAATAGAAATATTGGTATTAATGCCACAATTTTATGTGTCTGTGGAGTTGATTCCAACTCATGATGACTTCCTTGTGTGCAGAGTGGAACTATTCCCTAGGGTTTTCAACACTGTAATACTTTGGGAATTAGATAACCAGACTTGTCTTCTGAGATACCACTTGGTGGGATCAAACTGCCAATAGTAGTCAATTAGAAATCAATCATGTAATCATTTGTGCCACCCAGGGGATTCATGAATTTACAAACCAAAGAGGAAAAAAACGGATTTATTTGAACTTGTGCATTTCTTTAGAGGAACATGGGCATCTCTTAGACATAGAGGTGCACTTGTGTTTCAAGTGTGTTCAGTTCATGTTTTTCCTTTATGAGGCACTTGAATGTTGAGTATCAGAAGTGCAAAAATATCTCCAAATCACACAAATTGTAATTGCTATTTCATTGTACTTTTAAAATATTTTGGTAGAAAGCTTATTATATTCCTAAATATACTACTTAAATATACTACTAGCTGAGGAGATATTTTGTATTATGTTCAATAATAGCCAGATGGAACTCTTAATATATCATTATGTCTGAAAAAATGTCTTACACTGATTCTCTTTCATATTTCTAGGGAAACAATTACATATTGTGGATCTCTTATGGATAAACAGAAACATTTTCCCACATTGCAATACCCACTGTAGCATTTATATCATTAGAAAATTGGAGTGGCAGTGAGAATTTTTGACTAATTAGGTTTCTTGGATAATAAGAGCTTTTTAATAAGGTACATATCATTTACAATATTGCTAATGAAATGTGAAAGCGATTCAGTACTCAGTACGATAATGGCTAACTTGTTTTAATTGTGGACATTTTTTCTTGCCTTCAATGACACAGTCATTATTTCACAGTCACCACTTATCGTGAAATCCAAGAGGATTAATGGTTTCACTTATACTGGCGAAAATGTTTAAGCTGTCCCGATTATCAGTGCCGTTGGAAAGAATAATGGTTATTTGTCATCTCGTTTAGCAAGAGAATGAATTGTCCCCCAGATAGTGATGCCATTAACCCTTTGAGGACAGGGTCATGGAGTTTTACTGCTGAGCTGGAGAACATCAGGAGTCAGGAGTGTGTGTAGGTGGATTTCTCATACATGACCTCCTCAAGGAATCACATCCTCTCCTGGCAAAACTGAAGGCAGTTTAACTACACCTCCCAACACGGGGCTCCAACATTTTGCACACCAGAAAGGAAAACTAGATAATGATTGACCTATTTTTGTGATCAATGAAGTCATCAAGAAAAATGAGATACCAGAAAAAGAAAAGGAAAAAAACTGCATATTTGTAGGTCCTCCTTACTTCCTCTGTTTGAAAAAATATAAAGAGGGAAAAAAGCTGAGTTGCTCAAATCAGTCTATTGTGGGTTCTCACATTTAACTCTAAATTAATTTTAATTCAATTTTTTAAATTCAAATTTTATATCTTAATTTATTCCATTTCTCCTTCAAAAAGTCTCAACATACCTTTTTGACTTACTCCTGAGCAAATAATAACTATGTGAATTTTTTCTATATTTAAAAGATAAAAATTATAGTCATTAAAGGTGAAGACTGATAAAGACTAATAATGGTCCATGCCAAAATTTATTTCTTGGATGTGGAAAAAAATATCACTGGGAAAAAGGGTTTCTATTATATTATGTTTAATATTCCAGCTCTGATAAATTTATATATATATATATTACATATAACAGCATATACCTCCACCCTCACACCACAGTAAAGGAAAAATGCTCCATTGCACAGCACTTTCATAGTACGCATTTGTCCATCTGATGAGCATGAAGCAACTTATTCTGAGTTAGTGCACCACCTAGCCTCACCTGGAAAGATTCCATCTGTTCACAGTGAATTTTTTCGTGAAAGCATTTTCACTTCAACTTTGTTTTTTTGTGGTGGCCTATTTAAGAGAACAGTGTGAAGCTGTGAAATTTTGTTTCCTGCTTAGAAAAAATGCTGCAGAAGCTGTCGTGATGTTGAGCACAATTCCCAAGTGCAATGCTATGGCAAAAACTCTAGTGTATGAACTGTTTTCTCATTTCTAAAAAGGTGAAGTGTCTCTTGGTGACAAATCTCATTTGGACATCTAACAACTTCTCCAACGGATGTTAATGTTGATTTGTAATATATTTAGAGCTCATTCCACCAGGTCAGACTGTTAATGAAGCTTTCGATTTAGATGTTCTGAAAAGATTGTGGGTGGAGGGGGGGGGGCGGGAAATGACCTGATTTGTGCCAGACAGGGAACACGTTTTGCCACCACAACAATGCACCTGCTCCCATTTCAGTGTGGTAGTGTTTGGCAAAACAAAAAACAAAACAAAACAAAACAAAAAAAACACCTCTCTCTTTTCCCTGACTCACCTGACCTCACTCCACATGACTTCTTTTCTTCCTACAACTTAAGGGGGACATGAAATGACAGCAATTTGACTGTGTAGAATTTCTCATGTAGAAGAGCTGAGAAAACAAAATGGAGGTGCTGTCAGCCAAACAAACAGATGAGTTTGCAAGTCTTTTCCAAGAATGGAAGCTCAGATTTAACAAATGCATTAAATGTAAATGGAGAGTACTTTGAAGGTTATAACGTTTCTTATTTTAAAAAAATTAAATACAAAACTTTGGAAAAAATCCACTTGGGGGTACCCCCCTTGTGTGCGTGTGTGTGTGTGTATGTGTGTAGTAGTAGTAGTAGTAGTAGTAGTAGTAGTAGTAGTAGTAGTAGTATAAGAAGAAGAAGATCAGTGTTTACCTTCTGTAAAATGAAATGATGGATCTCCGTCTGGAGAATGGCATTGGCCGAAGTGCAATACAATTCTCTCATCAGCTCACCTCTCAGTATCATTAACATCATTAATGTATTTGTTTTGGTGTCCTTACTCTGTCCTGTGTCTGAGATATAGCACAGCACTAATTCAGAGTGTGCTTATAAACTTTATATGCTTCTCACGAGGGCATTTGGGTTCAACCTAGGGGAGAGGACAAAGGGAGATAAGGCAAAAGAAATAAAAGTAGACAAGTGTTATGTTGTTACAGAGAAAACAGTGTCCTGTCTCCTCCAGAGAAGAGGCTAGAGCTCACCCCTACCTGCCATGTGAGAGTCAGTCTGCAGTCTGTCCAGCACCTAGGAAATTAGAAGTCTTATTTCCTGAAGACACTGAGTTCTGGAAGATTATAATTTCTCGCAAAGACCTCCATTTCAAGAGGAGACCATCATCTCTTTCAATAGAGACCACACACAAACAGTCCCCTTTATGAAATCTATCTCTCTGTTCCCAATATATTCATGAAAATCTTTGAAATTGGAGCGGGATGCTTGTGGAAGTGAAGTGTCAGTACTTGAGTTGTGAGTAGAAATTACATTACTCTACATTATTGAAGGAAAAATTGCCTTCTCTGTTGCCTTCCTTTCTTGGACTCAGGATGGTAAGTACATGAAAGCTTCTAGCGTCATCATTATCGGTATGTGGAATCTATTGTCAAGCCGAAATTTCTTTGAGATGGTAAACAAGACAATTTCTACAGGAGTCCCATGAGGTGTTGCAAAACTGCACACACCTGTCAATTCGATGTACGAGGTCAGAGCAAACAGCTGCTACTAGATGAATAGGGTCAGGGGCTGGTGGGGCAGGGAGAAGAAACAAAACAGGGATAGAGAGGAAGACTTAAGAAAAGAAACGACTGGAGGGAAAGCAACACAAAATGTTAAATGAGAGAAGGACTATGATACTGACACCTAGAGCTGCAAACATCGCTCAAAAGGATTACAGAGGGAATTTAGTGAGCAGATGCAAATTAGACCCAAATTTGACATTGGGGTTACAGTCTCCTCTGCAGATTGGAGGCTTTGTTCCCAAACACTGCTTTTGACTCCCCTCACTCTATGCTGAAAAGTGATTCTGGTAGAGAGTGAGGCAGAGTGCAAGGTTGATGATTTACTAGAAAGTACAAGCAAAACAATCTATAAGATATTAATTCCTTCACAATGGAGCTCAGCTCCCTTTATAATAAAATGGTATTTCAGACTTTTTCAGCGAGCCAGATGCTGGAAATCACATAAGGATAGACCCTGGTAAAATTTAACTTTTATTCCTGTTTCTAAAATAAATGTAAATACATGAAGTAGGTAATTAAAACAGGAAAATTCCCAGACAGAATGTTTGTTGAAGCTCCATGGACAGAACGTGTTGTTAAAGACAGAAGGGCACAGGCTCTAGAGCCCAAGAAGTGAAGTCACAAACTTAAAATAAAATTGGTTGAAAGATTTTCCATTATAATCACATCAGATCATGCCTCCTTACCTCTGTCTGCTTTTCAATTAATCTGTGTGCAGCTTTGTAGATCCTGAGCACGAGAGCTAGTGGTTTGGTTTATGTTTCCTATCTCCCTTATTTTTTACTCTTGAACATTCTAGACTTTAATTCAGAGGCTCATAAAAGAGGCTTCAGAATTCTTGGGGGAGGAAGATGATTGGTGTTGATTGGAGAAGTAGTGCTTATGTAAATCTAGAAAGCAATTAATTAGGAAGCCCTGGTGGCCTAACAGATAGCTAATAAGCTCAGTTGATAATCTTCTCAGAGTGTCTTAGCAGAAAAATCTGGTGATCTAATACTGAAAAATTAGCCTTTGAAAAACCTGTTGAGAGGCATAAAAAAGAAAGAAAAGAAAAGAAAAACCTGTTGAGTAGAGTTCTACTCTGATTCCGTCTAACACACTTTGGACATATTGTCAGGAGAGACCAAACCCTGAAGAAGGACTTCCAATTGGGTAAAGTGGAGGATAGTGCGGATGGGGAAGGTCCTCCAGGAGATGAACTGACACACTTAATGCAACATTGGGCTCAAGCATAAGGGTAATCATGAGTTGGCCCAGGCCAATCATGAGGTTGGGGCAGGACCAAGCAAGTGTTTTTTTTTTTTTCTGCATAGGATTTGTCCTCCAGAACCATCAGGATGGCATCTAACAAAAACAACAGCAGCATATCCTGACCATGTGGGGTCGCTGAGTTAGGCTCATTAAGGAAGGAGGGGTCTTTCATTGTAGTGACAGAAAGTTTAATTTGAAGACTACCAGCCCTGTGTAGGTCCACTGAAAGGTCAAGTAACAGCTTGATTGTATTGAATGGCTTCCAGTTTTTATTTTTCCCGTTTATGACCACCTCTGCCGTGCCAGCTGGAAGTCAATATTCTAATCTTCTTGTATATATTCTCCTGCATTCTCTCTTCCACCCCTCTCATCCAAAGGGCATATTTTAAAAGGACATATTCGTGGAAGTAGATTAGGTTCATTTAGATGAGAATGTGCCAAATAAATGTGAGGTCCTAGGACTTTCATGAAATGACTGCTTAACTCGTTATATTTGAGTTTTATTCCTTACAACACAATTTCCTATAAAACAAATCTCCTACTGTTTGAAAATTTAACTTCACAAATCTTTATCATGTTTTCCTTCATTAACTACACAGGAGAGCATACATAATTAGCTATCTTTTGTATGACTACATTCTGGAGCAGGATCATCATTTCCTCCAAAATAGCATGTACTGTGGTTTGTTACGCAGAGCTAATGGGGGATCAGGTAAAATGAATTTCTATCAATAATGGACTCACCTGGTTCTAGTAGTGATTGTTTCAATGGCAGGAGATGCCATTATGCAGTGCCCTGGTTAAGATCCTCTGTTAGATAATACCATGGTGGCTGCGAAGGATCATTGGCACTCCCGATTTAGCACAGGCAGCTGACAATATTATTAAGACACAAACAGCTGACATTTTTCTATCTAATTGGAGAAACCATCTGATTAATACATTAAGAAGGGGGAAATACAAAAGCATCTCAGTCCTTGAAGACAGAGTTCTTAGTAGGAAAAAAGGTGAAGACACTTGGAGGAGACTCTTCTTTGCTGAACTTTGTATCTTTTATTGCACTTCATTGAGACAACATGAGCATGGGTTTGGCTTACGAATCCTTACGACAATCATAGGCCAGAACTACTTTTGTCCCCACCCTGACAAACCATAGAGTATTTAATTCAATTGCCTACCTGAAATAGCTAAGATATAATGGAATCTACAGTATGCTTCATGCACTCTGAACCTACAGTCCACCTAATTATCTAAGAACTATTATTTGCCTCTTTTATTGGGAAGAGAAATCCTGTCTCACTCTCAGTAAGAATGAAGAACACATTTTGGTCTTAAATTCTATGTATGCGACTTTTCAAATGAGCACAAAATCAGTTTCCTTTATAGATGTTGTTGTTGGAGGGCATTACGTTGGTTCTGACTCACAGCAACTGTTGGGAAACAAAGTAAAATACTGCCCAGTCTCACACCATTCTCACAATTGTTATGTTTGACCCATTGTTAGACAGGACCTACTTTTTATGATAGAATTATATTGAATCATATGAAAATATCTCATGCAAATTATTCCTCATGAACTTATCAGTCACATGAACCTATCAAAGATACTTCCCCTCTCGAAACCCAGTTCTTTCATCTTTTAGTTATGGAATAACTACCTCTTTCATTGCATTTGACATCCATGCTTGGCACCCTGGTCAATACAACAAACTCATTACCATCTGCTCCATTCAGACTGATAGTGACTGTTTAGGGCTGGGTAGAACTATTGCTACGGGTTTTGCAGAGTGTAACTCTTCACTGGAGTAGAAAGTCTTCTCTTCTCCGGTGGAGTGGCTGGTGATTTCAAACTGCTGACCTTGTGTCCTTAGGTCCATAGCCCAACATGTATCTGGTATGCCACTGGGACTCTTTTTGACTCCAAGTTAGTGGTAGCCAGTATTAATGTGATGTCTATCGAAAATCGTGGCTTACTTGAACTTTGCGTGATGCTCTCAGCTTCCATCATATCTTGTCTTATTCTACATATCTTTGTTCTGTGAAATATATATATTATATATAGCTAAAATATTAAAATGCTTTTTTCAAAGCAATTTTGTTTTTTAATTTATTTTAATTTCTTAGAAAATTATGATGATGCATCAAATCTTGTGGATTAAACACAATATTTTCTAAATATTGCTTAGTATTATAATAATTACTAGTAATATGTTTTATCTACCCTGAAATATTTTTTTTAATTCTTAACTCTGGAAGACACTAAAACAAAAGAGATACCAAGCCACAAAGACAAACTTGCTTAATAAATTGATGAAGAAGATAAAAAGCCAGTATTTAAAAATTATATTTTGTTCACCTTTACATGTAAAGTCAAAATTAGTGGATGTACTTATTAAATATATCATTACGTCATGGTGAACCAAGGCATGTCAGAGAAGTGTGTTTCAAAAGATTGTCAATCATTAGCTTGTGGGAAATAGATGGTCATGTCTTTTTCCCTGTACTCTTCAGGATGGACTTGATCCACCAGCCTTTCGATTGGCATTCAAGTTCACTAGCCATTTGCATCAACCTGGACCTCCTGAAATATAACAGCTTGTGATAATTTTTATCTTTGTATATCTTTGTATGGCTACTGGTCAGAATATGGGGGTATTGTGTTTATCAATCACTGACTACTCCACCAAATTGTAGGTCAGTGCAAATAAAAAGAACTTTCAACAATGGTTGTATTTAAACAATCACTGACAAATTATGCATCCTGGGGATCCAGCAATTATTGTGCTCCTCTGTAATCTTCATCAAGTGAAATATTGATCAAAGGAGCTAGTCCTCAAGTGAGATCAGAGAGCCCTTCAACTAGGTCCTTTATCTTTAAAGGGATCTTTGGGACCCTGTTAAAGTTGCTGCTTATATAGGTTCTCCCCAGGCTTTGCAGACTTTGTCTGAAATTTACCTTTTATAATTTTATCTTTGTACTTATATTAATCATGCTAAAAATGTACTGAAGAAAGAATGTTAGCAAGACCTCACATAGAAAGAAAGGGAAAATCAGTAGGTTCACGTTGATTTTCTTAAGAGATTGAGCAACGAAAATAGCTTTTTCTTTAGCTCATTAACATTAGGCTTATCATGGTGATCTTGGTTTACTGCAAATAATCTATAAATTCTTGTGTATTGTTTTATATATATATTTATGTATACATGTTTATGTGTATACATATGTACACAATCAACATACACAGAATTAGCTTTGCTTCCAGCTACAATGATGACTGACTTACCTCTTTAGGATTATAAACCTCTGACCATTTCTCGTATCAATTCCACATTGATATTTGGCACTTATTTCCCAAATGGTATCTTCATATTGATGCTAGATTATCTATTTCTTCCAAGATATATAAGAAGCTATAATATATTTTTCCTTGCTTTAAATGATTGTTCTCTTACATTTTCCTTCAATGTCCTGAATATATATAAGTGTATGTTATATTTATATAATATATACAAATAAAATTCTTTGTCTTTATTCATTAAGTAAAAGGTATTTCTTTGTAAAAATCATTTTATCTGGGGCTCTTACAACACTTACAACTTTCCATCATCAACTATATCCAGCATATTTGTACATATATTGCCATCATTTTCAAAACACTTTCTATTTGAGCCCTTGGATATATAGTAGGTTTTAATGTATATTACTTAAAAAAAGTTCAGTTCTAGTTATAGTAGGACCATGAGGACCCACTAAGCTTCAAAGAGTGATATAGCTCTTGGAGAAATTTTGTGACATAGTAGTAAGAGGTATGCTTTTGGTTAGACAAATCTTAATGCTAAATGATACAAGACAACTAAATTAGCAACCTCAAAATTATATTGTTTATGGTAGCTAGGGTTCAAATCCATCTGCTGCTCTGTGGGGAAAACATTAGACTACCTGAGTAGCTGTGAGTCGGATTCTCCTCAATGGCAGTGGATTACATATTATGAAGACTGTTACTGAAGCCTTCAGATTTGCTCTTTGGGTTATGTGAACCTTTATGTGCAATGAGTGATTCACGGTAGGAACCCAAGCAATGGTAACAATCTCCTAGTCTATGCTATGAGGGAAATGAATGGGCAAACCAAAGTCTTACTCTTAGCAATCCTATAGATAATCATTAGACCACAATGATGCATAAATCGAACCTGTTAAGATCTTTTCACACGGGTTGGCTCACAACCAGAACTGTGCGCTGAGTTGTGGGTCAGCAGAAAATCACTCTGCTATTTAGGAATGTGTGTGGAGTCCCTCCAGCATCCACTCCCACATGACCTGAGTCCAGATGGTCTTTACTGTCACCAGCATGAGCACTTGACATCACCTTGCTTCTCTCTTTTCTCTTCACACACCTCCACAGTAATTGAAAACAAAATAGTATATAAACTCAAAATAAAAATGTGTGCATATATAGCAAAATAATATGATTCCATCCTTTGAAATACTGCCCCATAGTTGATGCAGCCTATATAACAGATGAAGCTATCCATGAACTATTTCCCAGGTCTTACTGTGTCACTCTGGCCACATGTGTTTTTGTGCAGTCACCATGCTGCATCCAACATATTATTTAGTTCATTGTTCTATAAAGTACTCAGAGTTGCAGTGTTTGGAAAACACCAAGGAACTGTGGTGCAATTCAATTTAGTCAAATATCAGGCATCCGCATAGTATAAATGTAATAGGAGTGAAAAACCTGATCCAAGTGCCTACTGATGTAATTGACTTAATAGAGCCAGCCTGTGTCATTAGTTCTGTAAACAGTTGCATTTACAATAGTAAAACTGAAAAGCATGGAAATTAAAAGCTGTTCAGATTTTCTCTGGTGTATATTTATCTTTGGAGAAATGTGTATACACTCTAAACATTTTTTAAAATATCTTTGGTGAGCTAGCATTATAGAAATCTGTGTCAGCAATGTCTTCTATATCTAGTGCTGACAAAATTTGAGAGGAGCGAAATGAAAACAGGATACAGTGTAGTCATGCAGCAACTAAATTATCCAGTGCATGAATTGAGGCATAACATCCAGAGTCTGAACAGCTATCTAGGACTGTATATGGCAGGGGACTTTATTTGGGGGAACACTGTAAATAATATGGGAGAAGGATGGGACTTCCTACTTCCATGAAGTGTTACGATCTCAGAAACCCATAAGGGCAGTTCTGTCCTGTTTGGTAGGGTCTCCATGCGTCAGAATCGACTTGGTGGCAACGATTAAATCATGTACTTGTCTAGCTGAATTTTGCAGCTTAACTAATTGGAAGCCATCAAACTCAAGCTGTGGTTCTTTATAGTATTTCTTCTTTGTGACTGTACAAGCTGATGGACAGGTGCCCCTCAATAATGTTTGATTAATTAGTTAGCTGACCCTGTCAAGCAAGCAGAAAACACTCTGTAGAAGTGACCTTTTATTCACCACTACAACCTCCACCCCCATTAAAATGAAGCTTTGAGCATTCCTTCTGTTCATTGCTTGTCAACAAGGAATTTAGTGTCTTTTCATCTCTAGTGATGTGCCACTAGACCACTTAACCAAACATTGAGTACCTATATTACAAGGTTAAAGACCAGAGTTCAGAGTTAGTTATAATTATTATTAA
The DNA here is from genome assembly GCA_004026705.1 of Nesogale talazaci. Classification (NCBI taxonomy): domain Eukaryota; kingdom Metazoa; phylum Chordata; class Mammalia; order Afrosoricida; family Tenrecidae; genus Nesogale; species Nesogale talazaci. The sequence continues at coordinate 143,007 of PVJH01001479.1, forward strand.
GAGATGCAAATGAACAGAATATAAGTGAACAAATCAATATTTCAACCTTAAAATGATCTGATTTGGTAAAGTTATTTTAATTGGGACATGCTGTTTATAGAGAGAGCATTTATAGGTTTTCATGACAATAGATAGCAGAAGTCCTCATACATTACAGTCTCAGAAAGACATAGAGGCAGCTAAGATTGCATCCTTTTGAAATACTGCCCCACAGTTGAAGTATCCTACATAACAAATGAAGCTATCTGTGAACTATTTCCCAGGTCTTATTGCATCACTCTGGTCACATGTGCTTTTGTGCAGTCATTCCACTGCATCCAACATGTTATCATGAAGTTCATTGCTCTATAAAGTGCTCACAGTTGCAGTGTTTGGAAAGCACCAAGACACTGTGGTGTGATTCAACTTAGATGTGCTATGACAAGTTGGAGGGCATAAGAGTTTGACACTTTAGGTCTCTCTGGAGTAGACATTCTGAACAGCATTCAGAATTGGCCCATAACTCACCAAATCTCATCTGGAATGGATTTGATGCACACATGAGGGAAAGGAAGGCTGCTGGTGTAAGATTTTGTTCTTGATTTAATATGATGCTATTTATGAAAAAAATCATTAAAAGGCATGATTTCTGTTATATCACAAACTTACTATAGGTTCAATGGCTACATTAGAAGAAAGGATTAAACAATAATAAGTGTTATCATTGTCCAAAGAGAAGCATAAAAATTTCAAAATACTGTTATTGTCCTGGAATTGTTTTAGGGCCAATCTTTCAATAAAATCCACTCATTAATCCAGAACCATGTTTACCATCTATTACCATGTCTTTCATAGGAGTTTTTATATCAAATATTTTCTTAGAGTTTCCATAAAGCATGAGTCAATATATTTCCATCAACAACTTGATATAATCTCCCACTTATTGCATGAATCTTTATTGACTAAGTATAATTAGAAAGCAAATATAAAGAAATACTTTAAAAAACTAAATAACTCATGAGATTCATGTGCTTTACTCATTTGATTTACAAATCCTAATATTGCAAACATAGCAAATAAATCAACTCTAATTTTCAATAGTAGCCACATAGATCTCATTTCACAATTTTTACCAGTTACTTTTGAGTCCTCTCTAACACTTGGCAATCCCATAAATGTCAATGAAGAACTGTGCTCTCTGCTTGTCATTTTTTTCAGAAATAGATGACTCAATATGCCTCTAGTTGCAATATAACAATCAACCTGTTAGCAACTAAGCAATGCTAACCATTTTCCCTTCCCAAGGACCTATGTCTGGAAGAATTTCCAATGTGATATGGGTTTAAATATTTAATATGACCAGTTATGAACACAGTGTTGTTTATTGAAACCTTGAATATATGAGTATTTTCCAGTTTTTGAAAGAGTTGCACAGATCTGCCCTATGTTAGATGCTTCACCAGGAAATTCTAGTGAAAGCAATTGTACAATAATATATCACAGAAATTTTTAATTTTATCACATGAAATTTTTAATAAATCTTTTATATAGCTTTGGAAATTCATATCTAAAACAGACTTGTAACAAGTACTCAAGAATTTTTATTTTTCTAAACTGAATAGCTTATGTTTTCAAGCATGGGAGAGGAAATGCATCTGCATCAATCTTCACAGATGCCAGATTCTTATCTCCAAAAATTTTTAATAGAACTTGAAGGAGTTACATGGATAAGAACAGTGAAACTAGTATAATAGAAAAGAGAAAAGCGCTGATGTTATTTCAAAATGGAATGTGTTAAATTAGAAGTAAAAATAGATGCATTCCACAGGTGGAGAAGACCTCGGAGGATTGAATATATCTAAACTATAGAATGTAACATAAAACATGTTTCATTATTAAAAGCATAAATTTGATTGAGTATAAAAGCAGAAGTCATTTTAACCCAAACATTTTGAGCTGCACAACTTTTCCTTTCTCAATGTGTCCCTTAACTCATAAAATTGATAATGAGAAAAATTAACTTCTTGCAAATGAGTAAATGGTATTTAAAGTAGTTCACCACAGGATACAACTGTGAAGGAAATTCTAGGAGCAGTATGAAAGGTAGAGTCATAGAGATGCATTGGAGTTTTCTATAGAAAACATTGCCCAGACTTATATACTGTAGAGTCTCAGAGTATATTTCACTGTCAGTTATTTCTGTGTCTATGAAATCAGTGCCAATAGATTAATCAGTTGAAAATTCACATTTATTCACTTGTTGCATTGTCCTGAAATTCTCTTTTACCTGGAAGAGGTCAGTTTCTATTCTCTGTGCGATTGCTGAGCTGGTTACAGCATTGTTAGTCATGACCTACAGGAACTGTGATATGAGATCAAGGTAAAGCAGTGATCTCTGAAGGCAAGAGGAGCAGGGAGGCAAGAGCTGCAGACTAACTGCTCTGGTGCAGGTCTTATTGCACATTTGCTGTGGTGGTGGTTGCTGGTGCCAAGCAGTTCCTGACAACTCCTTGTAAGCTTATGGATAATAGAACGTAGCAGGGAGTGTGTCTGATACAGCACTAAATGCAATTATTATGACAATTATTTGAGATGGATGAAATTTTTTAAGTATAGGAGACAAAAAGGAGTCCCCTTTCTAAGCAGTTGACTGCGTACACAAAGTCGTGGTATGGAAAACCTAGAACTGAATATAGTGCAGTGGATTTACCTTGGGCTGCTATACCCATGGTTGGAAGTTTGAGCCAGCAGCACCTCTGCAGGAGAATGTCTGCTCTCTTTACTCTCACAGTCAGTCCATCTCAGAAACCCACAGGCCATCTTTAGGAGTCAGCAATTATTCAGTGTCAGTGAGTGGAATGGAGAGAAGTGAAAGCAAACATTTCTAAAACAGTGTAAATCCAATGGTGCTCTTTACTTTAGCTCTCTTGGATATGGCTGTAGTCGTCCAAGAGCTATAAACTTGAGTCTTTTCCATTCCACTCATTCATAAGTAATTTGACAAGGTAGGGGCCCTGATGATGTAATGGTGATGTGTTGCATGCCAACTAACTGTAAGATCAATAGTTAAAAACACCAGCTACTACTTAGGAGAAAGACAAGAGTTTCTATCCTCTTTAAGATTTGCATTCTTGGAAACTAACAGGGGCAGTTGTACCTAATCCTATAAGGTCTTTATGAGCAGCAATTACTTGATGGCAGTGCTATTTTTTATAGAAACTTAGATTACTAATGCATAAAAAAATTAGTCCCAAATGCTCTGTACCATGAATATTGAATCCTCAATATGAATATTACTTTCTATAGTGTTTAAACACTGGGCTATGATCTGTGTGGTCTGCAGTTGAAAACCAACAACAGTCCCATGGGAGAAATAAATGAGCTTTCTGCTCCCCTAAAAAATTAGTCTCAAATTCACAACAGGTTGGCCTTGGTCAACAATGATTCCATGGCAAGGAGATACATGTTGGTTAGCAAACAAAGATGTGTAAAAATACTTTTTTTCTTATTCTCAATGATGCAGGATACATATCAACATTCTTTTTGACTATTTCATTGGGACATTACCTATATATCATAAAATGCAATGACTCAATCATATCAAGAAGAGTTGTAGAATAGTTACCACAATCAACTTGAGATTTTCTTCTTTTGTGTACTTCATATTGTCAGCTCCTCATTGCCTGCCATCTTTCTCTGCCATATCCTCATGAGAGCAGTAATCCAGTTACTATTTTTATAGATTGACCCATCAGAGAATTCATATATTTAAAAGCATACAGAAATAGAAAAACAGTCAAAAGGGGCAACGATAGTAACAAAATAAAATAGATAAAAGCTTCAATCAAAAACAATGGAGAAGAAAATGTAAAAATTAGAACAACTTTCAAAGGGGTCAAACGGGTCAAAATAATAAGGTGTTAAATTTTAACATAAATATATGTGCACCCTGCATGATGGCAAGACCATTCACACCCCAGACTAGGGTCAGAGGGAATTCATTAGAGCCTAATCCACGTGTGTCTCACGTTAGTTTTTTTTTAAAAGAGAATACAACTTTATTTAGGTCAAAAAGGGATCAAGTAAGATATTGCATTTACGCTAGGTGTCCACTATTTAAGTGCTGACACCATGCACTCCTTCTGAATAAAGATATGATATTTGCAATTCTTGGGTCACATAGGTTGGTGTGATTTTCAATGGGGACCCATTGAGCTAAGTACTTGTTTAAAGAGAAGACTTGAAGAACCTAGACAATGTTCCTTCTGACAGCGAGACGCCATCTGCATCCTTTATCGCCCTTTGCTGTATCATCTAGATCTTTAGTGACCCTTCATGAAGGTGAGTATCAAGCACGGCCATGTCATATGAACTAATTTTTTTCGGTTGTCACTAGAATTAAGTGTAAGCCTATGGTTCATTAATATAAATGTGATTTACATATGTCTCTAGTTCAAATTAGGAACTTCAGAATTAGAGAATATTTTTGATCATCTTGAGGCATATGGTAGTTCTATTGATAGTATCATTAATTTCGCCAATTATGTAGAATTTAAATCACTGTTGAGAAAAGGAGATTATGCAAGTATAAGCCAGCTAGGAACTGCAATGCATGAATTATTGATTTGCACAGAATAATTCTTAAGTGACTAGACACTCGAAACACAAACTATGGGGGTTGGTAATGAGCCAAAATTTTCCATAATATTCTTTAACAGTGGCAGAAACAGGTCTATCAAATTAATACATTTTTAATAAAACAAGGAAGACATTAAAATAACATGTATATGATAGTGCCAGATCACCATTCATCGGGCACTATCAAGGCACAGGATCTAAGCCAACATGTGACAACCTCTAGAGCTATCCCTTTGGTGGATCAGTCTTCCGCTCCTTCTCACACTACGATGTCTCAGCTTTACGTTCAACAGCTGCAGGTGAATTTAAGCTAGATGCCCATTCACTTGATGGGGTTTCCACATTCAGTCATTCTGATGTGGCATATGAAGGATGTTTTGTCTCAAAAACCAAGGTATAAAGGCCCAGTAGTCTATAGCACATTACCTGGGTCATCAAGGGCTGGATAGAAACTAGGTCAAACAGTTTAATTAGGAACATAAAAGTCTTCCCAGAAAAGTCTTCCCTTGAGTTCTGTATATATATCATTAAGTGTCTTTTTCCAATGGAAAGTTGATCCTCTGAGTTTTCCTACCAGATATCAAAACACTTTTAGCTAAGTCTTATTTAAGTTTAGTTTCTGAATGACTTGACATAGAAATCAAATTAATTTTAAATATGTATTGTTTGTTAAGATAATAGTAGAGGTGTTCTTTTTAACAGATAGGTATAAATTAATAATATAAACATAAATTATTAACTAGAAAATGAATAATTGTCTTTAAATTACTTTTTGGTAAATGAATTTGGAACATTGCCCAGTAAAAAAGTTCTGATTAACTTTGTATAATAGTGGACTCATGTGTGTCAGAGTAAAGCTGTGCTTCTGATTTTCACTGGTTATCTGTTCAGAAATAGATTACTGGCCTTCCTTCCAAGATTTTTCTGGCTGAACTTAAACATCCAACTTTTCAAGTAATAGCTAAGTATATTCACAAGGTAAAATCACCCAAAAACAAGTTCCTTAATGTATCTCCTTTCCCTGTGTGCCATGTTCTAATTAGGAGATTTAATAATATAAGTATGAATATATTTACTATTGCAAAGAAAGGAATAATATATGTCTAAAAGTCAGAAAGCTGAAACTATTAAAAACATGGAAGCTTGTGAGCAAGATTCACATTTGTCTTCTTCAGCATCCACGCAGCTATAAAGAGACTTAACATTGTTTCCACGGTGTCAGTGTTAAGCAAATTATCAATTACAGATGGCTGGGTTTCTGTAGCTTTATATTGTAAGACTTATATTTTTATATAAATTATGGAAACCTACTCTCTACTACTAATGAAACTTGATGAACTTTAATAAAGTATCATAATAACTGGAGGTTTGTGTAGTCATTTGGGGCCAGAATTTTAGACCTTGTAAAACATCTATAGGTAAATTATTGTATTATTTCATAGCTAGTGTTGGTGAAATCTTCCTCACCCAAATTTTGATTTTAAATTATCCATTAAGATTAAGACCCAAAAGGAGATTCTTGACTACAGAGAAGCACAGACAATTCAACATTTTTTCAAATAACCAAAGATCAGAAGGAAGAGACATTCTGGGTATTAACAAAGAAGGGGCATAGTGTAAATTTTAAAGATATTTTCAGGCTTTTTCCATAGGAATTGGTGACTCCATGATAAAATTGTCTCCTTCCCTGGGGAAACCTGGGCTCCCCTTCAGATGAATGCTCTCCAGGTGCAGTTCCCACCTGTCCATTGAAACCTGTCTGGGGCTAGAATGCTAAACTGACTTTTGTAGAGCTTGTTGACTAAGAGGAATGAGAAAGCAAGGACCCCAAAATAAAACAGAACAAAACAAAGCAACAAAAGAAAATAAAACAATGCCAACTATATATAAAAAAGCATAAGACTGTAAATAATTCAAGGTCTATTTGTTTGACCTTTAGGTGTATTTTCCCATTGAGTCTGATGGGCCCCAAAGATTGTTTGTTGGTCTTCCCTGTGTACTTTGCTGCTCTGCTCCCCTTGCTGTTCTGTTGCACAACCTTAATATTTCTCCTCCATGTAGTGGGTTCAAATCGGGCTCAATTCCTGCACTTTGTCTTCAGTGGTGTCCCCCATAGCACTTTGAGTCAGTGAGGGACGGCATGTCTAGTAGTGGTTGAGCCCTATGATCCTCTCTGTGCATTGGCTGCTCTGAGCAGGAATATCGCCCTCAGGGCTTGGTGGACCAGCATGTACCCCACTCTCTTCCTCTCCCTTCATTTACTCTTGTGTGCTCTAATCAGACATGTCCCTCTCCCTGAGCTATTGTTTCAATGTTGTCCTCTGAAGTGAATTCTTCTGCAGGAAGGGGTGCTGTCAATGTAGTTGGGTTTAAGGTTGGCCCCTCAGGTCCCCCTCAGGTTCACTGCTCTTCATGCAGTATGTTGCATTTGTGTCTTGTTGCACCAGGTTGAAGCCTGGTCCCTCTTTTCCTGTGGAGATATAAACAAGACCTTCCCCTTGTGTTGGTTAATGTCCTGTTCCCCCACTATACATGTCTTTTTTTCTTTTCTCCCTCCATCCTTTTTAGTTATGTAGCATATGTATGCCTAGATTTTGTCTGGCCCCTTCCAAACTACCTGGACCTCACCCCAGGGCCATATGTATACAGTAGCTTTTTCCCTATGCCTGACATTCCATGAGGGTCACCTTCCCAATATGAGCTCTGAAGACAAAGTGGGTGCATAAGCAAATGAGGTGAAGAAAGCTGATTGTGCACAGCTATGGAAAGATACAGCATCTTGGGGTCTTAAAGACTTGAAGATAAACAAGTGACCATCTATCTGAGAAGCAACAAAGCCCACATCGAAGAAGCACACTAGAAGGGCCTCAGGGAGATTACTAGCCAGTCAGGGTGCAGTATAGCAATAATGAAACATACAATATCCCTGTAGTTCTTTAATACTCCCTCTCCCCAACTATCATGACTCCAATTATAACTTACAAATGTGGGTAGGTCAGAGGATGTACATTGGTACAAATCAAAGCTGGAAACACAGAGAATTCAGGGCAGTTAAATTTCTCAGGACAAATAATGAGAGCAGAGATACCAGGAAGGTAAGGGGAAGATGGGTGGAGAAAGGGGGAACCAATCACAATGATCTATATAACCCTTCTCCCTGGGGGATGGACCTCCGAAAAGTGGGTGAAGGGAGACATCAGACAGTGCAAAACATGAAAAAATTATAAATTATCAAGGGTTCATGAGGGATGGGAAAATGAGGAGCTGATATCAAGGGCTCAAGGAGATAAAATATTTTGAGAATGATGAGGGCAACAGATGTACAAAAGTGCTTGACACAATGAATGGATGTATGGATTGTGATAGGAGCTATATGAGCCCCCAATAAAATGTTTTTTAAAAAAGAGAGAAAGCAAAGCCCAACAAACTACTTCCAAAACTCAATCAATGAAAACCTTATAGATTATAATGGTTCAATTTCCAATATTTAGTAGATGATGCAGAAGCAGATGTTGTTTCTTTCATTGTGAAAGGTGTAACCATCAATTAGAGATGACTTGATGGCAGTTAACAATAACACTGAGGTAAGAAGAACAGTGACCCTGTCCAACTGACCTCAGAATGACAACTTGATCCCAGTACAGACGTCTCAGGGTTAATGAAAAGAAACCTCTTCAGTTATATTGTAACCATAAGTGTATGTGTAATATATGCACACATATTTATATTTATAATTATATAAAACAAACACTCAGAGAAACTTTGAACATAAGAATAAACTCTAAAAGCAGTGAAACCCTTCTGACCATAGTTAAGGGGTGTGGATAACCTTACTATAAAAAACATTACAAAGTCCATTATTTTAAATGTATATAGTTTAAAATAGAATATCTTAAGATTTGATTTCCTTCTAAACTTTTTCAGTATTTAACATTTTATGCATTTTTCAGAATGAGGTTCCTATATATTTTTTCTAGTCATGGCTATTGAGATTTTTATTGTTGCTACTGTTTGATTGCTTCCTGTTTGTATTTCATATGATTTTCTATACAGGAAGTCCATGTTAGGTAGAGTAATGGAGACAGTAAGGGCATGGCTTGGGAAATGGGGAGCTAATGACAATGCGAGTCTTCTTACTTATTAAACAATCAAATTGTATGACATGTGAAGTATATCCCAATAAAATATAACTTAAAATTATATAATAATAAACTCTGAGAAAATAGTTTGTTTTAGCAACCAATTAATAGCCCATTTTGAGTGTAAACAGAATAAATCAGAGGCTGACTTTTTGTTTCGCCAGCCTTAGATTGCATAAGGACAGGTTTTTAACACCTCTGTACAATGCTGCTAATATCAAAGAAAGAAAATGATTGGGTTCAAGATAAACACCATGGAGATGCAACCTGAAGTAATCATATATACTATGGTTGATATCTAAGAAAAAGCTTCAGAGTGACCTCCCACTCCCACTGGTCAACTGCTCATTGACCCACAGATGCTAGACATAATTCTCAGAAGCAATTCTATTTAGAGAAAAATAGGGAATAAGTAAATAAAGGGAAGAGGGCATACAGCCAAAGAGCACAACTTAGGCCGCCTGAATCTGATGCAAATCACAGCTAGGGTCCTACTCTTACAAGCCCTGAGTCTACTTGTCTTCAGCACATCAGGCAAGTTAGCGTGGGAGAATGAGGGGGGTCAATCCATACACATTACATTGCCAGTTGCAAAGTGCTTCATGAACAGCAATTAAGCACATGCTGTGGAACCATCACAAGGGGCTGAACCAGAAGACCAATGCCATTGAGATAGGGAGTTTCAATCTCAGGGTCTGGGGACTGCAGCTTTCCAAGGGCGAGAGTGTCATGGGACTGAACCCCATTCCCAGGCTCTGACCTTCCCTCTGTTGAAGTGGATTTGTTCTGTCACTTGCATCGAGGACCTCTTCATGTGTCAGGAGCACCCCATAACCTTTGTGTTAATTCCCATGACATCCTCTGTGTTTCGCTGTACGAGTCTGTGAGCAGGTCTTTGGAAGAGCAGAGGGAACAAAGGATCATTCGGCACATCTGAAGAGTTCTGGTTGTGTGTGCCTGAATGTAGGGTCATGGTTTGAAAAAGGCTGAAAACCCCCTACCTTGCACTAAAAGGTTTTCAATACACTGGAACACACTTTTTAAATACACTCCTATAAGCTGCGCTAGGCCCAGTTCATTTGTTTATTCAGTTCCATTGCATCTGAATCAACTGGTTCCCAATTCAGTGAATGGATGCAAAAATGCCTAGATGTCATTTTCATTCTTTCATATACTTTTCTTTTAAAAATATGTAAATTTACATCTATGAATCAAAATTTTGTTTCTGCATATCATCCCTCCACCACCACCTCCAAACCGGGTATTTAAAATTCTCTACAGATAACTTTCTTAGCGATTTTTCGAGAATAATGTTCGCATTAACATAGAAGTAATATTGGTACTATTTGGAAGAATAAGTAAATTTTTCAACTCAGCTCATATATATTTTAAATCATTATAGAATTCTGTAATTGGTGTCTTGATGAAGACCCTAAGCCAAATGAAATGAGATGAGATGTGTGTGTGTATGTTTGCCTGTATTTCACTAAAAAGATGTAGTCAAAGGGTTTATGTGAGTTGATGATTGCCTGACAGGTTGTTAAGGGTAAAATGTTACTTTTCAAGCATAACAAAAACACAGAAAATCCAGGGAAATTTCATAATTATATAGATAGCAATATTTGCAAATATTAAGAATTTTCATCCCTTTTCATCCCAAGTGGTTGGTATTTGGTATGGAATGTGCAGAATACATTCACCCATTTTCCTGAAGGAAATTGAAATAGAGAGCCTTTTTAAAGCAAGAACCACAAAAAGATAATGTTCCATTAGAGGATGCATAGTTTCATCATGTAAATTTTAATCATTTTATAATTTTACATTTTAATTCCATGCAAAATTTTAATAATTTTCATTTAATTAATATTAATAATGTAATCAATAAATTAAATTACTAATCCTTAGGACATCATACTTTTTAAAGTAGAAGGGCAGAGAAAAAGAGAAAAATCCTCACTGAGATGGATTGACACAGAGACTGCAACCGTGTGCTCGAAGTGAATAATTATTGTGAGGGTTGTTCAGGAGTGGGCAGTCTTTCTTTCTGTTTCCCCGACAGGGCCACTATGAGTCAGAACCAACTTGGAGATTTTTCAGAACAGCATCAAGATTTATTGAAAATTTTTGATAATTGTGTATGAGCATATTCATTTTAAACCAATAGGAACCTTTCCCCCCAGATGACATTTATAGCAGTTGACTGATTCCCTTTACTATGTATCCCAGTACTGTGATAGGTACATTTATATACCATTAAAATTACAACCAGTGAATTACATCCATACTGCTCTGAAAAGCTATGACCTGAATGTGTTATCAACTATATTTGATAGTAAAATAGCTGAAGTCCACAGAGTCCACTAATTTACGTGAGAATTCATGCAGAGCTAGAAAGCAGAAAACTCATTCTCACACATTTCTTACCAGCTTTGGCTATTTCACAATGACAACAAGAGTCTATAGATCAATGTTCAAATGAAACTCTACTCGTGCAACATTAGCCTGATTACTCTCTAACAAAGTCCCCTGGGTACACCCTGATGCTCTGCTCCGCTTCAGCGGTAGACACGAGTACTCATTGTTGCCAACTCCTCTCCCTTCTGTAGAGAGAGTTCAGAAGGTGTCCTGTGAAGATTTGAGATAGGAGCAGTTAGCTGCCTCCATGCAGTGCAAATTATAATGAATATTATATGCCTGAAACCCTTTGGTGTATTCTATTAGTGCCTGGAAATTTATCTACATGGTACTTGCAGTTAATTTAAAAATAATAATGGGAATATAGATACATTGGGAATAAGTGTTGGAATGGAATTTGCCTACCTCAATTTGGTAATATATTTAATTATTAAAATGGGTATGATGATTGTTGCCTAGTGGTTACCGTTTAAAATATATGAAACCGCTTTTTCAATTATTTTGTGTATGGAAAAACCAAAGACTGCTTTTATTTTGCTAAACACTCATGCCCTTTATTCTTCAGTCCATCTGTACTTTAAAAATTATTTAATCCATATGTTTTTCTGGTGTGTTTGAACTTAACTCATCAAACATTTGCCTCACAAAAGTTATTTTGATAATGGAAAGTTCTTTAAAATAGTTTTGCAAGTGTTTTTCCTTTCACAATTACATTTTCCAAGAGGAGTCAATGAATCAGAAAAAAACAGTTTTTTTGTTTATTTACACTGTTAAAACTCTACAATGAAATTAAATAGCCACCATTTCTCCTGCTATTAATAAATTGTATTGCTATGGAAATGACTGCTATTTTAAAATTAAACAAAATAATGTCATATTTAATGAATGCCGCTACCATGTATGTCATCATTTAGCTATAAAATATTCAAGCATAATACCCATTGTACCTTTCTCCAGTCTACAAAGCTACTGTCCTTCAAGTCTAATCATTCTTAGCAGAATTGGAGTCATCCAAAAAAGGTTTGGGGGAGGGGGAAATATGTTCAATCCAGGGACAGTATATTCCAGAACCTCTTCAAGACCTCCACTAAGTCTTCACCTATGCTAAAGGTACAAGAATATACTTTATATACATGAAATGTGAAATGTCTACTAGATATTTTTTAAATAACATGCTTTTTTCAAAGACAGAAGAAAACAATTTCTAGATTCGTCAGCTCCTAGTCAGACTTTTTAGTACCATCATCAGAGTTAATGGAAGAGAGGAGTTTTGACAAACTAACATATTAGAAAATGAATAATTATTCACAGCCACGAGGCCAGCGCATGCTTCAATAAGACAAATTGCCTTGGAGTATTTCAGTGGCAACCAATGATAACTCATGATCCCAAAATAGAGTGAGTAAAAATTAAAGAGAATTGATGAAAATCAGGAGCAAAAGGACAAATGACTTTAAAGGGAAAAATGCTAGCATAGGATTACTTCTCCCAAATCTCCAGTCTTACAAAGGTTGAATCTATTTTATTTGAAAAAAATATATAGTAATAACCATTGATGCTATATGTCAGCAAAATGCCTGCACTTGTTTCTTGCCAAAAGCAAATGAGTAATTCTTCATTATGGATGTACAAATAAGCACCTATGGGTAGGTTTATTTCCCAGGAGATGTGTGGTTTAGGTTCTTCCCTTTGGTCCACTGTAGACTCAAGCATGGAGAAGCCAGGGAGACTTCATCCCTCCACTAAGGGTGGAGTTCCATATTTTTAAAAGAAGTATATATATATATATATATATATGTTTCAGAGTTGAAAATTTATTAAATAATGCATTTATTTTGTTTATAATTTTGAACTTATTTGGGAACAAAAAATGGCAATGGAAATCTGGACAAAATTCATAACATAATTTAGCAATAATAACGCTGGAATTATTAAAAGCTTAAATAAGGGCTAAGCCTGGTGGCGTAGTGGTTGTGCGCAGAACTGCGGCCCACTGGGTTGGAGGTTCAATTCCAGCAGCAAGGCTGGGCCTCTACTCCTACCACCAGAGGGCAGTGACGTCTCCCCCGCAAAAAAGCTTAAATGGATTTATTGTGTAATTGGGCATATTGTCTGGAATTCCCTATATCTAAATCTAAACAGTCGAGAAAGGGAAAGTATATATGCATGGAAGATATTTTTAGATTATAGCACATGTATTATTGATTTATACAGATCAAAAACTTAAAGGACTAGACACTATTTCTATAAACAATGAGTGTTAGATATAGGGCAAAATCTTGAATATGCTCAATCATCAAGTAGAATGATGCCTGCTGGATTCAGGTAATTCCTTAGAAAGCAAAATGAGTATGAAAATGGAAAATATTCGATAACCTGAAATTGTCATTTATTGGGTACCCTCAAAGCAAAAGACTTGAACACAAGTCCTGTGATGTCAAAATCCACAACCTTAGGATAGTAACCATCTGTCATTTTCACACATGGACATTTTAGCCTATGTCCAAGAGAATATTTCATTCATTTAATCTGCTACATGTATATATATATTTTTAAGTTTATTGGGGCCTCTTATAGCTACTACAACATTCAGCACATAATTTGTATCAAGCACATTTGCACACATGTTGCCACATACAGTTCCAAACATTTTCCACTTGAGCCCTTGGTACAAGCTCCTCTTAAAAAAAACAACAACAACAAAAATTCCCCTTTCTCCTTTTTTTTTAATGAATCATTTTATTGGGGGCCCATACAACTCCCACTACAATCCCTAGCAACATCAGTTGTATGCAGGGCAATTTTATACACCCATTGCCATCATCATTCTCAAAACATTCCCCCTCCCTCCATGCACCCATTATCAGCTCCCTATATTACCCTTCCTCCCCTCCTTCCCCTTGAACCCT